>OX235272.1:21354937-21793687 GCA_944472155.2 Trichobilharzia szidati | reverse complement strand
TCAGATCACGGAATATACACATTTGATCATAGGGAATAAAAAGACAGTTGCAGCGAAGAAAATTTTCTTTTCGCCGAAGTCATCATCTAGGCTGTACATTCGTGTATTTATATCAAACAGATGGGAAAGTTCCAGAATAATTTCCGGTTAAGGGTCAAATTAATAAAAAATACAATTAGGAATTAGAATGCCATAATAAACAGGGGGACGGATAAAACTCGAACAAAGTAGCATCATAATAACTAAGAAGATTGACATTGTGCAATTCGGGGTTAGAAATGTAGAAATGAAAATATGGTAGGGTAGACAGGGATCAAGAAAACCTAAAATAACATGAATAAACAGGAAGTTTAGATAAGAAAGGCGATGGGATGGTCATTATTAAAAAATTTACCTGTTTACGATGGCCATGGCAGGGACAGGGGTTGGATGTATTTCTTTTGGATACAAAGGGTGGGTTTGGGTTTTTGGATAGCTAACGCCTCAGCTATGCCCAAATGTCTTGACTTCACTCCCTTTGAAAGGTTTGATTGAATCTTGTATATTACTTTGAAGGATTTTTCGAAAGGCGCTGAATGTCCTGAGTTGACCAGATGTTCTGTCACTGAACTGTATACACGCTTTTGGTCTCCTTTTACTAGCGAGACTGGGAAGTGTTCGCGAGCACAATTTTCAAGTCGGTGCATGGTACGGCCGATGTACCCAGCTCCACAAGAGCAAGTAAACTGGTATATGCACGTTGAGGTGGCCCAATGCGACAGCTTGTCTTTTGCGTTCTGATTGAACAGTATCTCACAGGAAAACGTCAGACGTAGGGTCGTGGCGAAGTATGTTTTCCTCAGCGATTTGGAGAGGCGTTTGCGAAGGATTTCTGCTCAAATATCACCTTTGAATTCTAGATTAAGCAGAGGTATTTTCTTTGGAACAGATTGGACTTGTTCGGAAGTCTTCTTAGATTTGAGATTCTAGTCTATGAACCTGGGCGGGAAACCGTTTTCCTCAGTTGAACTGAGGTGAGAAATGTGATACATTCAAGAATAGAGATAAAGATAAAATTAAGGTAAGAGATTACACTTTCAAAACAAAATATAATTAAAGTAATAAAATTAAATAACCTAAATTATATTCACCAACATAGGGGAAAATTACCAACGGTTTCTTACTAGATGCATGAATTTGGTTTTAATCACTTAGTGGCGATTGCCTCAGTGATTCGTAGAAGCCTGAAGTTGTTTGGAACTTTAATTATCTTAGAGGATTTAAGTGTACCGATTTTATGGCCTTTGTCTAACAGGTGTTGAGTAGCTGCATTACAGAGGACATTTTTATCGTTCAGAAGCAATTTTTTTGGGATATGCTCAATGTGTTTGTGTTGATTTTTTCAAGTTTATCAAGTGATATAATTGGATAACGTTTCTCATTGCTTTTCATACATTTATTCCCCTTTATGAATATGAATAGAACAACAATTTGTACTAAATAAGATGCTCCCAACTTTTGTTTCATTGGCTTCTCATCAGCTGCTTACAGCCCAAACAAATTATTAAGTTTATGTACAGAAACATTTTAGCAGGCAGATGAGTGACTAATTAATTGCGTAACAATGTTCTGATTTCAACTCAAATCATAGAAAACAAGGAGACAATTGAAATGCACCTTATCAAAGGTAATAGGGTTAAAGCTAAAGATTGCGTAATCAGACGGAAGAGAGAGAATACAGATATCGAGTTACTGGGTTGGCAAGAAAAGACTGATAACTGCTTCTTTCTCAACACATTTACCGGGTTTCAGGCACTTGACAGAGATTGCGTCAGCAAACTTGGGGAGAATAGAGCTTGCTTCCGCATTTTTCACACACACACACAAAACACTTTAAACAGAACAAAATATGATGCAACTATAAATACAAACTAGTTTTAATTTGCCATTCTGTCATTTTTTAAGTTTATTATAAATGCCTAAAGCAATGTGGAAGACAGGGTGGAAAAGGTTTAAGGTGTGCTCTTTGTCAACTCTGATAGTACTGGAATATCTTGAAATGACTAACTGTCTGAAAGCGGATCAGTACTCCGCTGAGTGTTTCAGTCTGTTTCACAGTATAATGTATGAAACTATCGTGAGTAACTCATCCTACAGGTTACGAAATTAAGGAGATACTAACAATTATTCACCGTATAACTTTCTTTCACTAAAAGGAAATTAATTATCCATTACACATGCATGTAGTGACATATAAACATCACTAATAACTAAAACAATTAGTCCTTTTGATAAATTTGAATAAGGCATTTAGAAGACAAATTTCGCGAGATGATGGCATCATTTCGTAGTTTCTTTACAACTGCTTTACAACTAGAGACATGGTTCACAATAATAAAATAAAGAACATGACAATTACTCCGTTATACAAAAAACAGAAGTACATACTAATAATCAATCATATTTAAATAGGTCAAGTTTATGGCAGGCGAAGATTGAAGCCTGTTGTTTTTGTACACACAGTTTAGGCTGTATGTGATTAATCCAAAGTGCTTCCATCACCTTGAACAACCAACCTTGAATTAGAGTTATGTGAAATAATTGTGAAACATCATTAATATCGATTTTGTGACCTGACATTAATAAGTGTTTTGCAATGGATGATGCTGGATTTCTATTCAGATTACTCACATTGGGATTTTCTATGCGATTTAGTAGCCATTTTGGAACATGTTCTTTCCGACGACATTGGAACATTTTGTTGGTTCTACCTATATAGGTGTCACCTCAGCTGCAGGTGAACTTGTAGATACAGTTTGAAGTAGAGTCCACAGAATTTCGTCCTTTAATCGTAGGTACATGGATCGAAAATGTTCGGCATGTGAGAAAAAGAGATGTGGCGGCGTAGAATGTGCGTTTGATGGCTGACCGAAGTCTTTGAGCTGTCAACTGCATAATCTGCTCACCCTTGAATGGTAGGTTATTAAAGATAGCTTCCTTTGGTACAGAAGCTGTCTTTTCGAGATGTGGTCTTTCTTTACTGTGACTAGTGATAAAGTTTTCTGGATAACCATTAGCTAATAAAACTGAATATATATGTCGAAACTCATTCATCACTGTGTCACTCGTGCATATTTTTTGGGCCCTTGAGAACAAACATTTCACTAGGGAACGTTTATACTGGATAGGAACAAAACTGGTCAAATGAAGATATTGTCCACTCCATGTCTGTTTACGAAAAATAGATCTCTGAATCGTACCATCATCTCTCCTGGTCATTGTAATATCCAGGAAACCGAGTTTGTTATTCGATTAGCGTTCGGAAGTCACTCGGATATTTGGATGAATATGAATAAATAGAGTAATAAAGTTTTCAATAGATTTGCTGTTATTACCAATAATGAGAGTATCATTAATACCGTTAGCATCAATCATCGTATTTGAAGATTTTCACGACTGATATATTGTCTCGTCATGTTTTTATCTTCTTCCCGTTGTTTTGTCGTGTTGATGCGCATAAAAAATAAATTTACACACGCTTCATTTGGCAGATATAAAGAAAGCTGAGAATTAACTTTTTTACCACTTAAAAGAAGAATTGAAATTCATGGATTTGTGGAAGTTCTATACAAAATGACAGACAGGTATACAGACAGATAACGAGGCTGAATGAAGATTATTATATACAGCATGGAAATTCTCAGTAAGACTACATGTGCTTTACTCCAACATACATGTATATATATATATATATAATGTTTCATACCAGAAAGAGAACAGAAATATAATACTACTACTGTGAACATATATATGCTTGAGAAAACATGACTTGAAACGTAGTCGTGACACTTCGAATCTCATAAATAATAATAATAATTTACTTTATTCCAAAAACAGTACTTATAATACAGAATGGAGTTCTCAGTATTTGTCACAATATTGCATCTGATTTACTCAAAATGTATATAAAATTAAAACAAAATTAATCGGAGGAATTTGTCCACATTTACGACATAATTATTAGATATAATAATAATAACAGTGAGTTTGTTTCAAACGGCATTGTCGATTCAGTTTGGAAACTTTAGCATGTTATAGATTATTGGATCTAATGTTCTGTTGATATGGTATAGTGAGGTGAAATACAAAGTTAACAGTCATAATACAGCTTAAAATTATGTCCACAGTTATGAAAAATAAAATAAACAAAACGAAAAAATTGAGAGGATTATAAATATAAGAAATACAATAACAATAAAGTATGATGCTTTAAGGTTGAAAGAAATGGTCTATTTAGTGGTGCTAAGAAAGTTAGTTAGTTCACTTCTGATGCTATTTTCATCACATAGAGTACGTGCTAAATATAGTATAGTGGAATTTTTATACTTAGACGTACGTGCATAAATTCTTCTGAAAAGACTTCTTGTTTTACCTGAGGAGACACAAGTTTGGAGCTGCTGGTGGAGTGGGTGCTCAGAGTCTGACAAAATTCCTTTATAGAATTTGTTGCATGACATCAAATGCCTATCGGTGACAATGCCAACGATATGGCCCAATGGGATACCACTCGTTCTGCTGACAGTCTTTATAGATCTACGAAGTATGACATAGTCTTTTTAAGCAATCCAGGAAAGAATAAGGGTGAACAGTAAAAAAGAATCGGTAAAATACGCGAGTTCATAAACTGTAAGAGGAGTGGTTGGGTTATGCCTGAGTGCCTTAACTTCTTAATGTAAAAAGTCAAACGAAATATTCTTTTAGAAATCGCTAAGACATGAGAGGACCAGGATAGGTCAGAAGAGAGAACTAATCCAAGATACTTAACTTCAGACTTGGTTTCTATATCAGTATCATCAATTTTGCAAGGGTCATAGGAACCAACGGCTTCATTTAACTTTCGTTTATATCGGAAACTGAAATTAGCACTCTGACATTTGGAAGGATTAAGTTTAAGTCCGTTAGACGAAGACCATTTGCTAATTGGATATGATAGAGAAGATTTGTAGCTCAGGTGGATGATTTTGATGTGGTTGTGTTCTCTGAGCTGGATAGTTAATCACCCAGTAGGGTGATGAAAGCTTCGCAAATTAACTATCCAGCTCAGAGAACACAACCACATCAAAACCATTTGCTAATTCCTGATAGAAAGTTGTTAATCTTAATGCAGTCAAGCTGAGAGTTAAGACACACTGAAATAGTTAGATCATCGGCATACTTAACAAAGTTCATTTCATCGGAGTGAGGCAAGTCATGCAAGAAGAAAGAAAACAGTAAAGGAGAAAGGATAGCGACTTGAGGGACACCAGCCTCAGTAAGCAATGAAGTGGACGACTTCCCTTGACATACAGTGTATTGCTTTCTTTCTCAGAAATAAGAATGGAGCCATTTGACAACCCAACAGTCAGTTCGTCACCATTATTGTTTACTATCCTCAGGTATTTCATAAATAGTCCTTCAATATAGATTTTCACCATCTCGAAGAAAACAGATATATGTGTATCTCAAACCGATATTCGCTAAATCAAAACCCTCTAGAGAGAAGATCTACATTCTCGGCACAATGACAACCGAATACCGCATAAGTCATTTCTTTGATTTATTTTTATCCGACGTACCACAGTTCTTTTTTTTTAAATATTCCAGACTAATTTGATTTGACACTATCACCTCTGGTTCATTCTTCTTGTATGAATAAATTTGGATGTTTTATAAACAAGGTAGAAAGGAAATTGGTTTTACTTAATTTCCGTTTAATTTTTTGCACAACTCAGTGGATTAACTCAATGATGTAGTATTAGTCTAATTGCAAGTGAATTTACAGAAAATCCTCTAAAGATTATGCATACGCTTGACTTAATATTCCAACCCTAAGCTGAGTCATACGACGATCGTGTGAGAATGATATTAGTGTTTAAAGCACAACATGTTAAGGATATTTAAATTATTTTGTGTATATTCTGAAATTTCAGTAAGTATTCTTTCTCAACACCTGTTTCGTTATTTCGTGTCTACAATTTTGATTTTTAATATTAAATTCATTTCCGATAAAAATAATAAATTGTCAGATAACCCATCGGAAAGCGCTAAGAATAATGAGTTTTTAAACAAAATATTAAAACGATTAAGTAAAGGTGTCATAACAAGACAAATCATCTATGAATGTACGTAGAAATAGGGCGATAATACCTTGAAGTGGATTCGGTTAAAAAGAATGGAAAGAATTTTTTGAATACCAGTGAATAAAGAACATCAAAAAGAAGACATTTCTATAAATTATATTTGAAAATCTCAGCGAGATTAAAATGAGTAATTCCAACCTTTCAATCAGCGCCGAAATATTTTGGAACAATTCTGTCAAATCTTGACGACAGTTTATAAGAATTATTTTGAAATGGAATTAAATTAACAAAGAAACTGTGTAATTGGAACAAGCATCGTGTTTTCACTCTCTTTTGTCTGAAACACGATGCATATCCTAAATCCGTAGCTGTCGAGTCACCTGACAACTTCAGTAGGTCGAATAAAGCAGCTCAATCTTCAGAAAGAAGACAAAGCAATAAGTCAGACAGGGTGCTTCAACTAAACTCTAATCCTAAACACCATAATTTTGAAAATACGTCTAATCATAAAATTCTAGATACTAACAGTTTGAACAGACATGAAGGTGTGATGTTAGCTGATGCAGAGCAAATCCTGATTAATAAATAAAAATGGATATGTATCACTAATTAATAGTACTTGGTCAAAATTCCAGATTGTCTATATCTTCTTATGGAGAGGCTAACAAATGTTTTACAACTGTTGCTCCACACACACGTACACACACCATTGTATGCCGCATATACACAAATATTTTCATATTCAGTTATCTAGGACCATGAACTTTTAGTCGAACGTAATCACTAAAATTCTGATGAAAAGTACTTTGATAAAGCTATTAGCACTAAATAGCGAAACGTCAGTAAAAACAATATCGTTTTGTTTTTCATTCATTGGGAAATACAAAAACCTTTATTATAATGAAAAGTACACTCTGTTTAAAGCGTTTAACAAAAGTAGACCAAATTTTGATCACAACTCACACAATTTTGTTTATTATACATGTTTATACTTGTTTCATGACTCATATGATTGGATAAAGTTTTTAAAAACAAGAGACGTCCTTTTTTATATTTAAACCTGTTATGTTAATTTCGATTAATTTCCCTGAAGAAGTTCGGAACGAATGAAACGTCGGAATTACTCATTTCAATCTCGCTGAGATCTTACAAATATAATTTTTACAAATATCTACTTCTCACTCAGCGCCCGAATATTTTAGAACTATTCTGTGAAATCTTGACCGCAGTTCATATGAAAAAGAAGACAGCCTACAAAATGTATATGTCTTCCACTTACAAGCCTTCAGTTTCACAATTTTGATGACTGAAAAATCAGGAATACATATAATGCGGACATAAATTAATGTCTGAGGGTTATTGCCTTCACACTAGAGGTGACTTCAAATTAGGAGGTTCTAAGTGTTCACACTCACATTAGATGGTATTCCTTATATCGAACTGGTAGACACAGATGACACTGATCAAGTGAAGTAGCTTGTCCATAAATGCTATTAGACTAAAGAACACTAATATTGAATTCTCTGAAACAGGTGTCCTTTTTAAAGTTTTCGGCCCTTCTTTCTCGGGCAGACTGCTATCTAGTTATCTACGCAACACTATTTCAACTCCAGGCGAAACGGATGAAGATGTTAAAGCCAGGAAATGATAGTTAAGGTCCACTTTCATCATTTTGAAATTAGTTTGGAAATCTTCTGCATTCCGCAGCGTAAGAACAAAATCTAGATTTTCAACACCAACGTCGTGTCAGTCAGCTCTGCTATATGGTACTGAAACTTGGCGCACGGGTCACGGAAAGCATTTACAGCAGCCTACAGAGCTTTGTCAACAGTTGCCCTCACTGGCTTCATAATGGAGATCAAATATCAAGAAAAAATGCGCAATAAGAAACTAGGGCAACAAACTAACCATAAACCTATTGTTCAAAAAATATTTGGGAGAAAATAGAGATGTGTTTAGCATACACTAAGGAGACTGTCGAATGAAATCGCAGGCTAGGCCACCGCTTGAGTGGAAGCCAAATTAGAAACGACAAGTGGTTCGTCCTATTGTGACACACAGAAGGAGATGAGATGCAACGGGCAATCATGAGGCCAGATAGAGAGAACCACACGCAATAAGGCAAATTGCAGACGTGTTATTGAAGCCCTATAATCCCCTTGGAAACCAAGGGAAAGAAAATAAGAACATAATAATAATTCCCAAATTTCAGAAGTAATGTTTTTTCTGTACATCTCAAACTTAACAGAATGTAACATAAATGATCCTTACCGTTTTTTCATATTTTTCAACCATTTAAAATTTCTCATCAGGAGCATAGTCACTTTGAATCATTAGATCTTAGCAACTTCTCGAAACTACTCTGTCAAGTTTTTACTTTGATATTTTTTACAGTAAAGATTAATGGCTGAATGAGTCTAATTGTATTTTTAACTTCAAAATTATGTTAAATTTCAAGGACGCAGAAGCACTCGAGTACAGCCATTTAATTGTTCTCAAAAATATCAAATAAATGAGTATGTCAATTCAAGTGGAAACGAACCAGGATACTCAGTAAAGAGTTTATCTAGATTTCTCACGTGGGTTAGTACTTTTACTCTAGAAGATAAAAGACTTCGTAATGGAATGTTTATTAGAGATTTGACGTATGCATATATATGGAATTTATACGTACCATTTATACGACCATGCACATGGTCCGGGGTTCGATCCCCGGCCGGCGCACTCCTTTACCTCGCTAAGCCAGAAATAATGATGGTGAAGAGGAAAGGTGGGGCATGAGGCTAGCAACCCCATCCTGTAAAATAAACACTGCTACAGAAACTTCAAGCCTCTAGCTTGAAGCCCTATGTTCCACTGGGGAACATGAAGGAAAAAAATTATTAAAACCGCTATTTGCAGAAATTTGTGTTGTACGGCTTCTACCTAACGTATTGTGTTTCCTTGTCTTCTTTCCGTGCCACCTTTGTCCTACCGCAACACTAGTTCATTTACTCTTTTTCACGTCAAATCCACCTCTCCGCTATTTCATGTTTTCCGTCAATGAAAGTCTCTATATATGTACTACTCATGAATCATGTCAGTAGCATACGCCACAGTATTATTTTTCAAAGCCTAAACTTCCAAGTTATCTGCTTTTGTTTTACGCATTTATGCGTCTATAAGCATCGACAGTGAATGCACTAAACCGCATTCTCAGTTTATTATTCTTTATCCTGATTTTTTCACTAAATAAAACTTGACTATAAAATGAAAACAATTGACAAAATTTTTTCTTCTCACTATTGTTGTTCGAAATAATAAAACAAGGCGGAAATACCGACTTTTCAAAGTTTTCAGTGTGACACAAATGTTTGTTTCTTTTTGTTTCGCGGATTACATCGGAAATGCAGAGAAAAAACAAAACAAAATTACACAGTTGTTACTTTGATGCTATGACTTGTACAACGAAAAAAAGATGCCTGCAAAAGTTACAAAAACGAGAGGACCAATATTGCGAAACCACAAAAAAATACACCAAGATAATCAAATTTCTTTAATCAGAGCATGCTGTTAGCCTTGTATTGGGTAGACTATAAAAGAGAGTACAAATTGAAATAATGAAATGTAGGGAAAGAAACACATACATCCAAGTGACTTCATTTAGGATTTTGTTCGGTTACTCATTTCAACAGTTATGAATGAAATTAAACCCGTAAATGACCATTCTACCATAAGTGATTAGGATGGTAACGTCTGTATTATTCCATAAATTAGCAGTCAAGCAAAACTTGAGGCCTGAAGATGGAGATATACGCGTGCTTACCTCAGAAAATTAATAAATCTAGTTACTGGAGCCCTTTACCATCCGAGGCAGTCTTATTATATCACTTCCTAATAATAAATAATAATAATGATCACTTTATTCCACAACAATAACAATTTACAGTATGGAATTTTCAGCGTTTCATTTTACATATTGCATTGGTTTAGCTCTTTTTATAATTATATAAATGTATGAAATGTTAAAAATATTGATAATTAATAGGAAAAAATAAAAAAACCCAACAAAATCACACCATTGCCAGGTCATAGTGAATAATAAATAAATAATATAACAAATAACACATGCAATAATATGCATCATTGCATTTTATAGTTTAGTTAATGATTTAAAAGTTGTAAAAGTTTTTTCTGATAATTGTCTCTTCACACAAGACTCGTGCCAAATATGGTACGGTCGAATTTGTATAATTTGTAGTACGAGCATAAATGTTCATGAAATTTCTTCTGGTCTTACCCGAAGAGATACAAGGAAACAAATGTGAATAAAGAGGATGTTCACTATCAGACAAGATAACTTTAGCTAAGTGTTTACAAGAATTCATATGCCTATTGACAACAGTGTCAGTTAGTTGAGTCAAAGGGTAGCACTGACCCTACTTACAGCCTTCATTGTTCTTCGTAGTATTATGTGGTCTTTCTTGAGTAGCCCAGGGAAGAATAATGGAGAACAATAAAGAATGATGGGCAAAACACATGAATTAATAAATTGTATGAGAAGAGATTGGGTTATACCTGAGTGCCTCAACTTCTTTATGTAATAAGTCAGACAGAAAATCTTTTTAGAAACTATAAGAATATGAGACGACCAGCAAAGGTTTGAAGAGAAACTAATGCCAAGATAAGAAACACTTGACTCACTCTCTGTCATGGTACCATCAATATTACAACAATCATGAGATTGGATCAATCCATGCATGTCTTTTTCACTTCTCAAGCTGAAATCAACTGTATTACATTTAGTTGGATTTAGTTTAAGACCATTTGAGCCAGACCAATCCTTAACTTCAGCAAAGAAGCCATTCATATGGGAACAATCCAATGTGGAAACTACAGGGACAGAAACGGTCAGATCATCAGCATACTTAATGAAGTTAACCTTGGGTGAGTTCGGAAGGTCATGCAAAAAGAAAGAGGAAAGAAATGGAGAAAGTACTGCACCTTGAGGCATACCACTTTCAGTTAACTGAGAAGTAGAGCGCTTTCCAGCCAAAACAGTATGCTGTTTCCTATCCTTAAAAAAAGAAGACAGCCATCTAGTTGCCCAGGTCTCTGTTTGTGCTGAAATCATCTTTCCTAATAAAAGTGTCCTAGAAACAGAGTCGAAAGCTGCAGTATAGTCTAAAAAAGCTGTTCGAACGAACTTAGCACCCTTATCAAGGCAGGAAACAATATTGTGGTGTAGTACAATGGCTGCATCTAATGTACTTCTTCCACACTTATAAGCAAACTACTTAGGGTCACTAAAAGTTTTTAAAGAAGGTTTAAGAATATTCAAAAGAAGTTTCTCCATTGTGTTCAAAAAAGGAGATGTTATAGCGACCGGTCTAAACTTTATACCTGCACCAGAAGATGATTTCTGTACAGGTACAACCTTGATTTCTTTCAAGTCAGCAGGTACCGTTTCCTTGTTAAATGATGCATTAAAGATTTGAGTAAGAGGATGACACAAGATGTCTGCACACTTTTGAAGAAGAATGCTTGGTACAACATCTGGACCAAGGCTGTGTGTTGGATTTAAAGATTTCAAACATAATAGTACATCCTTTTCTTTAAAACCCGGAAAATGACCATTATCTTGACTAGGTAAATCAGGTACAACCATATTAATTTGTTTCATGATCAATGATTTGTTTAAAGCATTAACATCAGAATAAGCATCAACAGACATTTGTTTTTTACTTGTAAGTTTATTGAAAAGTTTCCAAATGTTTGAAGGATTTTTACATGATAAAAATTGTTCATTATATAGCCTGTTCAACCTTTCTATTTCAATTTTTATAAGGGTGTTTATTTTACGGACACCAGTATTATCACAATTCTTATACAACTTATCTTTTTGTCTTCTAAGTTTTTTTCATCTGCAAAGAAGAGATTCTGTCAAATCTCGGAAACAGTGTTTCATATGGACAGCAAATATCCAAACAAAACTTCAGATAATCGGTTATATTAGCGACAGTAGCATCCAACTTATCGTCAGTAAATAGTTCCCAGTTGGTATCATACAACATGCTTCTTAGTGCTAGAATGTTGTCATGGGAATATGAACGTTCATGTATCTTCTTTGTTAAATGACTAAACAATTTTTGTTGTAACTTGCCGTATACTTTCGGTAAAATACGAATAATGCAGTGGTCAGAGTTTAACAAAGGAGCTCTCCTTCGGGTTTCATATACATCACGGTCGTTTATGAAAACCAGGTTTAGTGATTTGTCCAGACGTGTATTAAACTTGACTAGATTCTCATGACCTCTTCGATTTTAACTACTCGCAAGAATTCCTACGGATTACCAGACTCCTAGTTTCACTAAACACCTTCTGCACTCTCATATGAAATTGTGAATACAGTAACTGAAAAATGCATTTAATATTTATGCTACTGAATGCAGCCATGAACTTCCATTATTATCTGTATTTTTATCTTCTAAAGTACGAGGAAGCCATCTGTTGGCTGTGTTGCTTCGATGATGATGACATTCAGCTAAAATGTGGCTGCGATTAACAGTTAATAATTAACAGGCGTTCAAATGCATGGCACACTGCTTAAATCATTTGGCTACCTCAATTCTCCCCCTATCTAGATGGATTGTATGTACTACACTTCACATTGTTTCAGTCATCCCATCACGTCTACAAATTGTGATCTGTGCTCACGCACATTCTCAACCAAATGTTATTACAGCATTAAAAGGATGCAATATTATTATTTTATATGATATAATAAAACAATTAGTCACTCTGACAAATTTGAATAAGGCATTTAAAAGACAAATTTCGTGAGATGATATCATTTTGTAGTTTATTTACAACTAACATGGTTAACAATAATAAAATAAAGTTCATGACAATTACTCAGTTAAATAAAAAACAAAAGTACATACTAATGACCAATCATATTTAGATAGGTCATGTAGTCCATGGTAGGCGAAGATTGAAGTCTATTTTTTTTTTGTTCACACAGTTCAGGTTGTATGTGATTAATCCAAAGTGCTTTCATCACCTTCAATAACCTTGAATTAGAGTTATGTGAAATAATTGTGAAGCCGTCATTAATTAATATTGATTTGGTGACCTGACATTAATAAGTGCTTTGCAGTGGATGATGCTGGATTTCTATTCAGATTAATCGCGTTGGGATTTTCGATATGATTTAGTAGCCATTTTGGAACATGTTCTTTTCGACAACATTCCGTTTCTTTTAGGCGAACTTGTAGATACAGTCCGAAGAAGAGTCAACAGAATTTCGTCCTATAATCGTAGGTACAGGGATCGAAAATGTTCGGCATGTGAGAAAAAGAGATGTGGCGGCGTAGAATGTGCGTTTGATGGCTGACCGAAGTCTTTGAGCTAGCTGTCAACTGCATAATCTGGTCACCCTTGAATGGTAGGTTAATAAAGATAGCTTTCTTTGGTACAGAAGCTGTCTTTTCGAGATGTGGTCTTTCATTACTGTGACAGTTGATTAAGTTTTCTGTATAACCATTAGCTAATAAAACTGAATGTACATGTCGAAACTCATCCATCAACGTGTCACTCGTGCATATTTTTCGGGCCCTTGAGAACAAACATTTCACTAGGGAACGTTTATACTGGATAGGAACAAAACTGGTAAAATGAAGATATTGTCCACTCCATGTCTGTTTACGAAAAATAGATCGCTGAATCGTTCCATCATCTCTCCTGGTCATTGTAATATCGAGGAAACTGAGTTTGTTATTCGATTCTAGTTTGGAAGTCACTCGGATATTTGGATGAAGATGATTAAATAGAGTGATGAAGTTTTCAATGGATTTAATATTATTACCAATAGTGAGTGTATCATCTACACAACGTTTATATAGCATAAATTCTCCAAGCATACCTTGCAGCTGTTTCTCCAATTTTGACATGAATATATATGCTAACAGGGGCCCAAGAGGGCTCCCGATCGCAACACCGTCGATTTGTTTGTATGCCTTATCTTGGAAGGTGAATCTCATATTTTCTGTACACACTAAGATGATATCTATGATGTAAGTGACAGGAATAGGTAAGTGTATCCTATTGCTTGTGATGTAATCACAAATGAAATCAACAGTTTCATGAATAGGAACATTGGTGAATAAAGATTCTATATCGATTGAACCAATAACCTTTTCCCTAATGTTCAAGGTGTCTCGCATATCTGTCAGATCAAGTGAACGTTTTACAGAATGGTTTGATAATGAGTCTCTTACAGGCGTAAGGAACTCTGTAATCCATTTTGTGATTTTATGGTATGGAGAATTCAACATGTCTAAGATGGGTCTCAGTGGGTTCCCAGTTTTGTGGATCTTCGGAAGGCCATAAAGCCGGGGAGTATGTGACCCAATAGCTTTAAGTTGTTTATAAAGTTTTTCACTTATAAAGCCATACATCAGTAAAATCTGAAGCTGACGATTGATCTGCTTTTCCACAGGCAGCACATTATCACTAGCATTGTCCACCAGAAATTTGGACTGATCTTTGAGGATATCATTCATTTTATTTTGATAATCCGATTCGTCCATAATGACAACGCCTTCTCCCTTATCAGGTTTAAGGATAACAAGATTATCTTTTTCGATTAATTCCTTAAGTGCGATAAACCATTTTTCTGGTGTATTCCAGCATTTAGAAATTGGTGAGAAATGTCCAGTCCAGATTATCTTTACTAGAAGGAGTTAAATCAGAGATTTGATCATAGATGAATAATATCATCTCGCGAAATTTGTCTTCTAAATGCCTTATTCACATGATATATTGTCGATTATTATATCACTGAAATATTATATACAATGATTACATGTGCTGCAATAAAATCCTGTGTTGCACTTTTCAGGATAAATCTATTACTATTATTATTATTATAACTCGCATTTTTGATGTTCAGTTAAAATTCTCAGCTTCAGCTCTTCCCGACGAAATAGAGTTCTTCTTTTCCCCTGTAAAGACTCACTGTCCTTTGATGAGCTATGTCTGAAAGCAACCAACCTTTACTACTGTGACATGCATCTTAGATTGATGTGAGGTAAGGATCCTTCCACTGAATCAGAAACAGTGACAGTTCATCCACGGCTAACTGTAAAAGCAATACAATAAAAGTTCAATTTTAAGATGCTTTTTTCATTTCATTTAGTTCAAATTTTAGGTAAAAATAATTAAACATTAAATAAATTTATAACAGTTCAACCAGACTTGGTGCTCAAATTACCCCAGAAAATTCAAAACATCTATAATCTGGGTATTTATAAAATAATTAAACCTAAACATTTCTAGGCTAAATGATGAGAATTCCCTCCCCCGCTATAGGAATTCCGTTGTAGAAGGTCGAGAGTAGTCGTCATTGAGTGCTGCACTTCTCTATAACATCTATTAAAACAGTTAACAGGTGACTGTAAATTTAACTCTTCTTTTTAACTTATTGCAGTTATTATTCACGTACATTTTGCTATGTGAGGTGCTAGTCCAGTGGTAGAATAAGCGTCAGCCACCTACGTAATTCGGGTTCAACTACCGACCCTCTCACTAACAAATCACGTCTGATTTACTAAGGGGAAAAAGGCAAGCCGCCCTAGCAACTCTACTCTGCAACAACACCACTTTTACTGAAACGTCACAGCTTCAAATTCTGCGCTCCAGACGGAACGCAAAGAGACAAATGATAGTTACATTAATTCTTGTTATATCTAAGTTTGTATCTTCAGAAGAACTCTATGGCATGTAGTCTAACCGTTTAAAAGTTTACTATACAAACCCATTGCAATCAACCTGAAGAACGAGTTTAATTAAAGCACCTACATATTATGAGTTCACGTCAAAGAGGAAACAACAACCATTTCTTAAAATACTTTCATTTTAATAGTTGGCATGCCGGAAAGAATCACCAAGATGAAACTATGGGAACAAGCAAAACAAGAACCAGTCGCCCAAAAAATATGCAGGAGAAAGTAAAGATGGGTTGGACACTCGCTGAGGAGGCCACTGAGTAACATCGCGCGTCAAGCCATAGATCGAGTAGAACCTGAAAGGGAAGTGGCGAGTGGGACGTCGAAGGGTGACATGGAGGAGATTGTGTGAAGAGGAATTGAAACAGTATGGATTAACATGGATGCAGGTGAAAAGTACAGCAGAGGACAGAAGCAAGTGGAGACGTGTAGCTGATGCCCTATGTTCCACTAGGAACCCAAGGGAACAATAATAAATAATAATAATAATGAAGGGATCTGATTCATTCCGAGTTTAATTACGTCATAAACTACTATCGCCTGGAGGACCACTTGAAATCATAAGTACTGGATAGGCATTGCGTTTAGGATTTTATAGCTTAACTCACTCGTTACGTCAAACGACACTGAATGTAGGATCTTGAAGTTAGGAGGCTTTCACGATACTATCCGAGCACTGATAAGGAGTCCAACAATGACGCATTTTAAGCTCTGCCTGCAACTGCCAGCCGATGCCACTAAAGAGTATTTGCCCTCACACTCAGCTGGATGACTCCCAACAGTCATGACTTTGCTCTAACTGATTGGGCCAGTTGTCAAAATCTGCAAGAAAGTTAAAATGTGGGAATTACCACTTTTCGAAAGTATGTGAGTCGGATTTCACATGTATTGCAGAAAAGCCTCATAGAAAGGAGTAAAGTAATAGATTACACTTTCACTTTGAAAATACTGTCTTGCAAGACAGTGGTAGCTTCCCAATTAAAGAACTCAGTCGTGAGGAATCAATAAAACCCAAAAATAACTCTTATTCTCATAAATTTCACCTAGAATTTAGGGGAGAAAAGGCAGTGAACAATCCTACTTCATAATGTTATTAGTGACTTCATTATCCAAAGTAAGTGGCCTTTCTTAAAGCGCTTCTCTTACACATAGGTGAAATAACGTTTCCAGATAAACATTCTACTTTCGGCGTCTAACTAACAGAGATATTCACCACAGGGCTGATGAAGACACCTAGCCAACATCAACAAACATTAATCTCCATCAAGGTAAGAAATCTAATGAAACTCACCACTTTAGTTTGCCTAGTTAGCACCATTCCAGCTACAGGAGGCACAGATGACGATGCTAGATATAGAATGGAAAGACAAGGCAGAAATCTGTTGCATTCAACATAAGGAAAAACATTCAAATTGTCATGAACAATATCAAGATAAAGGTGCCAAATACGTCCGCTGTACATTTCTCGACTTCACTTCTGCTTTCGACTCTGTACCTAGATGTCTCTTGCTAAGTAAGCTCTCTATGACAAAAAGTGAGTCCTGAGTCACTAACTGGTTGCATTCCTACTTCTCTAACAGAATGCAGTACACCGTATATAAAGGCAAATCCTCCTCTTCTCCGCCCACTGAAGCTGGTGTCCCCCAAGGTGCTGTACTCTCTCCACTTCTCTTTTCTTTCTTTCTTTCTACATGACTTACCATCTTCAAATGACATTAATTTTGTCAAATAAGCTGACGACCTGACAGTTTCTTTCTCTGTCAAATGTCAAAGTGAGTGCTCTAAACTAAGTGGCTTTCTATCAGAAATCAGCCAGTGGTCCAAGGAAAATGGTCTTACCTTAAACCCCTCCAAATGCCAAACAGTCAATTTCACCTTCAAGCATAAATCCAACCTATACAAACTGGTTGGCTCTCACGAGGTGTGCAACATAGATGGCATTGAAATAGAAACCAAGTCGGAAATTAAATACCTAGGCGTCATTCTATCTGCTGATCTCTCCTGGTCGTCTCATATCTTGACGATTTCTAAGAAAATATTCCATCTTACCTTCTACATGAAGAAGTTAAAACATTCTGGTATGGCCCAACCCTTACTCCTACAATTCGTTAACTCTCGCATTCTGCCTGTTATTCTCTATTGTCCCCCCTTAGTTTTTCCAGGGCTACTGAAGAAAGACTACAACATATTACGCAGTATGTTAAAGGTTGTCAGCAGGGTAAGCAACGTGCCACTTAACCAGCTTGTTAATATTCCGGTTGACAGGCACATGGACTCATGTGAGAAATGAGCCAAATCCATTTTATCTAACTCACACCACCCTCTTCACTCACAAATCTCCCCCTGCATCTCATCAGGTAAAACCAGAAGCCTATATAGAAAACTATATGCTCGCACCAGCGAGTACAAAAACTCAACCATACCCTACTTCGCTCGTGTTCTGTGAGATAAAGAAAGCATTAGGCGTGACACCTATAATTCATTAAATAGTCAGTAGTACAACTGGACCTCGTCTTTCCAACTCATGTCATTTATATGTACAACATTTTCTTTCTTTCTTTCTTTTCCTTTTCTGTCTCTCTTTTTTCTTTCTTTATGTTATGTGCTGCTTTGTGTCTTTCTTCCACTTACGCCAGTAAATATGATAGCACCTATTTTTCTAACACCTTCAAACACTGTTCAGCTTCACCTCATGCCATACTGAACTGAGATTCCTTAATCTATGTAGAATTCTATTTATTCATAATGTACTAACTGGATGCAATACTGTAGTAAAAATGCTGAGAATTCCATTCTGTATCACAAGTACTGTTTTGGAATAAAGTAAATTATTTTTATGAAGTCAGTTAATGCTTCTTCATGGCCAAAAAGACTTGGGGAACGAGTCAAAAACATTATCTCCTACAGGATACCGCAGATGTTCATCAACATCTGTCTTCACTAGATAATCAAGATCAGATGGCCAGAAAGAATAAGCAACAAGGAACTATAACAATATACCAATCGATGACCTGTCATTCAACAAAAATGCCAGAGAAAAATGAGATGCATCGGAAAAACTCTGAAGAGACTGCCGAGTGGTATTCCACATTAGATATTCAAGTGGAACACCAACGAGAAGAAGAAGACGATTTAGGCGTCCAAGAGAGTGAGTGATATGAAGGAGATTGTGTGAGGAGCAAATGAAAGCTTGTACTCATTCATAGAGAAGAAAAGCGAACCGGAGATGCGCTGCTCAAACCGTATGTTCCACTGGGAACCCAAGGGAATAATAATAATAATGGTATTAATACTTTTTATCCTATCTAATATATATTTCATAAGTATGTATCCATATACACCTGAAAGCTGGATAGATTTCCTAAAACAGGGTTAATCCTATGAAATAGAAAAAAAAGCGAAATTAAATTCAAGTTAAATATGATTGCAAACTATAAAAGAAGATAAGAAGAGATCGTCAAATATAAAGTACTTAAGACAAGAAATCAATATCATCATTCAATAAAATGTCAGGTAGGAGAGAAAAACATTTTTTCTCTCAGTAGAAGAAAAAAATTGAGAACAAATTTTGCTCATCTAACATAATCTGCTGTTGTTGTTGTTGTTGTGTTTTATTTTAAAACTGTTTCAGAAATTAATCCAATGTGACATGAAAAAGAGTTGCACATAGTCAATAAACATAAGAAGATTAAAATTGAAGAGGAAGATTTAAGAGAACCAACTGAAGTGAACTGTTTATACGTGAAAACGTTTTCTTATCTCAATAGGCTTATAAACACTACATAGATAGGTATATTTTGAGTAAAATAAACGTTAACCAACTATTACCTTACTTAGAAAACGATTTAAGCTAATATTTTTTTTCCTGCACGTTCCCTAGTGGAACATAGGGCTTCAAGCTATTCGCTTGAAGTTTCTGTAGCAGTGTTTATTTTACAGGATGGGATTGCTAACCTCATCCCCAACCTTTCCTCTTTACCGGCATTATTTCTGGCTTAGCAAGGTAAAGGAGTGCGTCGGCCGGAGATCAAACCCCGGACCATGTGCATGGTCGGCGAGCGTCCTAAACGCTATGCCACCGACGCACAGCTAATATATACATATTTATTCAGACAAAAAACAAAATAACTCAGCAAGGAATATCTTTTCCGAAAATTACCTCTTCTCGTTCTACAGTTATATATATATGTTTATATACATAGAATATTCTAGAATAGTAGTCAATAACAATATTAGTGTTTTCTAAATAATATCGATTTGTTAAGTAAGATCACAATGGAATTACAGTTCATTAAAGATGCATAAATAATAATAAAAATATAATAGCAAATAGAATATCAACTAAAATAACGGGGATTTCCACAAAAACTTTAAGATCATTCGAACCTAGATGGCCAAGGTAAGTTAGGACAGTGTCTGAACCAGCTTCTTTTGGACACATAAATTAGGCTTCTTAATGTGGATTCCAACGGCTTCAGCAACATGTGGTCGAGGATTTCTCAACGCCCAATTAAGATTTGTTGGTATGCGGTAGATGACTTTGAAAGCTGTCTTGTTAACATCAGTCTTGTGTTCTGTATCCACGAGATGAGATAGAATAGAACTATTCCACATGTAAAAATAAAATAAATAATGATAGTAGCGATAGTGATAATAACGATAATAATGATAATAATAGTGATAATAATAATAATAATATTAGCGACGACGAATCTAAATGATCAGTAGTAATTCCATACAAGGAAGGAACCTCGGAAGCCTTACGCAGAATTCTTAACAATGCTGGCAGGAATAAAATTGGCATTCAAACCCACAAATTCAATTAGAAACTAGCTTTGTCGGTTAAAGGATCACTCATGTGGAGCCTTTAAAACAAAACAATTTAGTTTATCTAATACCCTGCCTGCAATGATTGTCAGGTCAAATACATAGTTCAAACTAGTAGAACAGGGGCAGTCAGACTAGCTGAACATAAAAAATTAGCAAAATCTAGATTGGTTGATCCGAATAAGATAAGAAATCTAGAGAATAGTTCAGCTATTCCATTCACTACATGCAGTTACACTTAACCATACAATAGGGTGGGATAGGATGACAGGCAGTTTTAAAATCTAATGTCACAGGATGGAGGGAGAGATTGTTAACAGAAGCTTTGTTTATCGAATCAACTGCAAACACATGTAATAGGAATGATTCATCAGCTGTCCCCGATATCTGGAAAATTCTACTACCCAAACGACGACAAATAGGAGAGAACAAAGAAAGCTATAAAACTCAAGTGTCAAAGTCGTGTGATTACAATTGATGGAATGATTATGAACAATAAATTTTGTTCGAAACGTCATCCAGTAAATAATACTGTTTCACTGTGTGATACATGTAATAAACAAACTAATATGGAATTACTTACTACCACAGTGCTCAAGTTTTACGCATATAGAATAGAGCTATGAATGAATTGTTTGTCCTTTGCTTAGCCACGCAGGGTGATGTTCGGAAATCCGACGAGAAAGATATTTTCGGTAAATTCTCATTAGGTTTTGCACTTATGTAATAAAAATTTAAGCCGTAGACATCTGAAACAATGTGGATCTGTAGAATCAAATATAATCAAGGAAAATATAAGTAAAATACTACTAATAATAATAAATGGTCAAGCTAAGACTAAAATATACAACTATAGCATAGTATGATATTGATAAGGAAGTTTGCAGTATAGATAAAAATTTGAAAAATATTTACAGTTATTTGGTGTCATCGAGTGATAACTATTCTGGATTTGGGTTGAAGGCCATTGAAGGGAGAGGGATTAAACAAACGTTTTTCCAACACAAAGACTGGGAATTACCTTAGCTATGGCTGTCAATCGAAGGTGTATAAACTTTGGGAACTGAGGTAGCATCGTGACGCGATACAGACAATGTTAGCCAACGGAATATGATTCTCACATATTCCCACAGTTCAATTCGGCATTAGCAGAAAGAATACGATATATCTATTAGAACATCCTGTTTGTTGCTTGAGTCAGAATATCATTCCCGCAGTACTGCGTTAGCAACAGAATATGATTTGTCTATTTGAACATTCTATTTCATGTCGTCTAATGTAAACCAAATTTACATGCGCAGTGATTGGTTAAAGAATATAAACTGTATATATATATAAACAACGGTTTGATTAATGAAATATGTAAATTGGCTTCCGTGTCTCGCCTTCTGTTGTTACAGTAGCACCTTGTTTATAATTGGAAAGGCTGAAATTTTATCAATCTTATGATTTGTGTCCACAGGGCGTGCCAGTATCGAACTCTGGATTAAATTTTAACAAAGCCTTTAACTAACCACCTTGGACAATGTTCAAGCAGGTGACAGTTGGCTTTTCAAGTCGTCCTAAGGTGGCCAAATTTGATTGTTTGTCCATCACCTGGATTGGATTTATATAATGAGAGGTGAATTTTGAACATAGTGTTGCGTCAAAAAATGTTTCAGCTATGATTTCTTGGAATTTTGAAGCTCCAGTAATTCACTTTCTGCGTTCACATTGAACGATAAGGCTATGTGTATAGACTTTTCTTCTGCACGGTTTGCAAACATTTCTATCTGTTCTCAATTTGGAGACTTCAACAAATTTACCTGGATATAGATATGCTAGAGAAGATTTGTAGCTCAGGTGGATGATTTTTATGTAGTTAATTTGCGAAGCTTTTATCGCCCTACTAGGCGACATCTTCAGCGCATACTTCAATTTGAAGTGAGCTTTTAGATTTCTCCACGAGTTTATTAATCATCCCTCCTGGTGACCTTGGACGTGATTGGTTGTTTTTGTGTGCTTTCACACCTTCTAGGTTATTTGTATTGTAACTCATTGTTTTTTTGACTTGAACTTTGACCCTTTGTGTGTGAGGTTCCTTTCTTATCGATTGATAAATTTTGTCTATCTCGATGTGTCTATTGACTGATGATTCACTGGAATAGCAAGCTTCGCAAATTAACTATCCAACTCAGAAAACACAACCACATCAAAATCCTCCACCTGAGCTACAAATCTTCTCTATCATATGTAAATCTTACAAGCGGGACACGCTTCTCTCTGTTCGAAAGTGGGGAGACTTCGCCAGAAGGCAAGGATCCACCAGAGAACGATTATTCTTTCTCCATGAGTGCCTTCGTCATCAAATCCTACCGACCAGTGTAAGATACAAACCACCAGTCAACTGCCCAATGGGATGGAAATTGGCGGGACAATGTAGAAGACGAATGGTCAGATTAATGATTACAGACGCACATTATCAGATCAGGAAATATCAACAAATAATAGGTGTCCAAAAAGAAAAATTAGAGAAAACCCTCAACCAGGAACACCTGTCAACGCTGATCACCGCAATTATATTGTCAAGTAGAAAACACAGAGAACAAAGACGAAGAGTCCTCAAAACCAAGCTAGCCAAGATTAGAAAACAACAACCAGACAATACACCTATTGACTGCGTAGTCAACCTATCAAAACAACCACTATCAAAAATAGAACAACAGCTACTACAAAAGGGATTAAACTACAACACCGGAGATGCTTCGAAAACTGATTTCTTCGCTGCCCTTGAATCATTACTCAAATCATCAAACTTGAACGGGGAACCACAGGAAGAGATACGCCAAACAATTGTACCAATGGTCAAACAGAAAAAGCAACACACACAACGCAACTCTCAAGAACTAAAGGCCCTCAAAAAGCTGAAACATAGGAAAGACATCGTCATTCTACCAGCCGACAAAGGAAAAACAACAGTAGTCATGGACAGAGAAGAATACACCTAGAAAGCTGAAGAACTACTCAAAGACGAGGATGTGTATCAACAACTCCCAACAAATCCCATACAAACATTAGACAACCGCATCCAAAGAACCTTAAACAAGCTTACCAAAACTGGACGAATCGCAAAACAAGACCAATTGTGAATGAAATCCAATGGGCCAGTCCTACCCTGATTCTACGGTAGACCCAAAATACACAAGCCAAATATCCCGTTACGACCAATTGTATCACTCCCAGGAACTCCAACATATAATTTATCCAAAGAATTATACAGAAAACTGAAACACCTAACGGAATCTTGTGATCAATCCATCAACTCCGCTATCCAATTCCTAGAGAAAATCAGAGGCATCCAAATAGATGAACAAGAGATAATGATAACCTTCGACGTTACAGCATTGTGTACCTCATTTGGACAAAAACTAGCAAAAGAAACCATGGAACAATTACTTATCAACGACAAACAACTTCCACAACAATCGAAAATGCAACACAGAAGCTGGATGGAATGTATAAACGTATGCCTAACAACGTACTTCCAATTCAACGGCCAAATATATGAGCAAGTCAAAGGAACACCTATGGGATCGCCAATATCAGGTTTAATTGCAGAAGCAGTGATGCAAAGGCTCGAAAACATAATTCTACCAAAGGTAAAACCCAAGATTTGGATGCGCTACGCAGACAACACATTTGTAATTATCAAAAGAAACGAGTCAGATTGTGCAAAATTTTCTAACATGCCACATCAGGGTATTGATGAGATTTCGTTTACATGCAAGAGAAATGAGTGTAGTGGACTTGTACTTAGATTCTCCTTGATTATATTTGATTCTACTGACCCAAATTGTTTCAAATGTCCATGACTGATATTTTAATATGTAATTTTAAAGCCTGATGAGAATCTACCGAAAATACTTATTTGTTTGCACAAATTATCATTCTTATTATTATTGTTTTTGTAACAAATACTGTTTTTAAGAGCGCAAATAAATTATTGTCGTATTATTATTATTGTTTCCTTTAGCTCCTAGAGGAACATAGGGCTTCAGCCGAACGTCTCCATTTCACTTGGTTCTCTGCCAACTTTTTCACCTGGCTCCACGTCTACCCACATGCTTTCATCACCTCTTCACATGACCTCCTCCAAGCCGCCCAACCCTCATACTGACGACCAACTTGACGCTCCCCATTTCGGTTCCACTCGAGTGATGGCCTGCACTGAGGGTGATGTCACTTGATGGTTTCCTCAGAGTATGGCCAATCCACGTACCTTCATTTCTTCCTGCATATTTGTTGCACAATTGGGTCCTGCAGTGTTGTTTTTCTCCCAGAGATCCCAGTTGCTGATCTTTTCTGACCCTCTAATCTTGAGTGGTATAGAGCAAAGGCAGCTGATTTGAAGGTCTGTAGTTTGTTTGAGATGCTCTTTATGACGCGCTGTGCAAGTCTCTGATCCGTATAGTAGCACTGACTTCAAATTAGAGTTGAAAATCCGGATCTTATTTTTCATGCTGAGTGCTATTGATCTTCACACAGACTTGAGGGAAACGAAAGCTTACCTTGCTTTCCAGATCCTCGCTGCTCTGATATCCTCATCAGTTCTGTCAGCCTGTAGTTAAAATGATGCTGGCCAGGTAGGTAGGTAAAGGAGGTTGCTTCTTTCATATTTCTCCCATTTATGCTGATCGTTGTCTGTTGTTGCTGTTGGACAGGAATCTTCATTACCTCTGTCTTCTCTGTGTTTATCTGAAGGAAGACTTATCTTTGATATTTCTCCTGCCGAATGGTTACTTTTCACTTGCACATCTTCCAGTTTGTGGGAAATGAGACAGATATCATCGGTGAAGTCCAGCGTAAATAAATACAGGAGAATACTCATTAAGTTCTCTGAGGTATTAAAAATGTGTAAAAGTAGTTTCATTGATATGGGAATAGAACTTGGGTACTGCGGTATAATATAATCCCACCAGAGAGTGAATTAATTTGAACAGAATGCATAGTAATACAGTTTTATTTACTGATAACGTTTCAAAACACAATTTATGGCTCATAATCATATCAGGCTGTTCACATAACCATCAAACATCCTTCATATAATTTCTTTATTTCTCAAGCCGAGTAGACTAAAGGACTCTACTGACTCAATCAGACAAAAACGTAATCTCCAAAAAGCTTGCAATGACTGTGAGATCAACTAAATAGGTCAAATCACCAGATCCAGGGAGGTCGCATTATCGAAATATAAAAATTCACCTACGTTTAGAATAATTGACCTCACGAAGATGAAAAGTTCAGGAACTGTAATGCATGCAATAACACAGAGAGAACGTGGGATGGGACTGGGTTACACTTGTTAAAAAAATTTAGGTAGGTGGAGTGAGATATTGATCACTGAATCCTTGTCCATCAAACCTACACCTAAGGCGTATAGCAGGAATGCTTCACCTCCAATACTAGAGATATGCAAAATGTTGCTACAAATCAAATGAAAGGATAAGATACAAAGGAATTATTTAAAGGAAGTCTGAAAGTTATTCGAGCAACCTGATGTGATTATGAGCAATGAATTGTGATCGGAAAGTCACCAGCAAATACCACTGTGAGATTGAAGTTCAGTGGAAAATCTAGAACAAAGATGACTAGATGAGAAAATATAAAACATTAAATAATCAAGAATCTTGCATTGTGTACTGTTGCTTCAGCACTTCAAATATCACATTGCATTAAAGCACCAATTTGAAACCTTTTAAAGTCTAACGTTTTACGTTAAACGGCATTCCAATAGCCTAATGAATGTCATATCTCAATTAAGTGATGGAAATTCAACACCTAAGAGGAAGAATAGTTACATTTACAAGTAACACAGAAGACATTTAATGAGTCTATGTATTCGGAAAAGTTAGTGGCGAGAAGTCTCTGTCTAATGGCTGAACTATAGTACATGACAGTGTGAATATACGTCGTGTGGTCCAAGCTAGTGACTTAGCCAAGTGATTTCAGTCAATTTCGATTTGTATGCATCCTCAGAGGAAAGCTGTTATCATCTGGACTCGAGCCTAGCAATTATCACCTAAAATGTGAAAGCGTTGTTCCCTAAACCCAGATTTTTGGCTGACATATCCTAAGTAGGATGAAATGCCCATTCCTAATACCACTGCTATCCATAACCAACCAAATAACCCTCTATTAACGATAATATTATCGAAGTGTCAAAGTGTCCTTCCTAGGAGCTGGAATATCAACAGAGACCTAGCAATTTGGTCTAATAAAATTAATCAGCAGGAAACTGGAAAATAATAATTCCATTAAATGAGCGATTCCCATTCAAACCTGTGCTTATACTGCAAAAGACCTGATAATAATAGTTGATTCTGTATGAAATGTCCACTCATTACACAAAATTCTCTGAGTAACTTATTGTGCACTATCTTCTCTTTATCCAGGATCTTCAAATAAAATAGCACTTTGTAGTATATCATGTGACGCCATACTTTTCTATCTGAAGTACTGACCAGTTTCTTACAATGTTTTTCATTTACCTTCAAGAAATACATACCCATAGTTTGAAAGCTAATCAAAAACGCGCGGGAGTATGTTTCGCAACTCTAAGTCTCTACTGAACAGTAAAAGCAATAAAAATTAGAGAAAGTGTGATAAACTATGTTGACAGATGGATCAGGTAGCCAGGGGACACAACCAGGCCACCAAATCAATCTGGCTCAACTGGCTATTGTATTTTAACCTTAGTGGATTTATAGCCGTAGAGACTGAAGGGTACCAATCTAGCACTGAAGAATCTTTTTCTGTCATCTATTGGACAGGGGATACATTACTAAAGCCTCCCAATTATCGAATAGTCTACACTGCAGAGGCCATTGCGAACTAATAAATAACGAATTATAAAGCTGTACTTTACAATACAAATAACTATAGAATGTCAACTGGGTATACATCTGTCATATTAATAAGCGAAGAACAACTGGACAGGTTGGTTTTGTGAGACAACCATTCATGAATTATTCCTAATTTGGAAAATTCTTTCATGGAGATAACAATTACTCTAGAAAATTCCGAAAAGGTGTAATGATTTGGCCTTTTCTTCAGACAGTCCATTTGAAATCTGCTGGCACCCTTTAGGGAATTAATTCTATTTCTGCCATTGGTATAAGCAAAGTCTTCAGGTTTGGGCGGAATTCGTATACATCAATATTGAGGAAACAGTGTGTCGTTGCCCGTCTGCTGGTGATGCGTAAATTCAGTCTAAAGAACTTTAGATTTCTAAGGGTTCGTTTCCTGGGATTTGATTGGTTTCAAGTTTTTAGTCAACGGTTGATTTCAAATATAGAATACCACTGAAAACCACATGGGACTAGATAGCTATTGCCTTCTTGCTTGGAATTCTCCAGCAGTACCTACACATGATCAATCATATTTAAATAGATCAAGTAGTCCATGGTAGGCGACATTAACTGGTCTATCGTTTTTGTAGATATTGTTTAGGATGTATGTGATTAATCCAAAGTGCTTCCATCATCTTCAGTAACCAACCTTGAATTAGAGTTATGTGAAATAATTGTGAAACAGTCATTAATATCGATTTTGTGACCTGACATTAATAAGTGTTTTGCAATGCTGGATTTCTATTCAGATTAATCGCATTGGGACTCTCTATATGATTTAGTAGCCATTTTGGAACATGTTCTTTCCGACGACATTGGAACATTCTGTTGGTTCTACCTGTATAGGTGTTACCGCAGCTGCAGGTGAACTTGTAGATACAGTTTGAAGTAGAGTCCATAGAATTTCGTCCTTTAATCGTAGGTACAGGGATCGAAAATGTTCGGCAAGTGAGAAAAAAAGATGCGGCGTAGAGTGAGCGTTTGATGGCTGACCGAAGTCTTTGAGCTGTCAACTGCATAATCTGGTCACTCCTGAATGGTAGGTTAATAAAGATAGCTTACTTTGGTACAGAAGCTGTCTTTTCGAGATGTGGTCTTTCTTTACTGTGATAAGTGGTAAAGTTTTCTGGATAACAATTAGCTAATAAAACTGAATGTATATTTCGAAACTCATCCATCAATGTGCCACTCGTGCATATTTTACGGGCCCTTGAGAACAAATATTTCACTAGGGAACGTTTATACTGGATAGGAAAAAAACTGATCAAATGAAGAAATTGTCCACTGCATGTCTGTTTACGCAAAATAGATCTCTGAATCGTTCCATCATCTCTCCTGGTCATTGTAATATCGAGGAAACAGAGTTTGTTATTCGATTCGAGTTCGGAAGTCACTCGGATATTTGGATGAACAGGATTAAATAGAGTAATAAAGTTTTCAATAGATTTGCTGTTATTACCAATAATGAGAGTATCATCTACATAACGTTTATACAGCATAAATTCTCCAAGCATATCTTGCATTTGTCTCTCCAATTTCGATATGGATATGTCTGCTTGTAGGGGCCCCAGAGGGCTACCCACCGCAACACCATCAATTTGTTTGTATGTCTTTTCTTGGAAGGTGAATCTAATATTTTCTGTACACATTAAGATGACGTCTCTGATGTAAGTTACAGGAATAGGTAAGTTTATCCCATTGCTTGTGATGTAATCACAAATGAAATCAACAGTTTCATAAATAGGAACATTGGGGAATAAAGATGCTATGTCGATTGAACACATAACCTTTTCCTTAATGTTCAAGGTGTCTAGCATATCTGTCATATCAAATGAACTTTTTACAGAATGTTTTGATAAGGAGTCTCTTACTGGCGTAAGGACCTCTGTAATCCATTTTGCGATTTCATGGTATGGAGAATTCAACATGTCTAAGATGGGTCTCAGTGGGTTCCCAGTTTTGTGGATCTTCGGAAGGCCATAAAGCCGGGGAGCATGTGACCCAATAGCTTTAAGTTGTTTATAAAGTTTTCATTTATAAAGCCATGCATCAGTAAAATCTGAAGCTGACGATTGATCTACTTTTCCACAAGCAGCACATTATTGTTCCCTTGGGTTCCTAGTGGAACGTAGGGCATCAGCTACACGTCTCCACTTGCTTCTGTCCTCTGCTGTACTTTTCACCTGCATACATGTTAGTCCATACTGTTCCAACTCCTCTTCACACGATCTCCTCCATGTCACACTTGGACGTCCCACTCGCCGCTTCCCTTTCGGGTCCCACTCGAGCTATGGCCTGAAGCGCGATGTCACTCAGCGGCCTCCTCAGTGAATGTCCAATCCATCTCCACTTTCTCCTGCATATTTGTTGGCCGATTGATTCTTGTTTCTTTTGTTTGTTCCCATAGTTTGTTTCTTGTTGGTGATTCTTTCCGGCCATCTGATCTTCAGTATAGAGCCAGCGAAGACAGTTGTTGATAAAGGTCTGCAACAGGCTGTAGGAAATATTCTTTGTGACCCACCAAGTTTCTGATCCATCCATACAGAAGAACTGATTGACTTGACGTTTGTATTGAAAATCCGAATTTTGATGTTGATGCTGAGTGACAGCGGAAAATTTCCAGATTGGTTTCAGGTTGATGACTGTGTTTCTCGCCTTCCCGATTCTCGATTCGACATCCACGTCCGTTCCTCCTGTAGTTGAGACAATGCTCCCTAGATAATTGAGTGAAGTAACCTCTTTCAGATACCTCCCGTTGATAGTGATTAGCGCTGGATGTTGCTGTTGTTGTTGGTTGGTTATTTTCATAACCTCCGTCTGTAAAAATAATACAAGTTCAATTTTAGGATGCTCTTTCATTTCATTTAGTTCAAATTGTAGGTAAACATAATTAAATATTAAATAAATTTATAATGGTTCAGCCAGACTTGGCGCTCAAATTATTCCAGAAAATTCAAAACACTTATAATCTCGACATTTATAAAATAATTAAACCTAAACATTTTTAGGCTAAATGATGAGAATACTCCCTATGGGAATTCCGTTGGAGAAGGTAGAGAGTAGTCGTCATTGAGTGCTGCACTTCTCTATTACAACTATTAAGACAGTTAACAGGTGACTGTAAATTTAACTCTTCTTTTTAACTTATTGCAGTTATCATTCACGTACATTTTGCTATGCGAGGCGTTAGTTCAGTGGTGAAATGAGCGCCAGCCATTTATGTGGTCCGGGTTCGACTACCTACCCTCCCACTTATAAATCACATTGGGTTTACGAAGTGAAAAAGGGCAAGCTGCCCTGGTATCTCTACCCTGTACAAACAACACCACCGCTACTGAAACGACACAGCGTGAAATCCTACGCTCAAGACAAAACGCAAAGAGACAAATGATAGTAAGAGTACTTCTTCTTATATCCATGTTTGTATCTTCAGAAGAACTCTATGGCATGTAGTCTAAACGTTTGAAAGTTTACTGTTCAATTTCACCACAATCAACCTGAAGAACGAGTTTAATTAAAGCACCTACATCTTATGAGTTCACGTCAAAGAGGAAACAACAACCATTTCTTAAAATACTTTCATTTTAATAGTTGGCATGCCGGAAAGAATCACCAACAAGAAACTATGGGGACAGACAAAACAAGAATCAATCGCTCAACAAATATGCAGGAGAAAGTGGAGATGGATTGGACATTCACTGAGGAGGCCGTTGGGTGACATCGCGCTTCAGGCCATAGCTCGAGTGGGACCCGAAAGGGAAGCGGCGAGTGGGACGTCCAAGTGTGACATGGAGGAGATCGTGTGAAGAGGAGTTGGAACAGTATGGACTAACATGTATGCAGGTGAAAAGTACAGCAGAGGACAGAAGCAAGTGGAGACGTGTAGCTGATGCCCTATGTTCCACTAGGAACCCAAGGGAACAATAATAAATAATAATATTGGTAGGATTTGATTCATTCCGAGTTTAATTACGTCATAAACTGCTACCACTTGAAGGACCACTTAAAATAATGATTACTGGATAGGCATTGCGTTTAGGATTTTATAGCTTAACTCATTCGTTACGTCGAACGACACTGAATGTAGGACCTTGAAGTTAGGAGACGTTCACGATACTATCCAGGCACTGACAGGGAATCCAACAATGAGGCATTTTAAGCTCTGGCTGCAACTGCCAATCGATGCCACTAAAGAGTATTTGCCCTCACAATCAGCTTGATGAATCCCAACAGTCATGACTTTGCTCTAACTGAATGGGCCAGTTGCCGAAATCTGTAGGAAAGTTAACGTGGGGAAAGTACCACTTTTTGAAAGTATGTGAGTCGGATTTCACATGTATCGCAGAAAAGCCTCATAGAAAGGAGTAAAGTCTTGAAAGACAATGGTAGCTTCCCAACTCAACTACTCAGTCGTGAGGAATCAATAAAACCCAAAAATAACTCTTATTCTTATAAATTTCACCTAGAATTTAGGGGAATAAACTAGTGAAAAATCCTACTTCATAATGTTATTAGTGACTTCATCATCCTAAGTAAGTGGCCTTTCTTAAAGCGTTTCTTTTACACATAGGTGAAGTAACGTTTGCAGATAAACATTCGATTTCCGGCTTCTAACTAACAGAGATGTTCACTACAGGGCTGATGAAGACGCCTAGCCAGCATCAACAAACATTATTCTGCATCGAGATAAGAAATCTAATGAAACTCACCTCTTTAAATTGCCTAGTTAGCACCATTCCAGCTACAGGAGGCACAGATGTCAATGCTACATGTAGAATGAGAAAAGCAAGGCAGATCTTCGTTAATCTAAACTCAATGCAGAAATCTGATGCATTCAACATAAGGAAAAACATTCAAACTGTCACGAATAATATCAAGATAAAGGTGCCAAATACGTCCGCTGCACACTTCTCAACTTCACTGCTGCTTTACACTCCGTACCTAGATGTCTCTTGCTAAATAAGCTCTCTATGACAAAAACTGAGTCCTGGATAACTAATTGGCTGCATTCCTACTGCAGTACACCGTATACAAAGGTAAATCCTCCGCTGCTGTGATCACTGAAGCTGGTGTCCCCCAAGGTGCTGCACACTCCCCACTTCTCTTTTCTTTCTTTCCACATGACTTACCATCTTCAAATGACATTAATTTTTTTCAAATATGCTGACGAACTGACAGTGTCTTTGCCTGTCAAATGTCAAAGTGACCGCTCTAAACTAAATGGCTTTTTATCAGAAATAACCCAGTAGTTCAAGGAAAACGGTTTTACCTTAAACCCCTCCACATGTCAAACAGTCAATTTCACCTTTAGGCATAAATCCGACCTAAACAAACTGGTTGGCTCTCACGAGGTGTGCAACATAGATGGCACTGAAATAGAAACCAAGTCGGAAATTAAATACCTGGGCGTCATTCTATCTGCTGATCTCTCCTGGTCGTTTCATATCTTAGCGATTTCTAAAAAAATATTTCGTCTCACCTTCTACATCAAGAAGTTAAGACGTTCTGGTATAACCCAACCCTTACTCCTACAATTCGTTAACTCTCGCATTCTGCCTGTTATTCTCTATTGTCCCCCCTTAGTTTTTCCAGGGCTACTGAAGAAAGACTACAACATATTACGCAGTATGTTAAAGGTTGTCAGCAGGGTAAGCAACGTGCCACTTAACCAGCTTGTTAATATTCCGGTTGACAGGCACATGGACTCATGTGAGAAATGAGCCAAATCCATTTTATCTAACTCACACCACCCTCTTCACTCACAAATCTCCCCCTGCATCTCATCAGGTAAAACCAGAAGCCTATATAGAAAACTATATGCTCGCACCAGCAAGTACAAAAACTCAACCATAACCTACTCAGCTCGTGTTCTGTGTGATAAAGAAAGCATTAGGCGTGACGCCTAGAATTCATTAAATAGTCAGTAGTACAACTGGATCTCGTCTTTCCAACTCACATCATTTATAAGTACGGCATTTTCTTTCTTTTCCTTTTCTCTCTCTTCTTTCTCCGTTATGTGCTGCTTTGTTTCTTTCTCTCGCTTACGCCAGTAAATATGATAGCACCTACTTTTCTAATACCTTCAAACACTGTTCAACCTTGGCTTTGCTACCGACATGCCAATATGTTGTTCTAATAATGAACTGAGATTTCCTTAATCTATGTAGAATTCTATTTATTGATAATGTACTAACTGGATGCAGTACTGTAGTAGAAATGCTGAGAATTCCATTCTGTATCACAAGTACTGTTTTGGAATAAAGCAAATTATTATTAGTATTAAGTCAGTTAATGCCTCTATATGGCCAAAAAGACTTGGAGAACAAGTCACAAACATTATCTCCAACAGGATACCGCAGACGTTCATCAACATCTGTCTTCACTTTCACCAGATAATCAAGATCAGATGGCCAGAAAGAATAAGCAACAAGGAACTCTAACAACATACCAATCAATGACCTCTCGTTCAACAAAAATGCCAGAGAAAAATGAGATGCATTGGACATTTTCTCAAGAGACTGCCGAGCGGTATTGCACATTAGATACTCAAGTGGAACGCCAACGAGGAAAATAAGAGTTAGACGCCCAAGAGAGTGATATGAAGGAAGCAAATGAAAGCTTGTACTCATTGATAGAGGAGAAAAGCGAACCGGGGATGCGCTGCTCAAACCTTATGTTACACTTGGAACCCGAGGGAATAACAAAAATGATAATGACACTTTTTATCCTATCTAATATGTATTTCATAAGTATATAGACATATATACCTGAAAGTTGGATAGATTTCCTAAAACAGGGTTAATCCTATGAAATAGAAAAAAAAGCGAAATTAAATTCAAGTTAAATATGATTGCAAATTATAAAAGAAGATAAGGGCAGATCGTCAAATATAAAGTACTTAAGACAAGAAATCAATATCATCATTCAATAAAATGTCAGGTAGGAGAGAGAAAAACATTTTTTCTCAGAATAGAGGAAAAAAAAATTGAGAACTAATTTTGCTCATCTAACATAATCTGCTGTTGTTGTTGTCGTTGTTGTGTTTTATTTTAAAACTGTTTTAGAAATTAATCCAATGTGACATGAGAAAGAGTTGCACATAGTCAATAAACATAAGAAGATTAAAATTGAAGAGGAACATTTAAGAGAACGAATTGAAGTGAACTGTTTATAAGTGAAAACGTTTTCTTATCTCAATAGGCTTATAAACATTATACAGATAGGTACACATTTTGAGTGAAATAAACGTTAACCAACTATCAGCTTTCTCAAAAAACGATTTAAGCGAATAAATACATATTTATTCAGACATCTATAAAAAACAAAATAATTCAGCACAGAATATACTTTTCTAGAATTTCCTCTTCACGCTCTAAAATTATATATATGCTTATATACGTAGAATATTCTAGAATAGTATTCAATAACAATTTGAGTGTTTTTAAGTAATATTGATTTATTAAGTAAGATCACAATGGAATTACAGTTCATTAAAGATGCGTAAATCATAAGAATGTGCCTCGATGGCATAGCGTTTAGGACGCTCGCCAACCATGCACATGGTCCGGAGTTCGATCTCCGGCCGACGCACTCCTTTACCTCGCTAAGTCAGAAATAATGCTGGTGAAGAGGAAAGGTTGGGCATGAGGCTAGCAACCCTATCCTGTAAAAATCCACACTACTACAGAAACTTCAAGGAATGAAAAAAAATCATAACAATAATAATAAAAATGTAATGCCAAATAGAATATCAAATAAAATTAAGGAAATTTCCACAACAAGTTGAGGATCATCCGAACCTTGATGGCTGAGGTAAACACAGTGTCTAAACCAGCTTCTCCTGGACACTTAAGTTAAGCTTCTCAATGTGGATCCCAACGGACTCAGCAATATGTAGTAGACGAACTGTAAAGGTGAATTTAAGATTTGTTGGCATGTGGTAAATGACTCTGAAGGCCTCCTCGTTGACATCAATCTTGTGTTCTGTATCCACGAGATGAGATAGAATAGCGCTATGAATGGATTTTGTTTGTCCTTAACTTAACCACGCAGGTTGATGTTAGGAAATCTGACGAAATTATTATTTCCTGATGAATAATTTTACTGGGACAAATTGCATGGTCTCTTTTGATATTCCCGCCCCTAGGAAGGACACTCTGACACTTTCATAACGTTATGGATGAGAAATAAAGGAATTATATAGAGGATGTTTGATGATTATGCCAGCTACCTGATCTGATTATGAGCCATAAATTGTGTTTGAAATGTCATTAGGAGGTGATACTCTATCACTGTGTGTTTTGATCAAATTAATTCACTCTCTGGTAGGATTATACTCTACCACGGTGCCCAAGTTCTATTCTTCTATCAATGAAACTATTTTCATACATTCCTGATATCTCAGAAAGCTTCATGAGTATTCCCCTGTATTTATTTAATATCTTGAGGAGCAGCGTCTGTTAGAAAAACAATAATTTCAATATACACATGAACATAATATTTAAAACACAATCTGAGGAAGCAAATATTTATTTTGGTAGATTTTCATAAGGCTTTATTATTATAGTATATTTATTGTAACCTTTAATTCCTAGAAGAACATAGGGCTTCAACCGTGCGTCTCCATTACGTTCGGTTCTCTGCAAACGTTTTCACCTGGCTCCAATACTACCCACACGTTTTCATCTCCTCTTCACATGACCTCCAACAAGTCACCCACACTCGCACTGACGACCAACTCGCCGATTCCAATACAGTCAGGTTCCACTCGAGCAATGGCTTGTCTAGTGATGTCACTCACTTGATGGTTTGTTTCCTCAGAGTATGGTCAGCCAATCAATCCATCTCCATTTCTTCCTGCCTGCCTATTTGTTTCACAATCGGTTTCTGCTGAGTTGGTTCGCTCATTGACAGAGATCCCTCTCTGTTGCTGATCTTTTCTGGCCGGCCATCTGATCTTGAGTGGTATTGAGCGAAGACAACTGCTAATGAAGGTCTGTAGTTTGTTTGAGATGCTCTTTATGACGCGCAGTGCAAGTCTCTGATCAGTATAGTAAGTAACACTGACTTCACATTGGAGTTGAAAATCCGGATCTTATCTTCGTTTTGATGCTGAGTGCTGTTGACCTCCACACAGACTTGAGAGTAAGGCTTTACAATTACATAATAGAATTTGAAATATTTTGGGTCATTAAAATCAAATATAATCGTGGAGAATGTAATTAGACTAAAGCAAATTGTGGAACTAAGATTAAAATATGGAAGATTTCAGTATTAAGGCAGAAAAATGCATGGGTCGTCCATTACACCCATTTCTCTTGCTTGTAAACAAAATCTCATCAATACCCCCCGATGTGTCATGCAAGAGAATTCTGCACAACCGACGCTCTTGACGATGAAGTAAGGAAAATAGATAACGTAGTATATGAGAACACATATCCACAAAAATTTGGTGAAGTCCCTCTGTTGAGGACAGACAGAGAGAAATGCTTGCAAACCATGCAGAAGAAAAGTATATACATACATGACTTCATTGTTTAAAGGAGACTCAGCATAGAAACCCAAAAAATAACAGCTATGACATATTTTGATGTAAAACTATGTTTAAAGTTCATCTCTCGTTGTACGATCCCAATGCAGGTGGTGGATAAACCATAAAATCTGGCCACCTCTGAGTGTATTTATGTATTTAACTGCGGTTTCGGAATTACTTACATTGGTAGAACGACTTGGAAAGTCAACCGTCACCTTCTTGAACATTGCCCAAGGTGGTTAGTTAAAAGCGTGGTTAATTCATTCAGGAGTTCGATATTAGAACATCTTGTGGATACAGATCACAAGACTGATAAGATTTCAGCCTTTCCAATTATATACATGGTGCTAGTGTAACAACAGAAGGCAAGACACGGAAGCCAAAGTATATTTTTCAATAATCAAACCACTATCTATGTATCTAGAGTTTACATTCGTTAACCTATCACTAAGCGTGTGATTTTGGTTTACATCAAATGACATGAAATAGAGTGTTCAAATATACATAATATTCTGTTGCCAATACAGTAGTGAACTATGAGAATATATGACAATCATATTCCTTTGGCACACATCGTCTGTATCACATCAACACACTGACTCAATTCTCACAGTTTATACACCTTCGATTGACAGCCATAGCTAAGGTAGTTACCAGTTTTTGTGTACAGAAAACGTTTGTTTAATCCCTCTCCATTCAATAGCCTTTAACCCGAATCTAGAATAGTTATCATTACCGGTGACATCGAATAACTGTAAATATTACTTTTATTTTTATCTGTACTGCTAACTTCCTTTTCGATATCATAGTATGTTAGAATTGTATATTTTAAACTTAGCTTAACCGTTTATTGTAATTATTCTACTTATATTTTTCCCTTGATGATATGTGATTCTTCTGATCCACATTTTTTCAACTGTCTATGGCTGAAATTTTTATTACATAAGTGCAAAACCTAGTGAGAATTTACCGACAGTATGTTTCTCATCTAATTTCCTTACATCAACCTGCCTGGTTAAGTAAAGGACAAACAAAATCCATTCATAGCGCTATTCTATCCCATCTCGTGGATACAGAACACAAGAGTGATGTCAACGAGGAGGCCTTCAAAGTCATTTACTGCATGCCAACAAATCTTCAATTCACCTTTACAGTTCGTGTACCACATATTGCTGAGTCCGTTGGGATCCACATTGAGAAGCTTAACTTATGTGTCGAAAAGAAGTTGGTTTAGACACTGTGTTTACCTCAGCCATCAAGGTTCGGATGATCCTCAACTTGTTGTGGAAATTTCTTTAGTTTCATTTGATATTCTATTTGCTATTATATTTTAATTAATATTGTTATGATTTATGCATCTTTAGTGAACTGTAATTCCATTGATCTTACTTAACAAATCGATAGTATTTAGAAAGCACTAATTTTGTTTTTGACTACTATTCCAGAATTTTCTTTCTATATATTTATATATAATTGTTGGACGAGAAGAGGAAATTCTCTGAAAGGATATTCTTTGCTGAATTATTTTGTTCTTCTAGATGTCTGAATGATTATTTTCGCCAAATTGAAATCAGTGATTACCATTCGAACCTGCGCTTATTCTACAATAGAGCTTTTAATAATAACTGATTTTGTATAAATTGTCTACTCATAACACCGAATTCTCTGAGGAATTTATTGTCTCTTTGTCGAGTATCTACAAATAAAACAGCACATCATAGTAAATCATATGACGCCATACTTTTTCCTCTGAAGTACTGACCCTTATAATATTTTTCCTTTCCCTCCAAGAAATGAGGACCCATAGTTTGAAAGCTAATAAAAAATGTGCATGAGTATATTTCGCAAATCTAAGAAATGAACTGAATTTTAAAAACGATATGAATTAGAGAAAATATGATAAATTGTGTCGAGAGACGATTCAGGTAGCCCATTGACTCAAGCAGGCCACCAGTTTTAATCTGTCTCCACTGGCTACTTAGTGGACTCATAACTGTGGAGACTGAAGAATAATTTATTGGAAAGTATTGTTTATTCTGACTATACTTGTTTTAAATTCATCACCATTTCTTTAACGTTTATCTTTGTACTAACAATTTATTCTTTTTCCTTCTTTGAGTATCATGGAACATAACTTTATTGCTAGCGTTAACTGATGATGTTAAATTGATTTTCAGAAGTTTTAACTACATGTTAAGCCTGTGGCAGTTTCTTCACCCCCGGTTGTGATTCCTCAACTGAATTACGAGGTCCTTGGACTCGCCACCTCTAATTGTATCTATCAAATCATTTACTCCTTTGAAGCGAGTTATATTGTCCTTTGATCTAGAAACCTAATTTTTCGTGCTTAAAAACACCTGCTAGTATAGCCAAATAAAGGCGTTGTTAAAATCATCAACAGAACTTTATTGCATATAAAACAAGCAACAAAGGTTAATAAAGCAGGATTTAATGAATTCATCAAATTTCGGTAGAACTCGTCAGCTGAATACCCTACATACACGGATATATACTTTTGAAGTTACATTGGGAGATATAGGACTGAATACTTTACATTCACGGATATATATAGTTTTGAAATTACATTGGGAGATATAGGACTGATACGTAAATAAACTACATTGAATTAGTCATGCAGAAAGACAGGTGCGAATGTTTTTCCAGGTCATGTGCAATTAGATAAGGGGAGAGAGAGTATGGGAGATCAGAATTAAGATAAATTGCATTACGCTTCAATTACATCACTTAGATAAACAATTAGACATCAGAGAATTTAACAAGAATTGCAACCAGAGGGATGTCAATAGTAATAGTTATAATAACAATAATATAATATAACAATAATAATAATAGTGTTGAAGTGGGTTAAGATAATCCTACTGATAAAGGATAGTTTTAAATGAATCAAGAATAATAATAATAATGATAATAATAATAAAAATAATAATAAGAGGTAGGATTATAAGTAAAACGTATTACCATGGTGGATTCAGAGTCACAACGATCTTCTTTTGTACACAGAGACCTGGTTTGTAAACTCGAATTGCACAAGCCTCTGCAATTGCAAGCATCTTCTTGTTTCTTTGTCTGCATATCCTCGTTCAAACAGGATACCAATCTAGCACTGAAGAATCTTTTTTCTGTCATCTATTGGACAGGGGATAAATTACTGAAGCTTCCCAATTATCGAATACTCTACACTGTAGAGGCCATTGCGACCTGCTAAATAACGAATTATAAAGCTGTACTTTACAATATAAATAGTTATAGAATGTCAACTGGGTATATATATCATATTATTAAGCGAAGAACAACTGGACAGCTTGGTTTTGTGAATTAAACACTCATGGATTATTCCTAATTTAGAAAAAATTCATTCATGAACATAACCATACTCAACATTACTCTAGAAAATTCTAAAAAGGTGTAAAGATCTGGCCTTTTCTTCAGACAGTCGACAAAAATTAAGCGCCAGACAAAAGTTAACATTTTACTGAATATGACATCCTATGTACTGGTTTAACAACGTAACCACTGAAAATAATTTGGATTTCAAAACAAGAACAACTAGACTATGATATGTGGTATTTCAGTTCATTATTCTGGACTTCAGAATGTCAGTATAAGACGTATTTTGATACCGACCAAAATGATTATTGTTATTATATGACGCCATATCATGCATACGAAGTCATGTGTTAATAGTTCTATTTAGTTTGGAGGAGTTGAAAGTATTATATATAATTATTCCAATTAATATTTAGGCGGTTCGGCATACCACTGAGGAAATTTGTAAATCCTCGATAATAATTGCAATTTTCTTGGTTTCGATTTGAAAGCTGCTGGCACCCTTTAGGGAATTAATTCCATTTCTGCTAGTGGTATAAGCAAAGTCTTCAGATTTGGGCGGAAGTCGTATACATCAATACTGAGGAAACAGTATGTCCTTGACCGTCTGCTGGTGATGCGTAAATCCAATCTAACGAATTTTCGATTTCTAAATGTTTGTTTGCAGGGATTTGATTGGTTTCAAGTTTTTGGTCAACGGTTGATTTCAAATATAGAATACCACTGAAAACCACAAGGGACTAGATAGCTATTGCCTCCTTGTTTGGAATTCTCCAGCAGTACCTACACATAGCCTCCCACGCAGTTGGATCCAAGACCTTCAAATTACGAGGTGAATAAATTACCGTTCAGCTGTGAGTTCTAATTTCTATCAGTGCACATTAAATAGTGTGTCTATCTACAAAATCGACCTGGTGGATGCCACCAGTGACTGTTTGAAATCAAACTAATCTTTAGTTTGGTCACTAAAATTTAGCTGATATTTAAACCCAGAGAGTATGCTAAATAAGGGTTTTTAAGGTTTTTTATAGACTAAGTTGCAGTCATTTTCATAATCATCGATTTTGTTTACATAAGCTACAGATGGATAGATTTTATTATGACATTGTTAAGCAGGAATTATCACTGGTTATCTGATTTTAATACAAATACTTTCACACTGATTTCACGTACAGATAAAATGCAGAAGTAAACTAACTGCAAGGTTCTTCTGATTATATTAATATTGTTTCCTTTAGTTCCTAGAGGAACATAAGACTTCGGCCGTCCGTCTCCAATGCGTTCGGTTCTCTGCTAGAGTCTTCATCTGACTCCAAATCTGCCCACACATTTTCATCTCCTCTTCACATGACCTTCTCCTAGTCAGCCACCCTCGCACTGACGACCAACTCGCCGCTTCCAATACAGTCGGGTTCCACTCGAGCAATGGCTTGTCCAGTGATGTCACTTGATGGTTTGTTTCCTCGGAGTATGGCCAGCCAATCAATCTCCATTTCTTCCTGCCTGCCTATTTGTTTCACAATCGGTTCCTGCTGAGTTGGTTCGCTCATTGCCAGAGATCCCTCTCTGTTGCTGATCTTTTCTGGTCGGCCGGCCATCTGATCTTGAGTGGTATTGAGCGAAGACAACTGTTAATGAAGATCTGTAGTTTTTTTTGAGATGCTAAGTCTCTGATCCGTATAGTAGCACTGACTTCATATTAGAGTTGAAAATCTGGATCTTATTTTTGATGGTGAGTGCTGTTGACCTCCACACAGACTTGAGAGTAGTGAAAGCTTGTCTTGCTTTTCCCATTCTTGCTTTGATATCCTCATCAGTTCCGTTCGCCTATAGTTGAAACGATGCTTCCCAGGTAGGTAAAAGAGGTCGTTTCTTTCAGGTTCCTCATATTTATGCTGATAGTTGTCTGTTGGTGGTGTTGTCCAGGAATCTTCATCACCTCTGTTTTCTTTATCTTCACCTGAAGTCTTATCTTCTCTGGATGCTTCTTCTGCGAACTTGTTGCTTTTCGCTAGCATATCTTCCAGTTTGTGGGGAATCAGACATGTATCACCGGCAAAGTTCAGATGCTCCAAGTTTTTTGTGTGAGTCCATTTTATGCCTGTTTCCTCATTGCCCGTTGTTTGTCGCATTGCCCAGTCTATTGCAATCAGGAAAATTGGCGATAGAAGGCTGCCAACTTGTCTTACTCCTGTCCTCACTTCGAAGGATTCCGTAAGTTTCCCGTTGTGGATGCAAACTAAAAGAATAGCATCTCTGATTCACACACAGACTGACACGCATAAATCCATTATCCCTAGCAAAATTACTGTCTGTGGTTCTTCTTTCAAGTGATATCTGGTAAACTCTATGAAAATTCAAATACAAGAATGCATATGATAGTTACTGATAGGTTCTCAGTTGGATGAAATGTATATCTTCATTTCCACTATGAGAAACTACAAACTCCACGCAAATACACAATCTATTTATCTCTGTTTTAGACATTTTAGGATGTCTATGATGAAGACGATTTGATTGTTAAGTGTTGGTTTGCAAGGATTTAGTTAGAGACTACAAGATCGACTTCCTTGATTGCTGGTGAGAGTTCCTAAGCAGCACGACCTTCCAAGTCGGATATTCTGATACCTACTTGTCAGAATATTGCCTGGTGGTCGCGCTATTTATTGTTTACTGATAGAAGTAAAGAATTCATGGATTTCCTCTACGTAACTGGAATGGCAGCGTGCTCGATTTGTAACTTGAAGGTTTCAGGCTCAATCAGTCGTAATGTGAGTGTGCTTCTGAAAAGTTTCAAATTAGGACGAAACAGCTGCCCAGTACTCCTTGATTTTCAAAAGCTCCGGATATATTCTCTCAATTTCTCAAACAAATGAACTGAAGGAGTATAAACAATGCTTCTAGGTAAAACAGAAAAACAAAAAAATTCGTCTATACTTATTTTGAAAAATGAATTGCCTACAGTTATTTTCATTTTCATGAGAAGCAGTCGAATTTTTAGAAAATTTTCTTATCTGATGTAAAAGAATAATTCATTGAAAACAGAAACTATTGGAATATTACTTATGAAAAATGGATCAGAAATGGGTATGTTCTTCTATTAAGAATAATATTTGCCTATATTTAAATTAAAATGACAATTTATTATTCAGCCAGATTGTATCTTCTTCTGAAGAGTTTCTTTCTTTGAAAATAACTTCTCTTGGCAAGAAAGGAGACAGTTTAGCGTTTCAGTCAAGAAAGATCCACCACCCATTCATCTGTGTCTCCTTTTTCAATCTTCTTGAAATATAAAACACGTGAAAAGGAAAAGTTTTGCTTCTCCACTCTTCTTTAGTCTACAAATATATAAGTATATATTCATTAACTCGTGAAGACTGCTCATTTGAAAAGAAGAATTTGATAAGCTAAACAAACGGCTACTTTCTAAATATTGTTATTTTTCTTTCGTATTATTATTATTTTGACAATATTCCTATGAATTCTTTTCTTCATAGCTTGACGGAATTGCTTGTTGATGATGAATTAGGCGTTACGCTGATGTATCTACCTTTTTTATTCCTTTACGTCCCCAGTGTAACATATGGAGGGCTTCAAGATAAACACTTGAAGTTTCAGGAGTAGTGATGCTTATTTTTACGGCATGAGGTTGCTAGCCTCATGCTCAACCTTTCCTCTTAACCAGTCTTATAACTGGCTTTGTGAGCTGAGCTAAAGAGTTGTGTCGCCGCGGATTGATCTTTAGCCCACATGTGTGGTTTGCAAGCATTCTTTTGATGTGCCACCGGCGCTAGGCCATTGCTGAAGTGGAATGCGAATGGGAAGCGACGAGTGGGTCTTCCTCGGGGGTGACATTGCGGAGATCTCGTGAGTCAGAGTGGGAGATGAGAGATTATGGGGAATCGTGAACCCATCTGAAAGGACAGCAGAAGATATAAAATAGTGGAGATGTGTTTTTGAAGTCCTTTGTTCCACTCTGAACCCAAAGGAATAATAATAATGGTAAAAGGTCTAAACTTAAGACTTGGTCCAACTGATGATTTAAGCACGGGAACAATTTTGATGTCCACCCAAGGGATGAGACTCACGAAACAGTTTTTTATAATAGTGATCAAGGACACTGATAAAACTTTTCAAACTTTCAAGTAAAAATATTCAAAGATTATGTAAGAAACTGAAAACAATACAATGGTAGAGATGGTTAGTAGTAGTTAACTGCCGTCAACCCCCCCACCTCCTTACTCAGTTCGATGACGTATAACAATCATTTCTGCCTCTGTAGTTCACAATGCATAATAAACGCCTACGTGATTACGGGTTCAATCCCCAGCCGACTGACTTTTAGAGCTCGTTTAGTGGGTAGTCAGCCAGTCAATGATATTAAATTGAAGTAGGCAGTGTGTATGTTATCATTTTATTGAACTTCCTGTCGAAGAATAACTGATCAATGTATGCAGTAATATGTTTTCATTCTTCTTTCCTGCTTTTTAAGTGGAGCATATAGCTTCGGCAGCACCTTTCCACTTCACTCTGTACTTCGTATTCCTGTTTGGCTGACTCTTTCAATGCCCATGAGCTCCCATCTTCGTCTCACATGATCTCATCCATGTTACTCTTGGATTCACGCCCGACTCGTCATCTCCCATTCAGGTTAAACTCGATGACCTGGTGGCGTGTGATGTCACTTGAGTGTCGCCTCAACGTGTTTCCCTTTCATCTTCATTACTTCGCTGTATTTGCTGAGCGACGTGTTTTTTGTTAGTTCTTTGCATGACAGAGTTTCCTCTTGTGTTTCTGAATAACTATTACCAAAAAATCATTTTATGTACTAAATTATTATTACTATATTATTATTGTTTCCTTTAATTCCAAGAACATAAAGCTTCAGCCAAACGTCTCCATTGCGTTCGGTTCTCTGCTAGAGTCTTCACCTGGCTCCATGTCTGCCCACACGTTTTCATCTCCTCTTCACATCACCTCCTCGAAGTCACCCACCCTTGCACTGACGACCAACTCGCCGCTTCCCTTTCGGGTTCCACTCGAGCAATGGCTTGTCTAGTGATGTCATTTGGTGGTTTCCTCAGAGTATGGCCAATCAATCTCCATTTCTTCCTGCCTATTTCTTTCACAATCGGTTCCTGCTGAGTTGGTTCGCTCATTGCCAGAGATCCCTCTCTGTTGCTGATCTTTTCTGGCTGGCCATCTGATCTTGAGTGGTATTGAGCGAAGACAACTGTTGATGAAGGTGTGTAGTTTGTTTGAGATGCTCTTTATGACGCGCAGTGCAAGTCTCTTATCCGTACAGTGAGTAGCACTGACTGACTTCACATTGGAGTTGAAAATCTGGATGTTATTTTTGATGCTGAGTGCTGTTGACCTCAACACAGACTTGAGAGTAATGAAAGCTTGTCTTGCTTTCCCGATTCTTGCTTTGATATCCTCGTCAGTTCCGCTGGCCTGTAGTTGAGACGATGCTTCCCAGGTCGGTTGGTGAAGGAGGTTGTTTCTTTCAGGTTCGTTCCATTTATGCTGGCTGATTGTTGTCTGTTGTTGTTGTTGCTGTTATTGTTCTTGTCCAGGAATCTTCATCACCTCTGTCTTCTCTATTTTCACCTGAAGTCTTATCTTCTCTGGATGCTTCTTCTGCCAACTTGTTGCTTTTTGCTTGCATATCTTCCAGTTTCTGGGAAATCAGACATATATCATCGGTGAAGTCCAGACCCTCCAAGTATTTTGTGTGAGTCCATTTTATGCCTGTTTCCTCATTGACCGCTGTTTGACCGCCAATCTACTGCAATCAGGAAAATCATTGGCGATAGTAGGCAGCCAGCTTGTCTTACTCCTGTCCTCAATTCGAAGGGTTCCGTAAGTTTCCCGTTGTGGATTACTTGGCATGCAGTATTGTCGTACAGCTGTTGGATGAAATGTATAATTGTCGGTGGCACGCCGTAGTGGCGAAGTAGTTGCCAGGTCATCTCTCGATCGACTCTGTCGAAGGCCTTTTCAAAGTCGATGAAGTTGAGATAGAGAGGTGATTGCCATTCCAAGCTCTCCCTGTTCAATGATGATCCGTAATGTGGCGATCTGATCAATGCATGACTTGTTTCTCCTGAATCCAGCCTGTTCCGGTCGAAGTTTTTATCCAGGGCTTGTTTGATTCTCTCCAGGATGATTCGGCTTAGTATTTTGATTGGGATGGACAGGAGCATAATTCCGCGCCAGTTCTTGAATTGACTTAAGTCTCCTTTCTTTGGTAGTTTGAATAAGTATCCTTTCTTCCAATCCTCGGGTACTTTGCCTTCTTTCCACACCTTCTCCAGTAATGGCATCATCAAGTCCGCTGTTGTCTCTGGATCAATTTTCAATGTTTCTGCTGAGATTCCATCTGGTCCTGCTGCTTTTCCAGCCTTTAGCATCTTGATTGCCTTCAGGACTTCTGTTCTCGTCGGAAGGTTGACGTTCGCTGGTAATTCTACTTTCGTTGTTTGTATTGTTGGGCGCGTTGTAGGTAGCGGTGGATTTAGAAGTCTTTTGAAGTGTTCAGTCCAGTGTTTCCTTTGCTCCACTTCTTAGCTGAATCCTCACTTTTTAATGGTTTCTAGGTATCTTGATAAATGATGACGGCATCCCGTATTGGAAGTGGAAGAAGGCTAAATATGGTAATTTTTACTACAAAACAAAAAAGAGCCACTTATTTCATACTAAAGTTATTAAAATTTCACTGTGCCCGTAAAACTGTACCAGCTGAATCAATCACTTATTCACCGTACATATTATTTGTGCAATTCGCTTCGAATTGCACACTTCTATTTTACACAGTGATTGAGAAACAATCAGATCTAAGATAAGCTTTCTTCCATTTAGTGCAGGGAGTCTATGCAAGTAGTTGACATCATTTGTCCAGCGTAGATTCTGCATAACTAGACTGTTATAATATGTTTTTTCGATAGTTTGGTTTGTAAGGATTAGTTATGTTCCTAATTTTAACACCGAAGGCTTTCGGTGTCAATTCTTCTATACGGTTCAGAAACTTGGCGGGTAACAAAGAATATTTCCAACAGGTTGCAAATCTTTATCAACAACTGTCTTCGTTCTATACTCAAGATCAGATGGCCGGAAAGAATCACAAACAAGAAACTATGGGAAGAAACAAAACAGGAACCAATCGCTCAACAAATATGCAGGAGAAAGTGGAGACCTATTGGACACTCGCTGAGGAGGCCACTCGATGGGTGACATCACACGTCAGGCACTCGAGTGGAACCCGAAAGGGAAGCGGCGAGTGGGACGTCAGTGCAAGGGTGACATGGAGGAGATCGTGTGAAGAGGAGTTGAAACAGTATGGATTAACATGGATGCAAGTGAAAAGTACAGCAGAAGACAGAAGCAGGTGGAGACGTACAGATGAAGCCCTATGTTCTACTAGGAAACCAAGGGAACATTAAAAATAATAATTTAAACACCAGTTTTATGCTGCTGACAATTTAATGGAAAAGGGAAAGGTGCTGCCGAAGCTATATACTGCACTTAAAAACCAGGAAAGAAGAATGAAAACATATTACTGCATACATTGATCAGTTATTCTTCGACAGGAAGTTCAATAAAATACTAACATACACACTGCCTGCTTCAATTTAATAGCTTTCACTCTTTTACTGGCAGAAAGGTGTAAAAAGAACTTATATATATGTATAAAGTAGGTATTTTCATCCTTTTATCATTAAAATTTTGCTTTGCACACGGATGCGAGAAAATATTCCAGCATGGTTTTACAAGGGAGAAAGAAAGCGTGTGCGAAGATCTATTTTGGAGCACCTGATCGACTTCTATCACTCTGTCAAACCTGACCATGATTTTAAGATTTTATATAGAATCTATGCTAACTTCCCGCGTTTTCTTCCTTACAGACTTCTAAAGACAGCTGAGGCCTTGGCAATTCATGACTTTAAACCAGACCTTTGTGTACAAAAGAAGTATGTACAATCCCTACTTCTGCCTTGGCCGTAGAGGGATAGACATTTATTTATTTTGTTTATTTAGTTATTCTATGTACTTTTCCCTTATTACTACGATTATTATTATTATCATTATTATTATTACTATTCTCACTCTGAATCTTTTCCACTTGACCCACTTGACATTTTAAACCCAAAATTACTAATTTTTATATTTATATTTTTACAATACTGGATTCTATCTTATCAAATTTCACACCATGTTATGTAACATTTTATATTCGTCTACTAATCTTATAATTATGTACCCCTTTCCAAAATCTATACACCTTATGTATTATTCTATATACGACATTAATTATTTTCTATAGTTTGGTTTGTAAGGATTGGTTATGTTTTACGAGTTGATCACGGACTGATATCAGTTAGAGAACCATTGAAAACCAGGGAGTACTGGACAGCTTCTGTTTCATCCTAGTTTGGGAATCATCGGCAGTACGCACCCACTGGGATTCGAACCCAGGACCTTCCGGTTACAAGGCAAGCTCGTATACCATTCAGCCACTGGGACCCGATTCAATGGCTCATGAATTCTAACTTCTACCAATTCGTGATTTTAGCGCGACCCCAACTATTGTCGTTGGTGGAAATCCATCCACACGTGACTTCTAATTGGACCTCACTGGTCACGACTTCTCACTAGAACTGCAGGAAGCTCCAACCTGTAGCAAGTCACTAGCGAGCATCAGAATAAATTTCTATAGTTTGGTTTGTAAGGATTGGTTATGTTTTACGAGTTGATAACGGACTGATATCAGTTAGAGAACCATTGAAAACCAGGGAGTACTGGACAGCTTCTGTTTCATCCTAGTTTGGGAATCATCGGCAGTACGCACCCACTGGGATTCGAACCCAGGACCTTCCGGTTACAAGGCAAGCTCGTATACCATTCAGCCACTGGGACCCGATTCAATGGCTCATGAATTCTAACTTCTACCAATTCGTGATTTTAGCGCGACCCCAACTATTGTCATTGGTGGAAATCCATCCACACGTGACTTCTAATTGGACCTCACTGGTCACGACTTCTCACTAGAACTGCAGGAAGCTCCAACCTGTAGCAAGTCACGAATTGGTAGAAGTTAGAATTCATGAGCCATTGAATCGGGTCCCAGTGGCTGAATGGTATACGAGCTTGCCTTGTAACCGGAAGGTCCTGGGTTCGAATCCCAGTGGGTGCGTACTGCCGATGATTCCCAAACTAGGATGAAACAGAAGCTGTCCAGTACTCCCTGGTTTTCAATGGTTCTCTAACTGATATCAGTCCGTTATCAACTCGTAAAACATAACCAATCCTTACAAACCAAACTATAGAAATTTATTCTGATGCTCGCTAGTGACTTGCTACAGGTTGGAGCTTCCTGCAGTTCTAGTGAGAAGTCGTGACCAGTGAGGTCCAATTAGAAGTCACGTGTGGATGGATTTCCACCAACGACAATAGTTGGGGTCGCGCTAAAATCACGAATTGGTAGAAGTTAGAATTCATGAGCCATTGAATCGGGTCCCAGTGGCTGAATGGTATACGAGCTTGCCTTGTAACCGGAAGGTCCTGGGTTCGAATCCCAGTGGGTGCGTACTGCCGATTAATTATTTTGCCACTTGACATTAAACTATGATTATAATCACAAATATTTTAACTGCATTTCATACTACTATTATTATTTCACGTATTCACACCTTCGATCTAATTTCCTCACTAGATATAATTTCTTGAGAAGAAACCATGTATATACGATTGTACAGCTAGATAATAAATTCGTTGAAAAGAGTCTCTTCGCTGAATATTGTGTTCTTAATGCTACAATGGGAATTATTAAATTATTCCCTTTAATTACTATTAATATTATCACCATGTTCAAGTCGACCGGTTAAGCCGAAGGTGCTCGGTTAAGCACCCACAGTATCTAGCACACTGCAACACATTGTTTGACCGCTCATACACGCCCTCCGCCTAGTCGAGCAGTCATCGCTCTACATTTCTGATCCCGAAATGTACCTCGCATTTCGGATGATCAGTTTTTTGTCCTTATTTGTCTAGGGTCTGAGTAGAAAAAGTATTTTGCAAGTTGGAGGATAAGCTTTTACATTTGCATACAGTGTATCTTGAGTAGCCGCCAATATTCTTCATCCCCTGTAGTATTTGGTAGAAACTTATGTCTTCGGTAGTATAGGAAATCGTTTCTTCTTTGGGATTTCAACTTATGCTTTTCATCATTTCCAAGTTTGAAGACTCCTTTATACAGCCATTTATACCGCAAGAGTTAGTTTTTAACAGTATCACAACTAGTCTGACCAATTTGAGGGGAAACTTAACGGTTACATAACTACATCAGTTAACATTCAGTGAAAACACAAAATAATCGAGCAAAGAATATTCTTTTCGATAAATTCCTCTTCCAGGCCCTACAATTATATATGCATGTTTATATACACAGTATATTTTAAATTAGTAGTTAATAACAATATTAGTGTTTTTTAAATAATACCGATTTGTAAAGTATGATCAATGCAATTACAGTTCATTAAAGATGCTTAAACTATAATAATAATAATAACGATATAGTAGAGAAGAGAAGGTAGACTGAAATTAGGAAAATTCCACAAAAATTTATGATCATTCAAACCTAGATGGCCAAGTTAATGATAATAACTGAACTAACTTCTTTTAGATGCATAAATTAGGCTTCTTAATATGGATCCCCACAGCCTCAGCAATATTTAGTAGTCGAACTCTTAAGGCAAAATTGAGGTCGGTAGGTATGCGGTAAATTACCCTGAAAGCATGATTAACGTCAATCTTGTGTTCTGTCTCCACAAGATGAGATAGAATAGCACTGCGAATAGATTTTGTTTGTCCTTTGCTTAACCAGGCAGGGTGATGTTCGGAAATTCAACGATAAACAAGCCTAATTGTACGGCCTATGTAACCGGTTGACTCCACAGGAGCAGTTAAATTGGTATATGCACATGGAAGAGGCGAAATTAGACAGTTTGTCTTTTATTCCCGAACGCAAAAGAGAAGTGATTTTAAAGATACAGCGTAATTCTGCAGCAGGGAATGCTCTTTTTACCGCATTTCTAAGGCGCTGAGTTATTATCTCACTGGTGTTGTCTCCAATGAACTGCATTTGTATGAATAAGGCGTTTTTGTAACTGTTTATAACTTGGGCTGCTTTGGTTTTTGGATTCATATTCTTATCAACAGACTTTTCGGGATAACCATTTTCACTTAGCAACTGTTTAATATTATTAAGTTCTTCCTCAAGACATTCGTTCGAGCAAATTGCTCTTGCTCTATGAACCAAGCACTTTATCAGATTGTATTTGTGAAAAGTTTGATAAAAGTCTTTATTGCCCCCCCCCCCCCCCACGGCGTAGTCTTTAACTTGAGAGCTCATTGATACAGGCTTGAAGCTGCTTACCAGAAGACTGCAAAATGAATTTTCGGAAAATTAAAATTCTCTTTTTGCATCATGACAAATCTAATTTCAGTTCATCTTGTTTCCATCACCTAGAGATTTTTGCACATAAATTTCATTAAATAGTATTCCGTTCAGAACAGTATTATTTGTAATCATGATATTTCCAAACAGCCTGTACTGTCAATCACTACCTAGACAATCGTTATATGCCACTTAAAGTGGGCGCGATACCAGTCATAGATATGTATAGCTCCCCATCAACAAAGTGTGCTTCACTTCCTGTAATAGATGATATCGAATTTGCAGAATAACAACCTAGTCATCCGATTACATAAAGGTCAGAACTGAATAGAATCCTGAATAGAATCGTCCTACACACATTTTGTGGTTATATAATTGTTATCACAACATATTTAGGCATATTAGTTACCATTATCTTGATTACATAAGTGTCATGGCTTACACATTTCACCATAAACAGGCATAGTTTAAAATGTAGGCGAAAATGGAAGGTGCAGTAAAAATAATGTACAAACATTTTCTTTATAAAACAAGTAGATTTTATTCATACTATTCCCTTTCTCTGCACAATATGTTTACTAGTAATAAGTTATGGTAACGCCTAATCAATTAATTCAGGTTTGTTCTTACAGATTCGCAGTGTTTGAATTATACAAGTGAATTTAGGTAAAGTGATGTTTCTTTTCTTTCAAACTCAGCCGTCAGCTGAATGTATTGTAGGGGCGCCACTTATTATTATCATTATTGTTTCCTTTAATTCCTAGAGGAACATAGGGCTTCAGCCCCAAGTCTCCATTCCGCTCTGTTCTCTGCTAGAGTCTTCACTTGGCTCCAAGTCTGCCCACACGTTTTCATCTCCTCTTCACATCACCTCCTCCAACTCACCCACACTCGCACTGACGACCAACTCGCCGCCGCTTCCCTTTCATTCGGGTTCCACTCGAGCAATGGCTTGTCAAGTGATGTCACTTCATGCATTGTTTTTTCAGAGTATGGCCAGCCAATCCATCTCCATTTCTTCCTCCCTATTTGTTTCACAATCGGTTTCTGCTGAGTTGGTTCGCTCATTGCCAGGGATCTGTGTTGCTGATGTTTTCTGGCCGGCCATCTGATCTTGAGTGGTACTGAGCGAAGACAACTGTTGATGAAGGTGTGTAGTTTGTTTGAGATGCTCTTTATGACGCGCAGTGCAAGTCTCTTATCCGTACAGTGAGTAGCACTGACTGACTTCACATTGGAGTTGAAAATCCGGATATTATCTTCGTTTTGATGCTGAGTGCTGTTGACCTCCACGCAGACTTGAGAGTAGTGAAAGCTTGTCTTGCATTTGCGATTCTTTCTTTGATGTCCTCGTCAGTTCCGTCTTCCTGTAGTTGAAACGATGCTTCCCAGGTCGGTTGGTGAAGGAGGTTGTTCCTTTCAGGTTCCTCCCATTTATGCTAATTGTTGCCTGTTGTTGTTGTTCTTGTCCAGGAATCTTCATTATCTCTGTTTTCTCTATGTTCACCTGAAGTGTAGGCCTATCTTTGATGCTTCTTCTGCCAACTTGTTGCTTTTCGCTTGCATATCTTCGATTTCGTGGGAAATCAGACATATATCATCGGCGAAGTTCAGATCCTCCAATTTTTTTGTGTGAGTTCATTTTATGCCTGTTTCCTTATTGCCTACTGTTTGTCGCATTATCCAGTCTACTGCATTGAACGACATGAAATAGAATGTTCAAATACATATATAATATTCTGTTGCTAATGCAGTATTGAACTGTGGTAATATGTGGGAATAATATTCCGTTGTAATACATTGTCTCTATCACACCACCACACTTTCACTTACAGTTTCCTCTTTGTTTGGGTCTGAAACAAACGAAACCAGTGGTTAGGGCATTACAAATGCGGAGATTAGTACAAAACCTCAACTAAACTTTATTTAGCAATGTGGAGAGTTTTCAGTTATGGAAGTTACTTATTATACGTTTAGCTTAGATCAACCTGTTTTCAGGAGTAATAATATAGAAGTAAGCCAAATCTTCACATTATGGATCAGCCTTTAGTGAATTTCAATTGTCAATTCAATCAACAAATCAACAACTCTTGTTTATTCCTAATATTCACCCGACAGTTTGTTTTCTTGGTGTAGTTCTTAGTATGTTTACAACATAGGAATGATGAAATACTTGGTGTTAATGAAGTCAATCGAAATGAACATCACCAAAAACGGGTTGTTCCATTCCGTGAGAGGACGTTACTTCTAAATACAATGGATAAATACGAATACTATCAGGTAGTTCCTATCAAATATCGAAATTAAATGTTACTTCTATGTTTATGATATTTTATGTTTCTTAAGGAAACAAAAGATGTTGAAGGTCATAGTTATATTTATTGCTGTTTAACTCGTGTATCTTTCATCATACAACTATTCGCCTTGATAATATTGCTCAGAGCAAGAAGAACATATTTTGCAGGATAAAGTCAAATCAAATCTCTACCTCAACTTTATAGATTTTGAGAAGAACTTCGACAGCGTTGACCGCGAAGTAATTTGGAAACTACTCGAGTACTACGGCGTACTCCAAGTATTCATCAACCTTATTCAACAGCTGTACGACAACGGCACATGTCAAGTGATCCACAACGGAAAACTCAGTGAGGCGTTTAAAGTAAACACAGGAGTCAGACAAGGGTGCTTATTATCACCAATGATATTCCTAAATGTGGTGGACTGCACTGGATTATGCGTCAGACAGTGGGAAACGAGAAGACAGGGATATCCTGAACCGACGTGAAGAACCTAGAAGACCTGGATTTCGCACGTGGATGACTTATCTCTGATGTCACACAAAATCGAAGACTTACAAGCGAAAACCGACAAACTAGTCGAAGAAGCAGCTGGAGAAGACAGGACTCCAGGTGAACATAGACAAGACGGAGGTTATGAAAATAACCAATCAACAACAACAGCAGCAGCAACATCCACCGCCAATCACCATCAACGGGAGAGATTTGAAAGAGGTTACTTCATTCACTTATCTATGGAGCATTCTCTCAACTACAGGCAGGTGGAACGGACGAGGATGTCAAATCGAGAACCAGGAAGGCGAGAAACACATTCATCAACCTGAAACCAATCTGGAAATCTTCGTCACTCAACCCAGAATCAACAACAAAATTCGGATTTTCAATACAAACGTCAAGTCAGTCAGTTCTTCTATACGGATGGATCAGAAACTTGGTGGGTCACAAAGAATATTTCCAACAGCCTGTTGCAGACCTTTATCGACAACCAACTGTCTTCGCTCTGTACTGAAGATCAGATGGCCGGAAAGAATCACCAACAGGAAACTATGGGAACAAACAAAACAGGAGGCAATCACCCAACAAATATGCAGGAGAAAGTGGAGATGGATTGGACACCCGCTGAGGAGGCCACTCGCTGGGTGACACCGCGCGTCAGGCCATAGCTCGAGTGGAATCCGAAAGGGAATTGGCGAGTGGGACGTCGGTGCAAGGGTGACATGGAGGAGATCGTGTGAAGAAGAGTTGAAACAGTATGGATTAACATGGATGCAGGTGAAAAGTACAGCAGAAGACAGAAGCAATTGGAGACGTATAGTTGAAGCCCTTTGTTCCACTAGGAACCCAAGGGAACAATAATAATAATATAATAATACCTTCAGTTACTAGCGCCTAATAGATATATTTATTTGTTACGGAGACTGAAAATTACTCATCAAGAATATAATTTTATTTTGGACCTAAAGCATGACTTATCCTTAACTAAGAAACGACTAACGATTGTATCACCAATCTCGAATCATCCACACTAAATAATTAGTATTACTGAGGCATTAGTCTCTCTGGGTTAATTAACTTAAAAAAAGGAAATTGGATCATCTCCATTTTGTTACCCGGAGAAAAAAATCCAAATCTAATGGTTTGTATTTTTGAGATAATTATGTATTCAGAAATATTTTCTCGGGATGTCACCTAGAGAGGAGGGGGCTGGGGAAGTTGCGGCTTTAGAATTCGGTAAACACTGTGAGTCACCCAAATATCCTCTCCTATGCTGTGAAAATATTACAGTAATCAAGTCAACTTTATTTACCTTTAAATCGATTGCGATAGTTTATCATTAGCAGTATGAATATGGTTCATACAGCATATTTAGAATTTGGAATGTGGAATAAATAAAACTGGTTTACATTCCCCTTAAAAAAATAAACAAACTCATACACTGGTGTTTTACTTCGAGCAATAACAAGGAGAATTTCTCACCTCAGTCATTTGAGTTTGCTTTTTAGTATGAGAGATAAAGAAAATATCGCCTTTTTCTATTTAATGATATTTTTTGTGAATCACAAATTGTTTTCGATTAAAATCGCTTCACTTAGTCTAGAGCATGGAAAGTATACTTACTCTATGACTACCTTTCCACATTTCCTTTTAGAATTTCTGGTTTTCTTTTAGTTAATTATTGTAGATTATGGTATTAAAGCGGTAGATAAGAATCAAGGTGTATAGAATAACGTTAAAGAAAACATTTTATTGGCAATATAAACTTCGTCCAGATAATATAAAGCCTCATTGCTATTAGTTCCCTTGGTAATCTTCAGTTACACTATGACAGAGTGGCTTTTCTAGGGCAGGATGAATTTACTTTATTTCATTGTTTGTTTGATTTTTGCCGGCTACTTTACAGCCTGCATTATAAATTGCATAGGCAATCATTGTGACGTTATTTCTGAAATATTTTAAACAAATAGCATGCTTTACACATATGACGTAACCTCTAGTCAGTGTTATCGGTGGGTGTTTGTACTCACACTCAATCTGAAGGACTCTATCGCTAACGACTTTTCACTCACCAGAACTCCAAGCAGCTGAATCTAGTGTACAATCACTAGTGAGCACTAGATTACAATGATTTGACTAATTTCAAATTTGATCACCAATTGATTTCGCTTAGGTAACCAGTGAAATCCAAAGAGCACTGAATAGTTGTTTCGTCCTATTTTGAGACTCTTCACTGGGGCGTACTGACGACTGATGATTGCAGTATATACCAGAAACTGGCATTAATTACAATTCGTGAACCACTGTCTGAAGGATTAACGGGCTTGTATGACAATTCTGGCGTCATGATTCTGACTCCCAGCAGGGTAGTTGGTGGGTACTGTGAAGAGTCACAAACTAAAACGAAACGGTCACTGAGTATTCTCTGGTTTTTAGTGGTTCCCTTACTGAAGTTAGTTTTTTTTATCAAGCTTAAGAGCAAAAAGATTCCTTAAGACCAGCACTTGAGAACCTGATGTTTATAGGTATGGCCAAGGTCACTGAGCAGGACAGTTGTTTCATCCACCTGAAACTCAAAAACTCACTTCGTTTTGAAGTTATCGTTGAAGATTTTGCCTGGAATAAAAATGAAGTCTTAACAATTGTACCATTTAACACAGTGAACACAATGATACCAAAAACGACCACCTAAGCCACAATTCTCCATCATTTCAAAATAGATAGTTTATTTTGGTTAAACTAAATTAAACACCAGGTGTCGGTGGCATAGCGATTAGGACGCTTGCCGACAATGCACATGGTCCGGGGTTCGATCCCCGGCAAGCGCACTCCTTTACTTCGCTAAGCCAGAAATAATGCTGGTGAAGAGGAAAGGTTGGGCATGAGGCTAGCAACCCCATCCTGTAAAAATAAAACACTGCTACAGAAGCTTCAAGCCTTTAGCTTGAAGCCGTATGTTCCACTGGGGAACGTGAAGGAAAAAATCAACAAAATATATATATGTATATATTGGCGTTTATTAGATATTACAGGAATTTGTTTGAAAACGAATCCGTGATAGCCGTCGTGGTAGTAGTTTGCTCTACTATGGTAAAATTTAGAACAATACATTTAAGCGAACAATATTGTGCTTTCAATTATATAAATATATATAAATATATATATATGAGTTTACAAATAAAAATTCAAATATAAACCAATCATGGTGTTTTGTCTATAGGATAATACGATGGTAAATATAAATTGTGCAATTAGCCATAATACTAGTAATGATAATAATAATAATAATAATAGTAATAATAAAATTGGTCTTATCAATAATAAGGATGAAAAAGTGAGGCAATCTGTGATAACACGAATAATGAAAAATACAGTATGATTAAACAAACAACTGTTCAGGTGGAAGTAGTCGATAAAGGCCAGTAAAAACAAATGAACCGATTAAGTAATGTTAGATTGTAAGGGAAGGAAATGAAACACGTTTATATTGAAGATAAGATTAAGGGAAGATAAGAAAGGGGTTGAAAATATAAACAAAGGGTGGTTTAGAAGTCATTAGTTGGTTATGTCTTAATAGGCCAAGGAAGGGATAATGGCTGTACGAACTTTTTTGAATACATAGTTTAGGTTTAAGAGTTCGAATGCCTATCGCCTCAGCTGTGTGCAGTAAACGAATACGAAGTCTATTGGAAAGATTCGGTGGGATACGATGAATTACTTTGAAGGCTCTCGTTTTCTCGATTACATGACCACCATCAATTAAGTGTGACAAAATTGAGCTACGAACTGTTTTTGTCTGTCCTTTGCCAAACCACGATGGGAGATGTTCACCAACACGTTGGCTAAGCTGTCTAGTGGTACGCCCAATATAACTGTCACCGCAGGTGCAGTTGAATTGATGAATGCACATAGATGTGGTAAAACTATCAAGCTTATCCTTCGTTTACGTCCCAATCATTCTTCGGTGTGCTGCATAAAATGTTCTTCGTACACTCCTTGAAAGTCTTTGGAATAGAATCTCACTTGATAAGTCACCATTAAATTGTAACTTAATAAATAGAGGTTTCTTACGAGCAGTCAGAGTCTTCGGTTTTTCCCCTGATGTTTTCATATGTTTCTTTATGAAACTACTCGGATAGCCCATCTCCATCAAGGAATCGTGAATATATTCAAATTCCTTTTGTAAGAGGTCATCCGTACATATCTTTCTTGCTCTGCTCGCAAGATATTTTACTAGTATTATGATTAATTGCACAATTTATATTCACCGTCGTATTATCCTATAGACAAAACACCATGATTGGTTTATATTTGAACTTTTATTTGTAAACTTATGTATATATATTAGAGTTAAGCCTGATGAGATCTAATTGAAAACAATATTGTTCGCTTAAATGTGTTGTTCTAAATAAAATATCTATCAAAAAATGTTAGTTTTGAAGATGTGGATGGATACTAACGTCACTTTAAGTCATCCAAGGAAAAATTGAAAGGTAAGAAAATTTTCCGAGGACCTAAAGTGAGGGGGTCAGTCCCTTTTCGAAACATATAAGCGATATCTCACTCTTGGACCGGCAACAGTTTTGTCTGTTCACTACTTAAAGAATTTTCTTTCAAATTAGTTCCACGTAGGAGGTAACTGACGAGATATGACAATGTTAAACAAAAGTGAACCTGCAAGTCATACGCTGTTCTCGCGGGAATTAATTAGTTTCACGTGTGATCACATATAACACCTGAAAGAAATTTTGATGCTTACTAATGACTAACTACAGGACGAAGTTGCCAGACGTTCCAGGAAACATTCACGAGGGGTGACGTACCCTAATTTAAGTGTGACATTGTTTGGTGGTCAACCCATAAATCACGAATCGATAGAAGTAAGAATTCACGGGGCATTGGTTTCCATCTCAGCGGCTGAACGTTGAACTAGGTTGTCTCGTAGCCAGAAGGTCCTGGGTGTGATCCGTAGAGGAGTCATGGATGTGTACCGACGAAGAGTCACGGACTAGGACGAAACAGCTGTTCAGAACTCCCTTGTTTACAATGATTCTCTAACTGATATCAATGCATGATCGGACTCTCACCTTTCTTAATAACCCACTGATCTCAACTCGATTGTTTCAATTCTAAATACTTTCTTGTACATTGTTAGTCATCTTCCCGTATGCAGCAGGTTAATTAGCATTTTGTTGGCGGACCATATTTCAAAATATCTGGAATCTTCTTCCATATTGGTGATAAATAACTGGCTCATTTTCGTGTCGGCTGAAATGCCTAGACTGAATAATGGGCAATGAGGAAACAGGCATAAAATGAACGCACGCACAAAAAACTTGGAGAATCTGGACTTCGCCGATGATATATATCTGATTTCTCACAGACTGGAAGATATGCAAGCGAAAAGCAACAATTTGGGAGAAGCATCCAGAGAAGATAGGACTTCAGGTGAACATAAAGAAAACAGAGGTGATGAAGATTCCTGGGCAAGAACAACAACAATAGACAACAATCAGCATCAATGGAAGGAACCTGAAAGAAACAACCTCCTTCACCTACCCACCTTGGAAGCATCGTTTCAACTACAGGCACACGGAACTAATGAGGACATCAAAGCAATCATCGGAAAAGCAAGACAAGCTTTCACTACTCTCAAGTCGGTGTGGAGGTCAACAGCACTCAGCATCAAAAATTACATCCGGATTTTCAACTCCAATATGAAGTCAGTGCTACTCATTATACGGATGGATCAGAGACCTGCACTGCGCGTCATAAAGAGCATATCAAACAAACTACACACCTTCATTAACAGTTGTCTTCGCTCAATACCACTCAAGATCAGATGGCCAGCCAGAAAACATCAGCAACAGAGAGGGATCTCTGGCAATGAGCGAACCAACTCAGCAAGAACCGATTGTGAAACAAATAGGCAGAAAGAAGTGGAAATGGATCGGCTGACCATACTCTGAGGAAACAAACCATCAAGTGACATCACACGCCAAGCCATCGCTCGAGTGGAACTCGAAAGGGAAGTGGCGAGTTGGTCGTCAGTGTTTGGGTGGGTGACTTGGAGGAGGTCATGTGAAGAGGAGATGAAAACCTGTGGGCAGACTCGGAGCCAGGTGAAGACTCTAGCAGAGAAGAGAACCGAACGCAATGGAGACGCACGGCTGAAGCCCTTTGTTCCTCTAGGAAATAAAGGAAACAATAATATAATAATAATCACATTTCACTTATTCCTGCTTCTTCGTCAAATAAAATTCATCTTTTGCAAATTAATCCACATTTTGCAATTTACACAGGTTGAGGAGGTAACACTTCACCACAGTTTCTTTTGGACATGAAATTAATCAGATCACGGTATATGATCTGCCTTGTAAGAAAAATGGTTAACAAGAGAGCATGTCAACTGAGAAACAGATTGAATGAGATGAATAGTAATTGGAATCGTAAACTGAGAATTAATCTGCAGGTGATGAATCTGATTTTAGGGGGTTACCAGTTTGCTCAAGTAGCTAGTCAGAAATCGTGTGGTTTGAACTGATTCGGCTGTCTCAGCCGAGTCAAACTGGGTTCGCCACTGATACGCTCGGCCTTAAACAACCAAAACGGCGATCAGGTGCTAACGATCACTTCAACCTGATTGCTGGTTGATGTGAGTAGTATTCAACCACACAACTTCTTGCTGTTGCTTTTAATTACGACCTTCACACATAACTTCCACCGAGTAAATTAAAAAGTGTGCGTTCCCATGCCATTAATCTTTTGCATATTTCAGGCTCTCTGTAGCTGAAAAGAAACCTTTAAACAAAGTGCGCACATTATATACTACAAATCTTCTACTTCTTGCTTTGACGAAGCTTTCTCATGGAATGTTACTTTAAATTATGAGCAATTGTAGATTTATAGACACTTCTGCATGCAGCATCCAATAAGTGCGTACTACTGAACAGTCCCATACTAGGATGAAATAGCTCCCCAGTATTGTAGGGTTTTAATAGTTGCCTAAATAATGTATGTCTTTGCTCCATACTTATGGTCAGATGGACTACCTACTGATCCAGAGAACTGACCAACAACCTATCTCCCAAAAAATACGCCAAAGGGGGTGAAGATGGATCGGATACACGTTGAGAAGACGTCACGTGAGTGGAACTCGAATGGGAAGTGACAAGTTTTACGTCGGAGAATAACATTGAGAGATCTTGTTGGAGGAAGACAAGAACTTGTGTGGAATCGCGGGACCAGGTAAACCTGACTGATAAAATCAAATGATGTGCTGCTAAAGCTCTAATTTCCACTCTAAAAGTATGGGAATAATAATAATCTATGCCCTTTCGTGATGAAATCCAACTTAAAATTATCCTTGTGAACATTTAAAAGCTGATTTGTAACTGAAAATCATTTTCTATCCATTTGGAATCATTTTTATTCCTCAAAAAAATGAAATCTGACACTCATAAATTCTTTAACATTCTCTGTAAATAAAATATAATCACCGAACAATTGGTTAGTGCATATATCCACCTTCCGTTTATTGGGAAATTTGCTTGCATGCTAATCTCAGTAAGAAGCTGCCTACATGAGGGTTTTGAAAGGGTGAAAACATCTAGTCACACACTTCTGTAATTTCAGATTTTGTTGTGTTGATTACCTCAGAAGCTTATCAGTACATTTTTTGTTTAAGTTAATTTTAGTTACCACTCAAATTTTCAATAACATTTTTGAGTTCTATTTCGTCTGTAAATCGCTTTTTTATCTAAGTATCTGCATACTCCTCTACTGTGTAAATTTCCTTTCTTGTTTATTACTTCCATTCTAAATGATACTACTTTTATCATTATGTAGTAGTATTAAAATATGTTTGGCCCACTGAATTAGAAGCATTTTTGGTGATAAGTCATTGTGTCACGGTGCAGTAGGAGATGGTTTGTAGTGCAGCAACTACGACGAATTTTTTTCACTTATTGCCTGCAGTGAAGAAATGCTTCGACAATTCATAATAAGAGTATATGTTCAGAGATTGCCATGCTGCATAGTATGGCCTCTTACGAGGAACATTGGTTAGGTTGAAACTGGCACGAAAAAGGTGAATTTTTAGAAAAGATACTAATGCCCTGACAGTGTAGATCCTTTTGATGTCATTAGGATGATAAATGTCGTTTTAATTGAGATACAAGTTAATTACATGAATTGTTCGGTATTCAAAAGCTCTACTTTTAGATCTGCTCTGTTGAAGAGACATATTTATATATATATAGTCACTGTTCTATTTTAAGTTCTACTGAAAAGCTACAATCACTGAGGATGTATCCATTTTTAATAGCCGGGCGAATAAGAGATAGTATGCTGATACCGAGAGGACTAAGTGTTCACATCTTTCAGTGAAGGAGATTCTAGTGAGTACCCATCTGATTAAAGACAATTGCAACTTATCAATGTAGGAGTTAAAATTTAGAAAAAATTCCATTGGTTAAGCAGACCCAAAAGATTACATAAACCACTACCAAACTCTGTCTGTATGCACGACAATAGGACTTTTCACAGACTCCTTAGAATAACCTATTCATAAAGTTGGAAAGTTTTCATTTAATCGTCAGATTAATTTCATGAATCAAATTCAGATCACCTTCTGGGATAATGGCACAGTTGTATGCCGCTGTTGGAGAGAGTATTCAGCTCTCTATCATTTCTCTCTAATATTAATGCATTATTTAGCCCAACACAAACTGTGCAGACGACGATTACCTACATATTTGGTAAATGGATCTCAACATTTTCTTGGTTTAGTCATTTAAATGATTAATGCTCACGAACACACACAAGTATCTAATTGTTCACAGAAAAAAGGATGTCAACCCTAATGATATCAGAAGACCTTTACTGATTTCTGTTCAAACAAATGATTCCTGAAGAGTCAAAGTAAGTCGTGACTGTCATTTTTATTATGTCAAGACATCATCACTTTGTCAACTAAGTAAGAAATAATATTAAGTCTTCTCCACAATTACTTAACCATAATCAAAATGAAGAAGTATTCAAACCTTTTCAGAAATGGTACCTGATTTCGCCAGAATTTCATAGAATAGCTGTCTGCATTTTCCTGGATGGAGTACTTCAGTTGCATCCCGTTATGTTTTTTTTCAATTTTATCGATAGATTTGCACGTCTTACTGTGGAGTAATGCCTTACTTAATTAATTCCGGGTCTAATTCCGATTCCTGGCTGATGCAATCTGACACCTCACCTAGTTCATTAGTTGGCAGTAGATTAGGAAAAGATGGAGGGTTTTGTGTGAGGCTGGCAATCTCGCCTCGTTAACAAAGCACTGCCACTACCAAGACGTCAAGCCTAAGGCCTGTAGCCCATTTTTTATTCTGAGTGCAAGGTATAAGAGGATACTCAGATGAGTCCGTTCATTAGATTAGAATAAATAGTACATTAAATCCCGCTGTAAATGTAGTTATTCTATAAACTTATATAAACAAGTATAACTCTTGTATTTAAGAATAGAAAGTAAGTGCCAAGAACTTATTAGCTATCCACAGCATAAAAATAAATCCAGCTTGTACTTGAATAACAAGTTTATTTAAGTGATTTTATTCTTTAGAATGCATAAAAGTGTACTGTTCAACCACTGAAGTGTATATGAGAAAGATGAGTTTTTGAGGTCAGATTTTAACTAGAATTCGGTCAAATCTTGACGACAGTTCATTTGAATCAAACTTACTTATTTCAAGGTATAATATATGATGAATCGATATCTGTTACAGAATCACTGAATGCTGCACAAAAGTGCAGCAGTTCTATTTTATATACTCCATGTAGCACGCAGAAGAATACAAAAGAGAGGAAGAAGGAGGTCCAAAAGAAAGATAATAAGCAGATATATGGCGAAAAGAATATTTTTAAGGGAGAACAATCCGTTTTATTAGATATGGGTGACCAAAAAAAGCGAATGCATCTGCACCATTCAGAACAGTTTCGAGCCAAATCACCAAATGTCACCACCTATTGGTTATTACCATTTCGAGTGCCGCAACCGGGAGGTCTATACCCCTTTACATGACTCAAACTACCTGTCAAAGACTTTATTGACCGATGAAACGTTTTGATTTGACCACCACTAACTGTTTTCCAACTTGATCCTACGTCAGTGTATGATGCCCGTCGAGGAAGGCAATGGCTAGGTGTGCATAACACATGTCCTATCCATCACAATCCATGCAGTTTCACAACTTCATGACTAACTTTCCCTTCTTACCTAGCATTCGACGCCTAACCTCAATATCACTCACCCTATAACATCATCTAAAAAGGTAGATAGAATGCAGAAACCTATGATCAAATACAGCTGGCGTTTTTATGCCTTCCATTTTCAATGACCATGTCTCACACTTTTAAAGACGGGCAGAGAAAACTGGTGTGCAGTATAGACGTTCTTTGATATCGCATCTACGCCAAAGACTACGTTTACTATTCTGCATCTGTGTATATGCACAAAACCAGTTCCCTTCAGATTATAGGATGAACAGGTTATCATTCAGTCAACACTTTAGAATTAAAAATTTTCCATAGTTGGTTTGTAAGGATTAGATTTGCTTTTACTAGTTTGACCACAGATTGATATCAGTTACAGAACCGATTGAAAACCACGGGGTGCTGGACAGGATAGCTGTTTCATCCTGGTTTAGGGATCATCGGCAGTCTGCGGCCACCACCGAGGTTCGAACCCAGGACCTTCCGGTTACAAGGCAAGCTCTTATAACATTCAACCACTGAGACCCGATTCAGTGGCCAACCCATGAATTCTAACTTAAACGAATTCGTGATTTAGTGTGGCCGCTAACAAATGTCATCGGTGGGAAATCCATCCACACACTTGACTGGGTGTATCTCACTGGTTAGAACTTCTCACTAGAACTCCAGGAAACTCACTCCTATAGCAAGTCACTTGGTTCGAAACCCAATGCTGGTGATTCCAAAACTAGGATGAAACAGCTGGTTGTCCAATACTCCCTGTTGGTTTTCAATGGTTCTCTAACTGATATTAATCCGTTATCAACTCGTAGAGTTGAATAGCTGAGGAATATTAAACTTCCATCAATTTAGGCGGTTATCCAGCAACTGGTGTCCAATGGTGTTTGTGTTATTAGTTTGATACTGATTTGCACTATTTTGTAGTCTTCAAAATGTGTTTCAAAACAAACGACTGAACTTACAGAATAACCACTAACCATCTAACCTTATCAATTTTATGCCATTGAATGCCTTAAATGTAAAAGGTGAATAGAAATGTATATATATCTATTAAGTAAGGATATACATAAATGAAAATGCGCAAGTAAATTGCTTCCAGAAAATTAAAAAAAAGCGCGAACAATTTTGCCACAACAAGAAAGAATTTGAAAGTAGACTAGACATGTTGAGTATGTAAGCAAAAAAAAGACGAGGAGAAGAAACGTTTTCATGTGATAAATACCAGAAGAAGAAAATGACGAAGAAATGAAAATGTAGCTGGAGGAGAAATAGAATACTTAAGTGGAATCATTTTAATGGAAACGCGAAAGAAGGAGATGAAGATGAAGAAATCTAATTTATTTATTCTTTCAAGTGTTTACTGTCTGGTTTTGTCTTTCACATTTAGCTGTATGCCTAAATTAAACAAATTGAGAATAAAATAAAAGCGAAAGAGGAATGGAGTTTCATTCGTTCATTCATGCATTCAGGGAGAAAACGCGAAGAAAAACACAAAAAGTATAGGCAGTGCACACAAGTAAATTTCTAAAAAATACAAATCATGAAGAGAAAACAAAAAAGCAAAAGAACGACTGTCGTTGAATGAAATCAAATCCAAAGCAGGACTGAATGATGCTGATGATGATCTTAAGCATTAAAAAAAAAGGCAAGCAAAAGAGGGAGTTGCTTGTTGAAAGACAAAAGTTTTTTAATTATCATTCCTACCCAACAATGAACACTGATGGTTAGAAGGAATTTTTGAAAAAAAAGCAGGAATTAGTACGTCTGAAAATTTAATTCACGGTGATTTCACAATGACGTGAGTCTACAAACATGCTAAGACCAGAAAACTTTTCATATCAGAAAGTAAAAAAAAACACGAAAAGGAAACTTATTCAATGGGAGGTTATTTCAAGTGATTGTCAGTTCGTGACTACCTTAGATAAGTGGGCAACAAGCTTCAAGTAAATAACCATTTCTGATAATTTTTTCCATCTTGCTAGATGATGAGAACTGCTGCTTCATTTTATGAGTAATGTAAAGTTTCGATAGAAGGATGAGATGTATCGTTAAATCAAAGTCACGGGAATCAGCTCACTATTAGTCTGAATATCTGCGACAAATCTAAAACCAGTGTCACTGAAAAGCCTGAATAACCACCTCCTTCACTGCGTTATAAATACACAGATACCATGTTAATCCTATAGAACAATGTTAATGTCTTTCTGGAAAATTTTCACATGACCTATCAAAAAATTAAGTTTATCTATGAAGTAGATGCGGAAAGACATTAATTATTTTGTAATGCTGTTCTATCAGGTGGGCTACCTTTTAGCATTAGATTCAAATTCAGATTATAAGGATAGAAGGCTTTTGTTGCCTATGTTAATCCTCGCGATATATATCTCTGCAGAGATTCAGTTTCTCTTTGAAAGTGTTCACCGATGGAGCTGTTACTACTGAATCAGGTAAGGAGTTCCAGTCGTTGAACACTCTGTGAGAGAATCTAAACTCCAACCGTATTCTATTCGACCTGGGTTTGAGCACCTTCTTCTGGTGACCCTGCTAATGTATCCTAGAGGGGGAGAAAAGGTTTGAAAGGTCAATCCTTAAATCACCCTTGAATATACGGTAAGCCAAAATTAAGTCACCTCTCCTCCTTCGGTATGATATTTTTCGCAAGAAGTCATAGGTTGGTCCACGTAGGCATCTCGCGTCATCTATTCTTCTTGCATGCTAAAGAAATTTCGCTAGCACTTTGATTAGTTCAACAGCTACTTTGAGTAATGACCGTATTTTTCAAAACATGTATGTCCGTTAACACAACTGCATCAAAACTCATAACATTAATAGCTAAGTCGTCCCTTGAAATAAAATTATATAAAATCCTTAGGCTAATGAGGATAAAGGATAATCTGCGGAATCGTATATTTAAATGTACGTTTGTAAGTTAAGGGGCTTTTTAGAGGTAGCTAAACGTGTAAGACAACTCTTCAGGTCAATCACCGCTTTTCTGAACATGGTAAAGCCTCTCAAGAGTACTATAATGCACCATCTAGTCTCTATGAGGTGGTTGATCGGTCTAATTCAACTTGCAACATATTACACAAAGTGTCGTCTCAATCTTTTAGAGTATTTTTCACCTCTGAATGCAGGGTATAATTCAGACGGCTGTCATCAAAATTTTTAAGGCTTATTTATAAGTTCAGAAAATGTTTGTCCATCACTTTTCCCGGTCGTGTTACTAGAATAATTTTATGTTCCACTTACACTAGATGACCGTAAACGTAGTCTTATTCTGTCACTATTTTCATTATTATTCCCAGTCATAATTACATATTTTAGCTTTGGTTTCACAATATCCTAACAAAATTATGCTGATTCTTCTTCTTTATCCCTAACCCTACACACATAATCTTCTTCTGTATCGGTTTACTAAGGTTACCTAAGTACCTTCACAAATTCACTAATATAAATATTATGATTGTTATCCAGTAATTCATGCACTAAAACTCTTATCATCTCAGCGATGTCTATTTCGCAACTAATAGTGTTCTCTGAGCTGGTTGGTTTAGTTGCGGAGCTTTCTTCGTCCTTCTGGACAACATCTTCAGAACAATATTTAGCACAAAGTGAAATGATTTAAATTTCTTCATGAGTGATGGAACTGCGTCTCCTGGTAACCATCTTTACATATGTATTGACCATTTTCTATTGACTTGGATTTTAAACTTTCCGGTCACCTAATTTACTTTTTATCAGTTGGCATATTTCGTCTATATTAACGTGCTTGTTAATTGCATTTTCTTTTGAGTACCAGGCTTCTAGGAATTCCCTGGCACTTTTGGTGTTTCCTCTGTCTAAGATTTTGACATTATCCCAATCAAACTGACTACCATAATTGTATATATGCATTGATACTAAAGAATACATATTGTGTCTTTTCACGGCTGATTTGTGTTCTTGGATTCAAATTCGAAGGGGACGCCCACTTTGGCCTATGTAATGCTTGTTACAGTTCATACAATTTATTTTGTAAATGGTATTAATTTTATCCCCTTTTTCTGTTGGATCTTTCGGTTTGCATAATATCGAATTAAGCGACTTGACTGGCTTGTGTGCTATATCTATATCAAACGGTTTCAGTATTCTAGCTGTTATTTCAGAGATGTTTTTCATGTATGGTAGAATGAATTTTCTTGTGGTCTTTGACGATGGTTCTTTGTTGTTTTGATTCGACTTTAAACACATTTTGATGAAATTTTGTGGATAACCATTCTTTTTGAAGACCGTTTGTAGGTATTTTTTCTTCCATTCTTTTCAACTCTGGAGTGCTACAATGTGTCTGAACTCTTTTAAACAATGTTTGCACACAGTTTCGTTTGTGAGTAACTGGATTATTGCTAGTATAGTTGAGTATTTGATCTGCCTGCGTTGATTTTCTAAATACTTGTGTTTCTAAATCTCCGGTGTTGGTTCTCCTGATTAAGACATCTAAAAATGGGATTTTGTTACCAATTTCTTCTCTTGTGAATTTGATGTCTTCAAATATGTTGTTTATTAATTTATGAGTATATTCTAAATAATTTCTCTTAATTATTACAAATGCATCATCAACGCAACGTACCCAGATTTTCGGTTTAATTATAGGTAGAGCTATTAATTCTAATCTTTGCATAACGGCTTCAGCTATTAATCCTGATATGGGCGATCCCATTGGTGTTCCTTTTATTTCAAATATGTGCGCTAGGTAATTTTGATATGTAACTGTAAAACATAAATACATAAATACTGATCCAAGATATCAAGTGATGATTATGTTGTACGGGAAAGCGAAAATGGAAGAATGGATTTCTGCCCGTGCGTCGGTGGCATAGTGGTTAGGATGCTCGCCTACCAAGCACATGGTCCTGGGTTCGATCCCCGGCCGACGCACTCCCAAACCTCGCTAAGCCGGAAGTAAAGCTGGTGAAGAGGAAAGGTTGAGCATGAGGCTAGCAACGCCATCCTGTAAAATAAACACTGCTACAGAAACTTCAAGCCACTACCTTGAAGCCTTATGTTCCAGTGGGGATCGTGAAGGAAATAAAAAAAAGGATCTCTGCCTGGCAGTTGAATTTTAGTTTCATCACTTTTCAACGTGACAGACGTCGCTTCGACCCCTGGTGCAGAATATTGTACAGTCTGAAACGCTGGTAAAACAACTATTCACTTCACTTTGGCTTTTAATGGACTATGCATCTGATACTAGTTACTCAAGAAGTGGTCTTAGAATATATTTTCTTCTAAATTTGTAGCCTCTATAGGCTTCAATTCTACGGAGTGCCCCAAATCTTTATCAGCCTCATTCAACAGTTATGTATGACAATGTCACTTGTCGGCTGATATATAGTAGAAAGCTCAGCTAAGCCTTTGAAGGGAATACAGGAGCAAGATAAGGCTTCCTATTATCACTAATGACATTCCTAATTGTGGCGGACTGGATTTCGCAGATGATTTATGTGTACTACCACACAAACTCCAAGATCGACAGGCGAAAACCAACAAACTATTTGAAGAAACAGCGAAGACAAGAATTTAAGTGAACAAACAGAAGACGAAGGTGATGCAGATACTCAGTCAATAATAACAAACACCAATGACTCATGTAGTCAACATCGTTTCAGCTACACGCTCCATGATTAAAGATGTCAAAGTCAGGATCAAAAATACAAGTTTAACCTTCACTATGTTTTGGCCGGAAAGCGCTCCACTTCTCAGCTAACTGAAAGTGGTGTGCTTCAAGGTGTAGTTATTTCTCCATTTCTTTTCTCTTTCTTTTTGTATGACCTTCCGAACTCACCCAATGTTAACTTCATTAAGTATGCTGATGATCTGACCGTTTCCATCCCTGTAGTTTCCACATCGGATTGTTCCCATATGAATGGCTTCTTAGCTGAAGTTAAGGATTGGTCTGGCTCAAATGGTCTTAAACTTAATCCAACTAAATGTAATACTGTTGATTTCAGCTTGAGAAGTGAAAAAAACATGCATGGATTGATCCAATCTCATGATTGTTGTAATATTGATGGTAACATGATAGAGAGTAAGTCAAGTGTTTCTTATATTGGCATCAGTTTCTCTTCAAACCTTTGCTGGTCGTCTCATATTCTTATAGTTTCTAAGGAAGTTTTCCGTCTGACTTATTACATAAAGAAGTTGAGGCACTCAGGTATAACCCAATCTCTTCTCATACAATTTATTAATTCATGTGTTTTGCCCATTATTCTTTATTATTCTCCATTATTCTTCCCTGGGCTACTCAAGAAAGACCATATAATACTACGAAGAACATTGAAGGCTGTAAGTAGGGTCAGTGCTATCCTTTTGACTCAACTAACCGACACTGTTGTCAACAGGCATATGAATTCTTGTAAACACTCAGCTAAAGTTATCTTGTCTGATAGTGAACATCCTCTTTATTCACATTTGTTTCCTTGTATCTCTTCAGGTAAGACCGGAAGAAATTTCGTAAACATTTATGCTCGTACTACAAAATATAAAAATTCGACCGTACCATATTTGGCACGAGTATTGTGTGAAGAGACAAATATCAGAAAAGAACTTTTACAACTTTTAAATCACTAACTAAACCATAAAATGTAATGATGCATATTATTGAATGTGTTATTTGTTATATTATTTATTTATTATTCACTATGACCTAGCAATGGTGTGATTTTGTTGGGGTTTTTATTTTTTCCCTACTAACTATCAATATTTTGACATTTTATACATTTATATAATTATAAACAGAGCTAAACCATTGCAATATGTAAAAGAAAGGCTGAAAATTCCATGCTGTAAACTGTTATTGTTGTGGAATAAAGTGATTATTATTATTATTATTCGGAAATTGACATGGAAATCTACTACACTCGGCATAAGGAACGAAATTCGAATTTTCATCGCCAATATCAAGTCAGTCAATTCTTCTGTATGAATGAGAGAATTAGTGTGTTACCAGAAGCATCTCCAACGGGCTATTGCTGCCTTAGCTGGATTGAAACTGAAAATTTGATGTCCGACCGGAAATAATTAACAACAAGGAAAGACAACCGGAAACCCTCGGAAGCAACGAACCAACCAAAAACCTACTGTCGAAATAATATGCCGAAGGAAATGCAGGTGAATTGGTCATGCGTTGAGGAGACTACTGTTTGAAATCGCGTGCAAGGCCAATTTTTGAGTGAATTCCAAATGGGAAATGACCAGTCAGACGTGGATCGAAGGGTGGCACGGAGGAAGTGGCTTAAGAAGGATGTAATATTCTATGGGAAATCGCGGAGGCGGCTCAAGAGGACTGTACAGAACAGGATGAAACGGAGATGCGCTATTGAGACCATAGATTCCTCTTGGTAATAATAATAATATAAAAAAATAATGGGAGTGCCATAATCAGACGAAACACTGCACATGTTCATTAGGATATCGACTCCCGTGATAAAATACAGTTAATTAAGAATAAGCCTACTTTCCACAAATTTAATAATGTAGTGGAAAGATATAATCTACAGGTGTGTTTCAGTGGGTATTTTTCCCTACTGTAAGTTTGCCAACTGGGTTGTCAAACCTTCTTTGGACGCAGATATTAGTTTCCTGTAATTTGCAAAGTGTGAATTTAAAATAGTTACTATGACAGCAAAACATCAGAGTGGTAGACACAGAAGACTAAGTGAGAACTAAGATGTGTATATTTTTATTTCTCGCGAAAACTGTCTTCTCAAAACAACTTGTACGGATCAGTCAAAGAAAGATTCGATTCAGACAGTCGATACACACAAATCTTTTGGTCAAAATGAGTGTCATTTTGCTTTTATCCACAGCAGAAACTGTAGAAAATCATCTTGATGGATTGTACAACATCTCAACGTATTTATAAATGCTTTGTTATAAGAATGAATGAGCTATTGTGTTTGAACATGCAAACATCAATTCTAATAAATAAATAAATAAAAACGTTGTCATACATACACACACAAAAATTGTACAGTCTGTGTAATCAGCTGGCCTGCTGTTTCAAAGCAAATAAAGCATAATTCAAACAAGTGAAAATCATTTAAAATCTGTCTCACACTGCAATGTATATACTTTTCGTCTTTAAATTAAAATCCGTAATTCATCACGTTCAAAGTATAGCTAACAAACTTTACAAGAGTATAACTTCTTTTTTCACACCTCATTCTCTGATAAATGATTACAATAAGGCTGTCTGTAATTTCTTTAAATAGCGAATGCGTTTCTTACTGCTATTATAAATATTCACGCAAAAAAATAGCGAAGTTTTTCTTAACTCTCGATATGATCATCCAGAATGAAATAAAAGGGATAGAATACTTAACAATTCAGGAATCAGTTAGAGAACCACTGGAAAACCTGGGATTACTGGACAGCTGTTTCGTCCTAGTTTGAGACTCTTCATCAGTACGCACCCACCGGGATTCGAACCCAGGACCTTCTGGTTACAAGGCAAGCTCGTAGACCATTGAGCCACTACTGAATCCCCCATGCAATCAAACAAAATCTCTACAAAACCAATACTTGAAAATTCATCTGATGCTCACTAGTGACTGGCCCTATTCTGGCAGTTAACCTGGGGTTCTAGTGGGAAGCCGTAACCAGTAGGGTACAGCAGGTTGGAGGTGAGGCAGTAACTCATCGAAGAAGACATTGCGAAGTGGTTGTGCTATGTCGTGAATTGGCAGAAGTTAGAATTCAAGGACCATTGGATCGGGTCCTAGTGGCTCAATGATCAACGAGCTCGCCTCGTGACCAGAAGGTCATGGGTTTGAACCCTGGCGGTGGATGAGTACTGCTGAAGAGTCCCAAACTGGGATGAAAAGGTTGTCCAGTACTCCCTGAAGTTTTTCCAGTCGTTCTCTAACTGATGTCAGCTCATGATGAAAGCCTCCATGCAATCAAACAAAATCCCTACAAAACCAATACTAGAAAATGTATATCCCTCAAGATTCACTGAGAAAAACATCAGAGGAAGGAAGAAGCCTGAAACAATCCAAAAGCTGCCAAATATACTGTTATGTTGAGTTTAAATAGTGCTACTAAGATTTTGAAAAGCTTTTTATTTAGCTGAGCTACATATCAATTCCACAAATGACCAATGGATGTATGAAGGATAGACTGCACCCTTCAGCCGCTTCAGTGAGTATTTAGAAATTCGCTCGCTCCTGTTGAGTTTGTTATATCAGCAGAAGAAAGCGCACACTTTTCAAACATATTTCCGAACGTAATATCTCATGCTTAACAAATTATTATCATTACTTCCTTGGGTCTTGAGTGGAACATATGCTTTCAACAACACATCTCCACTTTCTTCGATTCTCTGGTGTCCTCTTCAGCTTGGACCACAATTGCCAATAGTCTCTAATCTTCTCCAACTGGCACAACATCCTCCATGTCACCCTTGCACCAACTACCCGCTCGTCGCTACCCATTGGGATTCAATTCGAGCAATGGCATTAAGAACGATGTCATTCGATGGTCTCCTTTATGTATGCCCGACTCATCTCCATTTCTCCTACATATATTTTTGGGCAATGTCTCCCGTTGGTGGTGAATGGTGCTGGTTGTTGTTACTGTTACAGTTGGCTGGTTTTCTTCATCAGTCCTGTCTTCTCCATGTTCACTTGGATTCCTGTCTTTGTTGGCTGCTTCTTCAGCCACTTTGTTGCTTTTTGCCTGTAAGTCTTCGACTTTCTTTGACATTAGGCGTATATCATCTGCGAAATCCAGATTTTCTAGAGTCTTCTTATTGGTTCCATAGTTAACAAGGAGAAAATGTTAGACAATAAGTTGCTCAATTCTCGAGCATCTGGTGAACTGAGGCCATGTAGTTCTACCAGAGTCGTCTTTTAAGGTTATCTACAAAATGAGACCGAATGATATATGGGGGGTGTGCCAATGATATTACGTTTTTGTTTTGTTTTTTACTTTTTGCCCTAATGATCAGTGTTTCAAACAGAAACTTTATATTCAAGTCATTCGAATGCGTCGAAATGTCACAGAATTTTGGACCTAATAACAAAACTTGTATTTGTCGTTAGGTTAGTTGTGTCACCACCTCTATTGCTCAGTAATAGACTGCTTTATGTCCTTCGTTGAACAAATTTATAATTGTACAGCCTCTGAAAATGATTTTGCCAATAAAGAAGACGTTCTTTGCTGAATTGTTTTTTTAATTTTCTCCACAACCTTGGTGTCTAAAAAATGAGTGAGATACCAGCTAGTGATACATTTACCCGTATCACGGTTTCTTATCTAGTCTTTTAATACCACTTTCATTTTTTAAGTAGTTTGGATTTCAAGTGTATATATACAGTAAATTTACCTGTTAGCTAAAAATTTATTACAAGTTGAAGGTGGTTCAAAGTTTCGAGATTAATGGATCTTTTGTCGGTTTTAAGACAGTCTTCATCATGAACCCCATTTTTTGTAGTTTAAACGTACTTGAAAACTATTTCTAAAACTTTGAAACTGTTTGAGATTTATTAGACCCAAACACTAATAAAACGGAATTCTCAGTTTTTTCTATATTTCAAAAAGGTTACATTTTGGCACAATTTGTCTTCAAAGTCAAGAACCAGTTTCTTGGAAATCCCAGCACTTAACAGTTTTGTCAACAATGAGTTTATAGTCCTATCCACACCGAATTTGTTCGAGGTCACCTCCGAAAGTTGTTCTCTCAGTTATTCAGCAATTATCAGGGAATTCAGTGAAATCTCCGAACACTCAAACAAAATCCCTGCAGAACCAATATTCGAAAACTCATTCGATGCTCAGCAGCGACTGGCCCTGTTCAGGCAGTTTACCTGGAGTTTTAGTGGGAAGCCGTGACCAGTAGGGTACAGCAGGTTGAAGATGAAGCAGTAATTCATTGAAGAAGACATTGCGAAGTGGTCACGCCATATCATGAATTGGCAGAAGTTGGAATTCATGGGCTGGTCATTGGATCGGGTTCCAGTGGCTTAATGGTCTACGAGCTAGCTCACATTGTAACCAGAAGGTCCTGGGTTCGAAGGCTGACGGTGGGTGAGTACTGATGAAGAGTCCTAAAATAGGACGAAACAGCTGTCTAGTACTCCCAGGTTTTCCAATAGTCCTCTGACTGATATCAGCTCATGATGAAATCCTCCAACCAATCAAGCAAAATCCCTAAAAAAGAAACTAATACTTGAGAAGTTTTTTTGTCTTCAAAGTAATGGAATGTCAATTATTTTTCACTGTTTTCACACTTGTTATTTTGTCTCATTTTTCAATTCCTCTTCAGATTATTATTTATTTTTTAACTTCATACTTTCATCCTTTCCACTTCTGCTTTCCAAATGAAGTATTTCATTGAAGATACATTCTAGTAGTTATTTCATCCGTTTGCGACATAATAAATGTATTTTTCCCTTCACTTTCACTCTCTAAAACGTGTTGATATAACTACAAAGGTTAGCATAAACAGGAACTAGGAAGGAATAAGTTATCTGTAAAATAAAGTTATTCATCCATAAATATTTTGTCTGATATTTTATTAGTGTGTTAAAGAGAAGAGATAATATCTACTTCTATATCTTGAGTGTTTATTTTAGGATCAGGTTAGCTAATATCCAGTCCTGTATTGCATATCCTTCGAATTTTACTCATAACTTATTTCTAGTAGACTTGGTAAATTCCCTAACATTGACTTTGTAAAAGATAGAATCATGGATAACATGTAGAATTGTCTGAAGGCATGGGAAATTTCCATGTGATGTAATTAACAACGCATAAGTCAGCGAAGAAACCACTTTTCTTAGCTTCTTTCCAGAGTTGTATTGATATTTAGGGATTTATATGTGCAAAGCTAATTGACAACAGAGGTCAGAGGTTATTTGCAATTAGTTGCAAAGTAGATTAAAGTGGATGAGAAACAGTAATGTGTTTAAGATAGCGAATAATCTTATTCAATTGGGAGAGATGATAACTATGTAGTTAAGCAATGAGTAGTCATTTTGAAATACCGAATAGGAAAAAGGGGAACAAAGAATTACGAAGGGGGTTATAAAACTAATAAGATAAAGAGTTCATTGGGCAACAGATCAGGAAAATAAAATTAACAATAATTCCACAGCAGTGAAAAAGGCTGGATAAAAAGTTCCCTTTTCTCTTTATGGATTGCTAGGACTTTGGCTCCATGGAGAAGACATAAGCCAAATCCTTTTAGACGACATGATCAAACTTTATTTTTTTATTCCTTTACGTGCCCAGTGGAACGTAGGACTTCAACTAGAGGCTTGAAGTCACAGTAGCAGTGATGTTATTTTTAGGGGATTAGATTGCTAGCCTCATGCCCAACCTCTCCTCTTTACCAGTCCTGCTACTGGCTTGGCAATTTGAAGGAGTGCGTTGGCTGGGGATGGAACACCGGACCACATGCGCAGTCGGCGAGTATCCTACCGCTGCGCCACTGATACACGATCTAAATTTATAGATGAAACTAGATGAAGTTTCTACTGATGCTGCATGACTAGAATAATTGATGTGCTGTGGAATTCAGCTGTTGACTTTCCTACGTCCTCCATCCGACAATCATGTTGTTAGATGCTTCTTAGCGCGTGTAGACAATGTCCTGCTGGTATAGCTTATGTAGTCAAGCGAAGTAACAAATGCACACTGAAATCTTCAGTCATAGGATCTTTTCTTTGACGTTTTATTGATCAGGAGCACTTATCAACAGGGTGAGGACTAGAGATTCAGATGGTGGATTGGAGGCTATTGGATTCCTGGTAACCCTTAAAGCAATCGCTGAAAAATTGACCAAGTGGAGAACCTACAGGTACTCACCCCCATTTCCCTGTCAGTATAGATGAACGTTAAAAGGAAACTGGACATTTAATGTTCATACAAACTTTCAGATTATTTTATTCAGTAAAGTCACACAGTTAACACACGGTTTCCATTAAGGTGACATCGGTGAACAGAGAAACTGCGTTTATTAAAGTAATGATTGATCCAGAAATGTTCATGTCTTATCGAATGTATCCTTTAAGGAATGCTTCATCAATAGCTCTCCAACATGTTCCAACGTTTCTGCTAGCCATCGTGCTACGAGGTGGTAACAGGTCTGGATATGTTTAGGACTGGATGCTTGAGTAACGTGTCTTTGTGTATATCAGGTAAACCACAAAGACGTAAAACAGTTGAACCAGACGCTTGAATCGCTTCAGTTGATAATTTATGACTGAATTGCGGTATATATATGTACATATGGTAGGTCGGTTTTCGACATAGAACTTTGAACATATGTGCGGCAGTTCAAGTCGCCACACTCCCTCCATTTAGCACACAAAGCAAGAGAAGAAAGTAGGAGAAATGCATAATATAGACAGTAAACAGAGATGTGAAACAAAGGAGTAGTAATAACGAAGAACAAAACAGTTTCATTGGAAATCATGAATCACAAGGAGTGGATGCATCTGTGCCATCACCGAGAAGGATTTTGAGCCATGTCACCAATTGTTTCCAACCATTGGTATTTACCGTCCCGAGGACCCCGACCAGTCAGGAAGTCTACATCTTCCTACGTGGCTTAGACTAACTGTTGTAGATTTCCCTGACTGGTGACATGTTTTCGTTTGACCGCCTCTAGCTCTTTTCCAGCCTGGCGGTCATTTGTAGCTCAGATGGATAATTTCGAATTAGTTGTGTTCTCTGAGCTGGTTGATTTAATTGCCTATATATATATTTATATATATATATGCAACACTGATAGCTAATACCTATTACCAACCTTTGTTTTTTGCATCCCTTGAATGTCTTATTTCATTTGAGAATACTAGTGGAAAACGCCTAAAGTGGGAAATTAAATTTAGCTGATAATTAAAACTGTGACTGTCAAGTTTGTCGACTATCAATATTCACTACTTGAACCCCAAATTAAAAAATCGGTCTCATTAAAACCAATTTACTCAAATAGCTTTACTGGCAAAAATTACGTGAATAAGTATTTTCACTGGTGGACTGAGAATCTATTCCATTTGTATTAGTAAAGGTGTAGACCCTGTTTGATGTAGCGTAAAATTTGTGTTTAGCACATTAATTCAGTTTTCAGAAAAGAAACAACAAAAGTCGTATTATCTTCACCTGTTAAAAGCTCATTAATTTCCAGTAATAATAATAATAATTTGCTTTATTCCAGAAAAAGTACTAGTGGTACAGTGTGGAATTTTCAGCACATATCTACAATATTTGCATCTAATTTTACAAACATTCATAAATGCGAAAAAATACCTAGAAGTAGAAAGGAAAATAAATAGCACATAATAATATCTCAGTATTGGGTAGTGGAAGCTATGATGTGATTATGCATGGTGACAGTAACGCTATAGTCATACAAGAATTTATGAAATCATATTTAAGAGTATTTACCGCCAAGATGATCAGTTAATTTGGTTGAAACAAACACTAAACAATCATAAAATAACATTTCAGGGTTGTTTCTTTCATTGTCAGGTCTAATGCGGTGTTTGTAGTGGTAGTGTGAGTAATCCTGCATAATACAAAATTTTAAGATGGTAACAATGGCGTTCACAACCAATGATTGTCAGTTAATATTGCCGAACAAAAAAAACACAACAACAACCACAAAACTAATAATTACATGATGGTTAATGACAGGACAATTTTGTAATACTCATAGTGCTAATATAGTCGGAACCAGTAGATACACAAAAGAAGGAATACAGTAAAGTACAAAAAAGGAAGCCAATGTTAATAATTTAGGTAGCTAAGTATGTTTAAGAAGGAGTTCACAATAGAATACAAAATAAGAGAGAAATAAAAGAGCCTAAAATTACGATTATTAACAACAAAGCAAGTCATAGGTTTCGCCCTTAACATTGTCTCTGTCACTTAGAACACGGGCCAAGTATGGTATCGTTGAGTTCCTGTACTTGGCTGTACGAGCATAAATTATTTTATACTGATTTCTGGTTCCACCTGGTGAGATACAAGGCGAGAGTTGGGAATAGAGGGGGTGTGGGGAGTCGAAGAGTATGGTTTTTGACCATTTTCGACCGTAGTTTGTTTGTGAGGATTAGATTTTTTTACCAGTTGATCACGGGTTGATATCAGTTAGACGATCACTGAAGACCAGGAAGTACTGAGCAGGACAGCTATTTCATCCTAGTTTGGGAATCATCGCCAGTGATCACTCACTGGGGTTCAAACTCAGCACCTTCCAGTTACAAGGCGAGCTCGTATACTATTCAGCCACTGGGACCCGATTCAATGGCTAGCCCATCAATTCTAACTTCCAGATATTCGTGATTTAGCGCGACTGGACCCAACCAATGTCATCATTGGGGCATCCATCCTCGCACTTGACTGGATGGACCACAATGACCACTGACTCGGGTCCCAGTGGCTAAGTGGTACACCAGCTTGCCTTGTAACTGGAAGGTGCTGGGTTTGAACGCCAATGAGTTCTCACTGCCGATGATTATCAATCTGGGATGAAACAGATATCCAGTACTCCCTGGTTTTCAATTGCTCTCCAACTGATGTCAATCCATGGTCATACTAGTAAAAAGCTCATTAATCGAAGATTTCATTAATATCAGTTACAGTGACGTGAACAAGACTAGTTATGTCGGAATTAACATTAATTGGGACTGAGTACGATGTACATTAGGAAAACCATAATCCTCCCCTATACTGATACCAGGACTTTCGAATAATAATTATTATTTCGTCTACTTCTGTCTCGTATTGAATTCTTCTCGCTATTAGCACCTCACTACTCTCATTTATTACCTTTTTCCCAACACAAAAGTTATGTTTGCTTCAAAAGCTCTGTTATTATTGACTTGACATCCTGTACTGACGAAGTGAGCTAGTATTAATTTACTTATTACTTCATTCAATCCTTATTACCAGATCATCTTGCTGATACATGACATCAGAACAATGCTAAGACAGTTTCTAAAGTTGTTTATTTTATTTCGACCATCCTCTCGCACGTTCTACGAAGACAACTTTAGCAGACAGTAGACGTGATGACAATTCATCTGAAAAGGCCAAATCTCTGTGGTTAAAAGAAATCTGTGTAATCTTTTCCTTTGCCACTGCCGTCCAGATGGTATATATAGATTCTAAAGAATGATTTTCCCCTATCCTTGTAACTAGCATTTAACAGCTTTTTACTACCATCAGTATTCTAGCGAATTCGAATTTCCTCATCTATTCCTTTTCGTGATATCCTTCAAGATTCGTTGAGAAAAAACTTAGAAGTAAAGCAAAAGCGCAGAAGAATCCAGACGGTGCTGAAGAAACCGCTATTTATTAAAGTCGAATTTAAAGCTGATACCGCAGCCAAGGTCCTGAAGAATCACTTATCCAGACTTCTGAGAAACGTTTTCTCTTCGGCTGAGCTACGGATCAATTTCTACAGCTGACAAACGATCATTGGTGTGTGGAGGATAAACTGCTACTTTGGGTCACTTCAATATGTGTTTATAAATTCACCTACTCGTGCGGAACTACTTATCTTGACCGCACTAAGCGCACACTTTCCAAACGCATGTCTGTAAATTATCCGGTATGGTTAGCAAAAGAACAATTCAAGGCAGTTACTAGCTCAATTCTCCAGCACTTAGTGAACTTAAGCCACGTAGCTCCACCAGAGTCGTCTTCCAAGATCATCTGCAAGGTGAGGCCAAATGGAGGAGGCGTTGACAGTTCGTCAATACAACAACGAATTCTGTATGCGGAGAAATTTTGTCCAGTCTCTTATTCTACCATGGTTTCAACTGCTTCATTAGTCGTTTCCTGTAAATTTTTCATTTTTATTTTTATGATTAGTTTGCTTTAACTTTAATCAAAATTCACTATTATCACTCTCATATGTTCCTCGCCCTCTTCAGACTTGTTAAATGGACGCTCAAGTACCTTTCTTCTCACTCGATAACAATTTTAACCTTATTAAGTTTCCAACGCTTTCTTACATTTTGCCTTTGAATATTACGTAATTTACAACTTTTATTTTATTTTTTGAAGCCACTTCTAAGAAACTATACCGATTTTGTCACCGCTCCTATTCAATAATAGACTACTATACATTTTTGGTAAATATAAATACAACTGTACAGCCTTTGATCATGATTTCGTCGATAAAGTAAATTTTCTTCGCTGAATTGTCTTTTATTTTCTTCATGAGTAAATGGTTATTTTCGGTTATTATCATTTTTACACATTACTGATTATGTAATAACTTTTGTAAAAATTATATTTGTAAAATCTCAGCGAAATTCAAATGAGTAATTCCAACGTTTCATTTGGCAAACTGGTTCGAACTTCTTCAGGGAAATTAATCAAAGTTAACATAACAGAGGTTTATATATAAAAAAGGACATCTCTTGTTTCTTTTTAACTGTTGGGATTTACCCATATATGCAAAGCTTCTGTAGTCAGTCTTTCTTTATACTAAATCAAAACCTTTCTGTAATAACTTGTTACTAGCCTGCACAAATTAACTCATCTTCAATTCCGTAATTATTTTCACCCCTCTTATATCTTAAATCTCACAATTCTTGTCTATTGAAATCACCACATGATTGAGTAATGCTGTAAGAATAACTTTTCCAGGATTAGACGAATTCAGCTCATTTCACAGGAGTTTTGTCAGCTGCGTACAACCTGAATAATAAACTAAATGGCGCGTCATAAAGAGCATCTCAAACAAACTACAGACCTTCATTAACAGTTGTCTTCGCTCAGTACCACTCAAGATCAGATGGCCAGTCAGGAAAGATCAGCAACAGAGATCTCTGGCAATGAGCGAACCAACTCAGCAGGAACCGATTTTGAAACAAATAGGCAGGAAGAAATGGAGATGGATTGGCTAGTCATACTCTGAGGAAACAAACCATCAAGTGACATCACTAGACAAGCCATTGCTCGAGTGGAACCAGACTGAATGGGAAGCGGCGAGTTGTTCGTCAGTGCGAGGGTGGGTGACTTGGAGGAGGTGATGTGAAGAGGAGATGAAAGCGTGTGGGCAGACTTGGAGCCAGGTGAAGACTGTAGCAGAGAAGCGAACGCAATGGAGACGCACGGCTGAAGCCGTATGTTCCTCTAGGAATTAAAGGAAATAATAAAAAGTAATGAATGTGAAACAACGTGAATATGCTTAAACTCCGAATAGCCAATTCATTTTACAACAGTTGTGCAACATGGCGAAAATGGAGTTGAGATAAAAACTATGCAGGAAGTTAGAATAAGTGATTATAATCAAAATAGCGACATCATATATATTAAACATGTACCAGTGTTCTGAAATTCAGGGGTAATTCATGCATAAATAGAGGCAGCTACACAGTTACATGTGAAGTTATTGAATCGAAATTAGGGAAGTCAATAGACACCAAGATATTAAGAACTAGCAAAGGAAACAGATGAGTGAAATTATTCAGTTACGTCATAAAAATGAAGTGGAATTTCCAAAATTAAAGTTGAAGAGGTCAATACTTACCGAAATAATAATAAGCTAGTAAAAGTTTCTTTTTGCACACGGGGTTTAGGTTTCATTCTCCGATTGGTCACTGCTTCAGGAATTTAAAGTAGTCGTGAGGCTCTTTGTTTGTTTATCACCCTAAAGTGTCTTTCAATGTTGATTTGGTATCCTTTATCAGTTAAATATCATGCTGTGGCACTGTTGAATGATGCTGAGCCTTTAAAACATATTCTGTTACCGCACTCACTTGTTAATCATAATTATACTAAACGAAACGGTAGGTAAAGGATCAATTCTCATCAATATAGGTCAAAACGTTTTATGTTGTACTAGAAACCTTTGCATCACCCGAACGATAGTGTCACATCTTACTGCGTATGCCAATTTACACATATGTGTGGTCACAAATACCTGAATAGGATTCATCGATCTCTGAAGGTCAGGGCTATAGATAGTATTCCTAAGTTGCTGCAAGAACAAATAAAGTCCCCCCCCCCAACTCAGTTAATCCCGGAAATGGATATTTATCATCATATTTTGCAAACTACACCATAGACACAGGTCATAAAGTTGACTGCAGTTATGTCTTTAAACCTGTATAGAAAACAAGTCTTGGTCATACACCTAAATTTATTGAACGCTCAGTCATCAAAAGGCTTAAACCTGTTTTATGTGTTCAAAAATTATTTGTCATTACTTCGAACGTGGTTTGGTAATCCAATTTCGGAACCAATGTTCACTTCACTTTCCCCACCTTTTTTTCTTATTTCAGTTTTCTACCTGTTATCTATGATCGCGACCCGTAAACCTTATGACCTAAGATGATAAAGATTGCTGTTCTTTATGCTCTGCCACCTTTCATATAAATATGTATTTTACTAAGTTCTGTTTGTATAGATTAATCTCAAATATATCTTGTCTCGAACCGACATCAGTTGGAGATAATTGAAAACCAATGAGAACTGGACAACTGATGCTGTTTCATGACGGAATACACAGTTGACTTGGTTCAAATCGCCAAAACAATCCATAATCTAGATTTCGATCTCCCCTTTATTGATCCTTACTGAATGAAGTCTTGAAGCTGTACTGAGAAGATACAGTCAGTGGAAGCCATCATGTCATGTTGAAGTGGATATTCACCAAAAGTACTGGGTAAAGGTAACGGTGTATCAAGAACTGACCGAAGTTTAAATTCATGGGCCTTTGAATTCTCGTTCAAGTGGCTGCATGGTCAGCAAGCTAGGTCTCAGAACCTAAAGGTTCTAAGTTGGATCCTTGGTGGGGTTGTGGTTATACACAGCTTAAGAACCTTGAATGAGGATGAAACAGTTATTTAGCACCTCCTGGTTTTCAATGATCTCTGCCTGATATTAGTTTGTGGCAAAATTTACGTTGAAATTGGTAATCTTAATTGTATTCTAAATAACAATGTCATACACTTCCGATAACTGCATTTGTAGTGAATTACGAAAAAGCATGAGACAATGCAGTCTAGTGATTGGTATTTCAGAAAGTCATACTTTATTCTATCGGTATCTTTTTTCGAAAAAAAGAATAACTTCCTAATAAGCTGACATCAGTTAGAGAACCATTGGAAAATCTGGGAGTACTGGACACCTGTTTCGTCCTGGCTTAGGGCTCTTTATCAGTACGCACCCACAGAGGTTTGAACCTACGACCTTCTGGTTACAAGGCGAGCTCATACTGCTGAAGAATCCCAAACTATCCAATACTCCCATGTTTTCCAATGGTTATCTAACTGATGTCAGCTCATGATGAAATCTTCCAACCAACTTCCTAATAAATTCATGTCTAAGAGAGAGTTACTAGTATATGACAAATGGTATGTTCAACGTACACTTAGAATCGATAAGCAGCAGACTATTGTAAAGCACTACTCGGCTTCACTTTGATTCACTTCACATAAATCTGAAAGCAGCAATCAATATCTACGTTAAAATACACTACAGATGACGATATGTGTCTTTCGTGAACTGCTAAAATGTAGACTTTTAGGAGCTTACTTAGTTTTAATGCAAAATACCTCGGTCAAGTTCTGTCTTCCGACCTTACTTGGACATCTCATATCCTAGCGATTTTTAAGAAAGTGTTCTGTTTAACCTACTACATTAAGAAACTTAGACAATCTAGAATCACCCAACCTCTACTTTCACAATTTGTCAACTCTTGTATCTTACCTATTCTACTTTAATGCTCCCCGTTAGTCTTTCCTGGTCTACTGAAAAAGGACTATGACATCCTGAGAAGGATGTTGAAGATAGTCAGTACGACCAGTAGTGTAAAACTCAGTCAAGTCGCCACTACATTAGTAGAAAGGCATCTGAAAATGGTCTAAAACCATACTCTCCGACCCACAACACCCACTCTATTCCCAACTCTCGCTTTGTATCTCATCAAGTAAAACCAGAAATCAGTATAAAATAATTTATGCTCGTACAGCCAAGTACAGGAACTCAACGATACCATACTTGGCCCGTGTTCTAAGTGACAGAGACAATGTTAAGGGCGAAACCTATGACTTGCTTTGTTGTTAATAATCGTAATTTTAGGCTCTTTTATTTCTCTCTTATTTTGTATTCTATAGTGAACTCCTTCTTAAACATACTTAGCTACCTAAAATATTAACATTGGCTTCCTTTTTTGTACTTTACTGTATTCCTTCTTTTGTGTATCTACTGGTTCCGACTATATTAGCACTATGAGTATTACAAAATTGTCCTGTCATTAACCATCATGTAATTATTAGCTTTTGTGGTTGTTTTTTGTTCGGCAATATTAACTGACAATCTTGGTTGTGAACGCCATAGTCACCACCTTAAAAAATTTTGTATTATTCAGGATTACTCACACTACCACTACAAACACCGCATTAGACCTGACAATAAAAAACAAAACAACAACCCTGAAGTGTTATTTAATGATTGTTTAGTGTTGTTTCAATCAAATTAACTGATCATCTTGGCGATAAACATTCTTAAATATCATTTCATAACTTCTTGTATGACTATAGCTTTACTGTCACCATGCATAATCATATCATAGCTTCCACTACCCAATACTGAGATATTATTTTATGTTGTTTATTTTCCTTTCTACTTCTTGGTATTTTTTCATATTTTTTAAAATTATTTTTGTGTTTTTTTGTGTTTTTGTTTTTGTTGTTGTTGTCTTTATATTTATTTTTTTTGAAATACTCCTTTTAAATGTTTGATAAAATTAGATGCAAATATTGTAGATATGTGCTGAAAATTCCACACTGTACCACTAGTACTGTTTCTGGAATAAAGCAAATTATAATAATTATTATTAATTACTTACACCTTATAGTTTGATAAATACAGCACCTGCAATAGTATGTAAAAACCTGTTCAGGTAAATGTTGCAATGATGACTACAGGATAAAGTCTTCAATGAATGCAATAAGATTAGGCCTTGTTCAGTATCTAAGAGTTACCGCTTATTTGGAACAGCATTAAACCGGTAGATTATGAGCTAATGGCTTATAGCATAAGGTAACGTATCATTTTGTTACTGTTTAACTCGGCATCCATTAGGAAGGAACAGGGATTTGCACAAATTTTTTGCCAAACTACAAATCTTCATGATAAAGTGCTTCACTCATATCAGTATATCTTAAACTCAGATGTAAAAGGAAATATTGACATCCCTTAACAATTTACGCATGCTCGATATCTTGACTTTATCGTCTAATGTTTAGAGTCGGTGTCTTTGGATAGAAGCAAATTGCAGAGAGAATAACTAGTACTCTTCAATAGGAAATTTACAGACGCTTTGATATTTTAATACACACTTCACAAATCTTGATTGGACACTAGTAACTAGTGTGACGTATCTAGTCCTTCTTTGGTGCAGACTGAACTCTATCAGCCAGGTATTTGCAATGTGTCCACCATTCTAGGTGGCTCGCCATCACGGTGCACATTGATTTGATGATATTTGATAGTTGGAGGCAATCGGCAGGAAGCCTTGGACCTAGGTTTCGTGCTAGTTGGCATTCATCAGCAAAGCGTATCTGCAAACTTGAAGGAACTGATGTCCCTTCTGAGATTCGAACCCGTGTCACCCAGTGCTACCAGCAGTCAGAGACGTTACCACTGAGCTATTCAGGCTCGCGATTGACCTCCTGATGGCGAGCTACCTAGAATGGTGACCACATTGCAAATACCTGGCTGATAGAATTCAGTCTGCACCAAAGAAAGGACTAGACGCGTCACACTAGTTACTAGTGTCCAATCAAAATACCCACTACAGTCCTACAGGAGGTCAATCGCGACCTCGAATAGCTCAGTGGTAACGTCTCTGCCTGCTGGTAGCACTGGGTGATGCGGGTTCGAATCTCAGAAGGGACATGAGCCTCTTCAAGGTTGCAGATACGCCTTGCTGATGAGTGCTAACTAGCACGAAACCTAGGTCCAAGGCTTCTTGTCGATTGCCTCCAACTATCAAACTTCGGGAATCTACCGAAAGTTTACGCTATACTCATATTACTTTTCCCAAACGAAAGCGATATCGCTTGATGCACAAACACGCACATACAACGATATAAATAAACTTTAAAATATATTTTATTTTCGACCATAATTTGTGGTAAAAAAAAAGAACAACAGCCTGTTCGTGTTAGACTAATATTTCTGTGATTATTTTTTTAACTGAGGAGACAATTTCAGTCATTTAATAAATAGCTGATTGTTCGGCGCGAAAATTTCTGAAACATTAGTTTATTCTGGCTCCAAATGGCGTGGGAAATTTTCATATTTAACTAATTTTAAAACATCTGTAAGGAATATAAGATAACGGGAAGACAAAAATAGCACTGGTAGGACATTGGTTTGTGATAATCGTCTTTTCAGATACACACTTTTTATGTCTGGTAATGGTAAGGTTGATTGTCATTCATTCACTCGAAAATTTATTATATTTTATTATAGCTTGATTCCACTCAGTATTTTGGTATATCAATGGAATTTCCAGCAAAGGATATTGGTAGCCCAAATTTAACAGGTGTGAGTCGGCCGGGGATCGAATCCCGGCCCATGTGCATGATTGGCGAGCATCCTAACCTCTGTGTCAACGACGCAGGTTACAAGGAAATAAATATACAGTGTAAATTTAGGAACAACTCCGTTTTATAAAACAGCATTCATTAAATCTAGAATATCACCTCCGGGCTGAAGTTGTTGTGGACACTGTTCTTAGTAGTTTTCCACTCTTTATTTCGACTATGATATTAGCGGGAAAGGTGAAATTTTTCACCAGTATATACAGAAAGTAATGTTCAAAAAATATTATTATTTCTCTGTTAGGTACCGAGGGGAAAGTAGGGATACAGAAGCATATCTCCATCTCAGATTGTTCTCTGCAGTCACGTTTAGCTGGCTCCAAGATCGACTATATGCTTCCATCTTCTCCTTACATTACGCCCTCCATGTCACCATCCTATCTATATCCAACTCGTTATTTAACATTCGACCTCCAGTCAAACGGTGGAAATATCAGTCAACAGTCTTCTCAGAGTTTGCTCAATCCACTTATATTTCCTTAGGTATAGTTGTTCAGAGGTAGGTTCTTTTATTATTCGTTGCACTTTAGTGAAGTCAGGTATTGGTGAAGGTTTGTGGCAGCTTGCTGGAAATACTTTTGATAATGCGAAATGTCTCTGAACCATATATAAGTGGTGGCCTGACATTAGTATTTCAAATCCGAACCTTGTTCCTTATACGGAGTGCAGTATATTTCCACATTGATTTCGAATTTATGAACATCGGTTTTCAGTCTTGTCTGGCTGTTGTTGAAATGAAGAAGTCTACATAAATGAAAGGAGTGACTTTCTTAAAACATTTTCCAGTTGATATTGCTTGGTGATTACCTTCAAACAATTTTTTTTCCTTCACGTTCCCCAGTGGAACATAGGGCTTCAAGCTAGTGGCTTGCAGATTCTGTAGCAGGATGTATTTTACAGGATGGGGTTGCTAGCCTCATGCCCAACCTTTCCTCTTCACCAGCATTATTTCTGGCTTAGCGAGGTAAAGGAGTGAATCGGCCGGGGATCGAACCCTGCACCGTGTGCATGGTTGGCGAGCGTCCTAACCGCTATGCCACCGACGCGAGGTTTCACCCTCAAACAATAATGGTCGTGAAATATTTCTTATCAAGCATTCACACTATAAGCCATAAATGTTGTTCATAATCTCAATTCGATGCATAATAAAATGACTGAGGTGATTATTTAAGAGTAATGAGACTGTTTTCGTGAAATCACTCTACCAATTATGTTATCCAATTTCTACAGAAAATCAGAGGCATTCAAAAAGATGACCAAGAAATAATGGTATTCTTCGACGACACAGCATTATATACCTCAATCGGACAGAAACTAGCAAAAGAGACCATAGAGCAATTACTCAGCAACGACGAACATCTCCCACAACAATCAAAAATGCAACACACAAGTTGGATGGAATGCATAAACCTATGCCTAACAACGTACTTCCAATTCAATGGCCAAATATATGAACAAGTTAAAGGAACACCCACGGGATCGCCAATATCAGGTTTGATTGCAGAAGCAGTGATGCAAATGCTCGAAAACATAATCCTACCAATGATCAAACCCAAAATTTGGATACGTTACGTAGACGACACATTTGTAATAATAAAAAGAAACGAGTTAGATAAATCTCACAACCTGATAAACAACACGTTTTCAACGACATCAAATTCACAAGAGAAGAGAAATCCGAGAACAAAATCCCATTTTTAGACGTCTTAGTCAAGTGAACAACCAAAGGGGAATTAGAAACTCAAGTTTATAGAAAATCAACTCACACAGACCAAATCCTGAATTACAACAGCAATAATTCAATAACACAAAAGGAATTATATACAAACACTATTCAAGAGGGCCAGGACCCATTGCACCACTCCCACCTTAAGGAAAATTAAAGAAAGATATCTCATGGACGTCTTCCAAAAGAATGGAAATACACGGAATTTCACCAAAAGACATATATCCCAAAGCCAACCTATCAAACCAAAGGCCCCTAAAGAAAGCACAAAGAAAGTCGCCCTACCAAAAATAAAGGACATCTCAGAAATCACCGCAAGACTCCTCAAACCTTTAGGAATTGACGTCGTACACAAACCAACAAAGTCACTTCACTCAGTTCTATGTCAACCAAAAGACTCAACAACGAAAAAAATAAAGCCAACACCATCTACAAAATAAATAATAGCAACTGCGAGAAACACTACATTGGCCAGAGTGGACGTCCCCTTCGTCTTCACATCCATGAACATAAACACACTAACCGTCAAAAGACATGACAACCACTCCCTCATATCACTACATGCAGACAACCATGGAGATCAATTCGACTGGGACAATGTTCAAATATTAGACAGAGGAAACAACAAGAATGCTAGAGAATTTTTAGAAGCTTGGCATTCCAGTGAATCATCAATCAATAGACACATCGAGATAGACAAAATTTACCAACCGATAAGATAGAAACCTCACACACAAGGGGTCAAAGTTCAAGTCAAAGAAACGATCAGTTCCAATATAAGCAGCCTAGAGGGTGTGAAAACACACAAAAACAACCAATCACGTTCAAGGTCACCCACCGGGAGAGATGACTGATAAACTCGTGGAGAAATGTAAAAGCTCACTTCAATTCTAATTGAAGTATGCACTGAAGATGTTGCCTAGTAGCGCAAAGAAAGCTTCGCAAATTAAGTATCCAGTTCAGAGAACACAGCCACATCATAAAGAGATAAATAAGAATGTAGTATACGTGTCAGCGATCCAGAATTCCTCAGAAACGGCTTAGTGCATCTTTTAAAGTTTATACATCATGAAAATAAAAGCAGAAAAGTAGTGCAATACGTAGAAAATTAATTTTTAGATGGATGGAAGCCCTGGGTCTTTTATTTCTTGCTTATTCACATTCCTCAGTAAGGCGTAGCGGCGTTGATATACCCTCGAGGATTCTAACTCAAGTCACCTAGTGCTGCAGTCAAAGACGCTACCACTGAAGTATTTAGGTAACTGCTTATCAGTTCTAGGAGTAATTAAGCTTCTATTAACTTCGAGAGTACATTCACCGGTACAAAATATTGAGAAGAATAAAAAATGAGACCATTTTTCATGACTGTGCATGTGGACTGTGACTTCACGCACTAATAAAATTTACATTTTTAAATGCATATTGTATTTGTGAATGAAGCGAGTGATATTTGGAAAGTATGGCTTACTGATGATACTTCAAAACCACTGTAGATTTTTTGTGATCAAAAAATAAATACTAGGTCCAGTAGACACAGTGAACACAGTTATGAACTATTCCTAATTAAATCTCTGATGACTAGCTTCTCCCAATCATTGATTACATACTGTAGTAAATTGTTGGCTTAAGGTTAAATAAACACATTCATCACCTGTTTCAATAGTGTGTGACACGTTTCCTGAGTATTATTTCACCTTTGAACCCACCAAAAGACACATATTGTTCATGAAGCCTGTCTCGACATATAAGGAATCCTAAATAACAAATTATTTGTAGTCCTATTTATCTAAGTGTAAGTAGCATGTCATATACTGACAAGCCTATTTAAGTTTTTTACTTAGCGAAGTTCATATCTATGTTTTCCTCACTGCTTTCAGGAGGAATAGCCTTCTTCGAACGAACTGAATGAATTTTCAAATATGCCAATAACCCTTTTCTATTTTCGTCAGCTCTTGAACAAATTATTCACAGTTAAACAGGTACTGGATAGTTATCTTTCTTGAAGGCTCTTTCGAATAATTCATTAAAATGCCAGTAAGTTAATTTTACCTCCCAACATCAGTGGAACTAGTACTAACCGTTTCAGCCCCATGATTTCTCTTACATAGTTGGCTGTACAACAGAAAACAAATTAAACGTGATCAGCTTCACTTCATTTAGGCCTTCAAGCGGGCACAAAGTAGGTGACGAGGGTACTTAAACGACAATAACAAGTACCAGTCTCTATAAACGGGTAGAATCTTAAGGAAGCCACGTCTTTCACTTAACTTACCTGCAAGGCATCGATTCAACTACAGGCGACAAGGATGAGGATGCTAAATCGAGCATCTAGAAAGTAAGCTGTCATCGGTTAGAGAATCATTGGAAAACTTGAGAGTACTGGACAGTACTGGCCGTATTCAAGTAGAAAGTTAGTCAAGTTCTAGTGAGAAGTTGTGACCAGTGAGGTACAGCAGGTCGGGTGTGAGGACAGATACTCGCCGATGACATCGGCTAATGATCGCGTCATATCGTGAATTTGCAGAAGGTGGAGTTCATGGCCTGGCGATTGGCTAGGATCCAAGTGGCTGAATGGTCTGCAAGATCACCTTGTAACTGTGAGGTCCTGGGTTCAAACCCCTGTGGTGGGTGGATATCGATGAAGAGTCCTGAAATAGGACGAAGCAGCCGTCCAATTCTCCTAGTTTTTCCAATAGTTCTCTAGCCGATATCAGCTCACGATCAAATCGTGTGACCAGTGAAATTAGATCCCTGCAAACCAACACTTGAATATCTAGAAAGTAAGAAGGATGTTGATTACTGTGTCTCAGTGTGGAGATCTAAGGCATTCAACACAAAGAACAAGGTCCCCGGTTTCTACACTAATGTCAATAGAATGCTCTTTATGGTTCAAATACTTAGCATTAGCAACAAGAAAGGCAGTTGCAACAGGTTGTAGACTTACATTAGCAGACAGAAAGGATAAGTAACAAGGAACTTTGGTATCAAACCAACCAACGAATATGTAGAGGGAAATGCAGGTGGATAGGACATACTCTGAGGCTACATTCGAGTGGCACGGAACGCTAGGCGTTCAAGTAGCACCTGGATGAGAAGCTGTGATTTGGTGGTCCGACAGTGATGTGGACGAGATAATTTGAGGAGGAATCGAAAGCTTTCAGGCAATCATGCGTCGGTTGAAAATGATGGTAGATACCCGAATGCAATGGAGGTATGCTGTTGAAGCCCTATGCTCCACTTCTTCTAAACCTCTTGGTTTTGACAGAGATTAATGGCTTTGATAAAATTTCTCTTCAAGTTGTGCAGAAAAATGGAACTATGATTTTCCCTCATGCCAAGCAATTATATAACAGTTATGTATACTCTTGTATGTTGTCAAATCAATTCTGCGCATGCCCCGACGGGCATTACTAGATGATATAGGTGCAGGTTGGAAAAGAGTAAGTGGTGGCCAAACAAAAACATCGCATCAATCAATCCATGAAATCCTTGACAGTTAAACTGAGTCAGATAGGGAAATGCAGACTTCCGGGTTGGGACACCCTCGGGACTCTAAGAATCAATGGCTGGAGACAATAGGTGACATGGCTCAAAATCGTTGTCAATGGCTTACGCAGATGCATTCAGTCTCTGTATTCTTTCATATTCCTTTCTACCATCTAAGATACAATTAATATTCACCATGTTTAAAGTGTAACTGATTAACTAGTCAAGCATTAAAAATGAGAATAAATTTGAAAACGTGAATTATAGTTTTCCATCGCCGGTGACCTATGAAAAATCACTTCAAATTGCTTATCTTATCACAACAAACAGTTATTTACTACAGCAATTAAACGAATAAATGGATGAGTTACAAATTATTACCATTCTACTGAAAAGTACAACTTACAAGTGCTTAGAAAGAAAAGAGAAAAATAAGGAAAGATTAGTGTTTCTGTTTGCCTTTTTACCAAAAAAAATAATAATAATGAATAAATGCTTAGACATTAGTGTTTCTTGTTAAGTGAAGCATAAAATTCAGTGCTTAAACTTAGTACTTTGTTCATTCTACCATGAATCTTAATTCTAACCATCGAACACATTGTTATTATTGGAACATAAAATATTTTTACGGAAAATATTAACAGAAACATTTGGATGCATAATAAGAACTTTAAAAAGTATAACATCCTGAATTTTATTCTCTATAGGCTCTTACCTTTTGTATTAAGCACAGAAATTATTATTATATTATTATTATTGTTCCCTTGGGTTCCTAGTGGAACATAGGGCTTCAACTACACGTCTCCACTTGCTTCTGTCTTCTGCTGTACTTTTCACATGCATCCATGTTAGTCCATACTGTTTCAACTCCTCTTCACACGATCTCCTCCATGTCACCCTTGGACGTCCCACTCGCCGCTTCCCTTTCAGGTTCCACTCGAGCTATGGCCTGACGTGCGATGTCACCCAGCGGCCTCCTCAGCGATTGTCCAATCCATCTCCACTTTCTCCTGCATATTTGTTGAGCGATTGGTTCTTTTGTTTTGTTTGTTCCCATAGTTTCTTGTTGGTTCTTGTTCTTTCCGGCCGTCTGTTATTCAGTATAGAGCGAAGACAGTTGTTGATAAAGGTCTGAAACAGGCTGTTGGAAATATTCTTTGTGACCCGCCGCTAAGTTTCTGATCCATCCGTATAGAAGAACTGACTGACTTGACGTTTGTATTGAAAATCCGAATTTTGTTGTTGATTCTGGGTTGAGTGACGAAGATTTCCAGATTGGTTTCAGGTTGATGAATGTGTTTCTCGCCTTCCCGATTCTCGCTCGATTTGACATCCTCGTCCGTTCCACATGCCTGTAGTTGAGACAATGCTCCCTAGATAAGTGAGTGAATGAAGTAACCTCTTTCAAATCCATCCCGTTGATGGTGATTGTCGCTGGATGTTGCCGCTGTTGTTGTTGTTGTTGTTGGTTGGTTGGTTATTTTCATAACCTCCGTCTTGTCTATGTTTACTTGGAGTCCTGTCTTCTCTGGCTGCTTCTTCGACCAGTTTGTCGGTTTTCGCTTGTAAGTCTTCGATTTTGTGTGACATCAAACATAAATCATCCAAGCGCGAAATCCAGGTCTTCTAGGTTCTTCACGTTGGTTCAGGTTATCCGCGTCTTCTCGTTTCCCACTGTCTGACGCATAATCCAGTCCACCACAATTAGGAATATCATTGGTGATAACAGGCTAGCACCCTTGTCTGACTCCTGTGTTTACTCCAAACGCTTCGCTGAGTTTTCCGTTGTGGATCACTTGACATGTGCCGTTGTCGTACAGCTGTTGAATAAGGTTGATGAATATTTGCGGTACATCGTAGTGCTCGAGTAGTTTCCAAATTACTTCGCGGTCAACGCTGTCGAAAGCCTTCTCAAAGTCTATAAAGTTGAGGTGGAGGTTTGATTGCCACTCCATGCTTTGTTCGATGATGATGAGTAGAGTTGCAATTTGGTCAGAACATGATTTGTCTTTCCTGAATCCAGTTTGTTCTGTTCGGAGTTCTGCATCCAGTGCGTCCTTTATTCTCTCCAGGATGATGCGATTCAGAATTTTACTTGGCGTCGACAGGAGCATGATTCCTCGCCAGTTCTTGCAGAGTTCTAAGTCGCTCTTCTTTGTTAGTTTCACCAGGTAACCTTTCCTCCAGTCATTAGGCACCCTTCCTTCCTTCCGGACCTTTTGCAATAATGGAGTCAGCAACAATAATAGTATGAAATTAATAAATGAAAATAGGCATAATTTCTATGCGTCACTTGATAAGGAGACTGAACTCGATATATCTTATTTCAAGAGTTCAGTCAGATTTCACTGAAATCTTCATCAAGTGAAAATACTAGTTACTAATGAAGATTCCTGAATCAGGGCGAAATCAAGATTCGGAACCTGAAACAGATGAGAAATAACAAGAATCCAACCAGTGAATTTCAATTCAGTGATATTTCAACCAGTACATGATAATAATAATAATAATGTCATATCACCATATACACACAGATTTAAAAAGTGAGAATCAATCGATAGACTAAATATCGATCCATTACCGTCTAGCAATCATTGTTTGAAAAAGATAAAGTCAACTGTTGTCCTTAATATAGACCTTCCTATTAACACAAAATTAAGGGCATATATATCAATAAAACTAGGGATCTTTAGCACACAGAAAACGAAGATAGCCAGCTGGCTGTCCAGCGCTTCTCGATGTTCAGCTGATCACTTTCGTAAAATACCTTGAAATCAGGCGAATTCCCAAAATTTTAACAGTTTTATGCTGGTATTATTAATGGACGACTTATAAAAAGGAAAAAAACGCTGTCATTAAGATCAGTGATAACAAATAATTTATTCATATCTAAGCAAATTCGTAATTATCAGAATTGTTTGAATCACACGGACATGTCTGTATAAATAAATTTGGAGGGAAATTTCTATTCATATAAGTAAATCAATGAATAATTCATTTCCCTTGTGGTGCACCTGCTTTCCTTTAACGCTTGTGAAGGGAAAAATGTAGGCAAAAGCTGAAAATTTGGTGCATTTTAGGTCCCTTAACGAAGTTTTTCACTCAGTATATTGTGTATGTATGCGTGTGTGTGCGTATTTGTCAGCTACGCATTGATTATTTCTACGTCGAAATTACATTCGCAGCCAAGCTTGTGAAAAATGCTCATTTTATGCATTTCCAGGTTTCTGTTTCCTTCTCGTGCTCTTGTGATAATACTGAACTATTTCCATCAAATATATCACTCAATGATACTATACTTGGCCCGTGTTCTAAGTGACAGAGACAATGTTAAGCGCGAAACCTATGACTTGCTTTGTTGTTAATAATCATAATTTTAGGCTCCTTTATTTCTCTCTTATTTTGTATTCTATAGTGAACTCCTTCTTAAACATACTTAGCTACCTAAAATATTAACATTTCCTTACTCTTTTGTATTTTACACTATTCCTTCTTTTGTGTATCTACTGGTTCTGACTATATTAGCACTATGAGTAGTACAAAATTGTCCTTTCGTTAACCATCATGTAATTATTAGTTTTTGTGGTTGTTGTTTTTTTTTTCTTCGGTAATATTAACTGGCAATCTTGGTTGTGAACGCCACAATCACCATCTTAAAATTTTGTATTATGCAGAATTACTCACACTACCACTACAAACACCGCATTAGACCTGACAATAAAAAACAAAACAACAACCCTGAAATGTTATTTTATGATTGTTTAGTGTTGTTTCAACCAAATTAACTGGTCCTCTTGGCGATAAACATTCTTAAATATCATTTCATAACTTCTTTTATGACTATAGCTTTACTGTCACCATGCATAATCATATCATAGCTTCCACTACCCAATACTGAGATATTACTATATGCTGTTTATTTTCCTTTCTACTTCTGGGTATTTTTTCGCATTTTTTTGTTTTAGTGTTTTTCGTGTTCTTTTTGCTGTTATTGTCTTTATGTTTACTTTTTTGAAATACTCCTTTTAAACGTTGGACAAAATTACATGCAAATATTGTAGAAATGAGCTGAAAATTCCACACTGTACCACTAGTACTGTTTCTGGAATAAAGCGAATTATTATTATTACTTTGTGGACACTAAGGAACAAACAGAACTACACTAACAGATTTCTTTTTAAAGAACAGTTTCTGCTCTCATACATCTTTCTTTTCGTGGCGACCAATACCGACGTATTCTTCTCCAAACTCAGGGGAACCAATCAATGCGTTCTCCTGTAAAGATAACCTAACCTCCTCGAATGATTCGCATTCACAAATTGCCCTGACAGTGGCATAAGCTTCTCCTATTCCAAACATCTTCCTGATTGTCAGCCTGGTGAAAACCAAAAATGTCTTCATTATTATTATTCCTGTTCCCTTGGGTTCCTAACCTCGCCTAGATTACTAGGTCACTAGTATTCTAGCCGGTCCCAAGCCCGGATAAAGAGGGAGGGTTGGGGCGTGGTGCTAGCAATTCCACCCCCAAAACTTAACCAAATTGCTACAAAAAATTCTAAAAATACAAACAATAACCTTATTTTTCGCTGGAATCGGGGAAGTGAAATGACGCAGGCTGGTGAAAGCCTTCGGGAAGCCAGTCAGCCGATGTGCCTTCTTTCGATGAAAGCGAAAATAAGGATGGGGACGTGGAATATTCGTACAATGTATGAAACTGGAAAGGCTGCTCAGGTAGCCGCAGAAATGAGGGGATATAAAATAGAAGTGCTGGGAATCTGCGAGAGCAGATGGAACGGATGCGGAAGGTGCCAACTACCAACTGGAGAGATAATAATCTACTCCGGTCACCCAGAGGACGATCACGAGCACACCGAGGAAGTAGCCATCATGATGTCACCAACAGCGGCTAAAGCTCTCATGCAGTGGGAACCAATCTCCTCCAGGATAATGACAGCCAGGTTCAACTCAAAAGGGAGGAAGGTTACAATCATCCAATGCTATGCGCCTACAAACGTCTCAGAACAAGAGAAGAAGGAGGATTTCTACAGTCAACTACAAACAGTAATGGACAACGTCCCAAAGAGCGATGTCAAAATCCTGATAGGTGACATGAATGCGAAACTGGGAGGAGACAATATAGGAAGAGAACTCACCATGGGTCGTGAGGCCCTCGGTGAAATGAACGACAACGGTGAACTCTTCTCAGACTTCTGCGCCTTCAATGATTTGGTGATTGGTGGCAGTGTGTTCAAACACAGGGATATACACAAGGCGACATGGATTTCACCAGATGGACACACCAAAAACCAGATAAACTTCATTTCAATCTCAAGGAAGTGGAGACGGAGCTTACTGGACACAAGATCGAGGAGAGGAGCAGATGCGGGTTCAGACCACTATCTAGTACAAGGGACATTCAAGGTGAAGCTGAAAGCCTCGAGGATACCTGGGGATAGGCCACAATGCAAGTTCAACACGCAAAACTGAAGGACACAATCACACAGGACACTTTCACTGCAACTGTCAGAGCAAAGCAGGAAACACTACGTGGCACCCCTGAGGAATCATCCGTGGAAGACCATTGCAACTCTCTGAAGGTAATTTTCAACGAAACGTGTTCAGCGGTTTTAGGAAGAAAGAAGAGACAAAATAAGGAATGGTTCTTAACGGACACTTGGAAGCTAATAGAGGAGAGGAGAATGGTGAAAGAGAAAATGATTCAATGCAAAGATGGACAAGAGAAAGAGACGCTGAGTTCAACATATACAGCACTGGACAAAGAAGTGAAGAAGAGTGCCAGGAAGGACAAAAGACAATTCTATGACAACCTGGCTACTAAAGCTGAGAAGGCAGCAGGCAAAAGGGACCTGAGGACACTATATCAGATAACCAAGTCTCTATCTGGGAAGAGATCAACACAAGTGAAACCTATAAAATACAGCCAACGGAACCCAATTACCAAAGAAGAAAGACAGATTAAACAATGGGCGGACCACTTCAAAGAACTCTTGAACCGACCACCACCTGGAACCCGTCCAGAAATACCAACAACAGCACGTACACAACTGCAAGTGGACACCAATCCTCCAACGAAAGCTGAAGTCTTGAATGCAATCAAGCTTCTGAAAGCTGGGAAAGCAGCTGGACCAGATGGAATACCCCCGGAAGCACTGAAAGCGGACCCAGAAACGACAGCAGATATGATGAATCCATTATTGTAAAAGATCTGGAAGGAGGGAGAGGTGCCTACTGACTGGAGGAAAGGTTACCTCGTGAAACTACCAAAATAGGGCGACTTAGGACTCTGCAAAAACTGGAGAGGAATCATGCTCCTATCGACGCCAAGTAAAATCATGAGGCGCATCATCCTGGAGAGAATAAAGGACGCATTGGATACAGAACTCCGACCACAACAAACTGGATTCAGGGAAGGCAAATCATGTTCTGACCAAATTGCAACTCTATGCATCATCATCGAACAAAGCATGGAGTGGCAATCAAATCTCTACCTAAACTTTATAGACTTTGAGAAGACCTTCGACAGCGTTGACCGCGAAGTAATTTGGAAACTACTCGAGCACTACGATGTACCGCAAATATTCATCAACCTTATTCAACAGCTGTACGACAACGGCACATGTCAAGTGATCCACAACGGAAAACTCAGTGAGGCGTTTGGAGTAAACACAGGAGTCAGACAAGGCTGCTGCTATTATCACCAATGATATTCCTAATTGTGGTGGACTGGATTATGTGTCAGACAGTGGGAAGCGAGAAGACAGGGATATGCTGGACCGACGTGAAGAATCTAGAAGACCTGGATTTCGCGCGTGGATGATTTATGTTTGATGGCAAACAAAATCGAAGACTTACAAGCGGAAACCGACAAACTGGTCGAAGAAGCAGCCAGAGAAGACAGGAGTCCACGTGAACATAGGCAAGACGGAGGTTATGAAAATAACCAACCAACAACAACAACAGCAGCAGCAACATCCAGTGCCAATCATCATCAACGGGAGGGATTTGAAAGGGGTTACTTCATTCACTCACTTATCTAGGGAGCATTGTCTCAAATACAGGCAGGTGGAACGGACGAGGATGTCAAATCGAGCGAGAATCGGGAAGGCGATAAACACATTCATCAACCTGAAACCAATCTGGAAATCTTCCGCTGTCACTCAACTCAGCATCAACAACAAAATTCGGATTTTCAATACAAACGTCAAGTCAGTTGGTTCTTTATACGGATGGATCAGAAAGTTTGCGAGCCACAAAGAATATTTTCACCAGTTTGCAGACCGTTATCACCTTCTGTCTTCGCTCTATACTGAAGATCAGATGGCCGGAAAGAAACACCAACAAGAAACTATGGGAACAAACAAAGCAAGAACCAATCAATCACCCAACAAATATGCAGGAGAAAGTGGAGATGGATTGAACACTCGCTGAGGAGGCCGCTGGGTGACATCGCGCGTCAAACCAACGCTTGGGTGGAATCCAAAAGGGAAGCGGCGAGTAGGACATACAAGGTTGACATGGAGGAGATCGTGTGAAGAAGAATTGAAACAGTATGGATTAACATGGACGCAGGTGAAAAGTACAGCAGAAGACAGAATTAAGTGGAGATGTGTAGTTGAAGCCCTATGTTCCACTAGAGACCCAAGGGATATTATTATTATTCTCATCTCCCCCCTTGGTTCTCAAAACGTACTTCTGGACATCTTACAATTAACTTCGAACTAGATATCGGGGATTTCTTGAAGAAAGGAGACAAAGTAGATATATGGTAATGGAATGGTTTGTTCTTCAGCGCAGGGAGCATTGTGTCACAGGAAGTGCTGTTAGTTAATATTTGACTTTAAGATATTGTATGAAGGGAAAGTATCATGCAATAAACTCCTCTGGAAATCCTGTACATTTTATAAATGCTGCTTAGAATAAAAATATTACTATTAAGGAGGGAAGGAAGAATCTACTGAGCTTTTGAAGTAAGTGGGTACTCTAGTTGAACGTGTAGCAGTGTAAAGGTAGGACATACATTCCCTCATTTCGATTCACATGGACGGTGATGGATATCAGTTCAACTTGAAATATTTGAAATTCCTAAACAAAGAAGATACAAGGAATACAAGACGATTTCTAAAAGCATTTAGAAAACGGAGGTGAAAGATTACGCTGGACTACATCCTGTTCTACTTCCAACTCTCAAAGAACTTGTCCTACCGAGACCACAGACAAATCTAAACAAAAAATTGATTATCGAAATACGAAATATATTTTAAGATCAGAAATGTCGAGAGTTGATGGCTGCTTGACTGGCTGGAGTTAGTAAACGAACGACTGTACCTAACACAACAAAATGCCAAACGTCTTGAAGGCTTGACTGTTTACCTAATTCGGGAAAGTCGACAGCCAATGCTGACTAAAGAATGCGTAGACTAATAATCTACGCTACAGGCCTGATACATAGATTAATTTTAGACTAGTTTCACCAATGAAAATGCAATGAGTCACATGATCATAATGTCGAAACTCTCAGGAGAAATAACAGCATCTTGAGAGACGCCAGCTACAGTGAGTAAAACAATGTTCCACTCGGCACGCAATTTAATGAGCATATACATATATATACATATATGCTGGTAACAGTGATTTCCCGTCATTTGTGCTACTGAGCCAGAACAAGGTGCTGTCTATTTGTGAATCATATCTTAGTAGGTGGTATCCCTTGAGTCAGATGTATTCAGAACGTCAGATGACGACATTAAATGTCATTTGAGTCTCCATCACACATCAAAATACAGGAAAACTTATCAGTTACTAAATCTAAATAGTATGAAGGGTACGTCCTATACTTTACCTACATCTGTAGTCAAGTAAATCAGAAATCAAGATACAATTGCCTTCTGGTATTTTATACCAACAATTTCTTATATCATTATTTAATGAATAGATTGAATAAGGAGATTCATTATAAGTAAAATGAGATCATGAACATCGTAACTTATGACATATCAAAATACAGACGTTTCTTCCGTTGAACTGTCTGAAAAGTATATTTTTCTTCAAAAGACGAAGATTGTTTGTGTGAGATAGAGACAAAGAGAAAGAGAGGAACATTATGATTCTTATTTTGCTGTTTTATAACTTCCTGAATTAGAATGTAGAAAGATTAATTAAGAGAAAAATAAAATTATTTTTGATAGTCAATCTTTTATTTTTCATCTCAAGATCTGACAGCTGCTTCCTGTTTTATTTAATGAGTGAAAAACGGTTGACGAAGGTATCTTGATTCTCAAAATTTTTACATGAATACTAAAAGAAGTGTATTAAAGGAGGGATGAGATTGGTGACTGAGCAGTGCACAAGCGCACAGACACTACCGTCAAAAGAAATAATAATGTGACAATATTAGTCAATGTTTTCACGAGTTGATCACGGATTGATATCAGTTAGAGAACCATTGAAAACTAACCATGGAGTACTGGACAGCTGCTGTTTCATCCTAGTTTGGGAATCATCGGCAGTACGCACCCACTGGGATTCGAACCCAGGACCTTCCGGTTACAAGGCAAGCTCGTATACCATTCAGGCACTGGGACCAGATTCAGTGGCTCATGAATTCTTACTTCTACTAATTCGTGATTTAGCGTAACCCCAACCATTGTCGTTGGTGGGACATCCATTCACACATGTGACATCTCAATGGACCTCACTGGTCACGACTTCTCACTAGAACTCCAGGAAACGCCATCCTGTAGTGGCTGAATGGTATTCGAGCTTGCCTTGTAACCGGAAGGTCCTGGGTTCGAATCCCGGTGGGTGCGTACTGCCGATGATTCCCAAACTAGGATGAAACAGCAGCTGTCCAGTACTCCCTGGTTGGTTTTCAATGGTTCTCTAACTGATATCAATCCGTGATCAACTCGTAAAAGCATAACTAACCCTTACAAACCAAACTATATAAAATATTAGTCGATTTTTATTGTTTCGGGCTGAAGGATTATCACCAGTAAAGCAGATTCTAAGTTTATTATTTTTTAATAAAAATAGCTTCAGTTCTTGAGCGAAGCATCTCTTCAGTTTTAACCTTAACTATTTATTATACCTAAATGCCATGAAGGGAGTTATGCTTAATTCTTTCGACTACTTAATGGATACTACGTTATTTGTTTGTCTCTAGAATAATCAATACCCGTCGCATAAGAAGTGGCTCTTTCGGCACTCATTTACTTAGTGGATGATACCTCACCGTTTAAAATGATGGGTCCTGCCTTCGAATTTCGGTGGCGACACCATCACTCAATAGGAAGACAGGTATGTCTAGCTGATAAGTTCTAAAAAGGACGAAATGCCCACCCTTGACTCTACTGCTGCTAGTCACCACTGACTAGAACAACTATGTTACTCATAGGAATCGAAATAAAATGTCTGTCCAAAAATCCCTTGATTGAATATCTTAACTGACTAAACCAAAATATCTAACCTTCAGCTTAGTTTAGATTACTGACTATATTGCAGAGGTCATCAGATTGTCTAGATAAACACTGAGTCCCAGATGTATAATAGTGTTCGCTTAGCTGTAAAGTTTAATTACGAAGTTATATATGTCCAAACCAAGTTCACTTTTAACAGTCTGAAAAAATTTGGGCATTGGGTATATGATATTCATTGTGATAAAGGTTTTTGTATTTCCCAATGAATGAAAAACAAAACGATATTGCTTTTACTGACGTTTCGTTATTTAATGCTAATAGATTTATCAAAGTATTATTAAACAATATTCAGGAAGAAAACCCACTCCAATAAATATTTAGACTTCAAATCATCACACCCCATCAGCGAAAAGATTTCAGTTGTTTCAAGTCTTCTTAGACGAGCACACTCTCTGATAACGGATGAGAGAGAAAAAAGAAGAAGAAATATCAAACACTACTGAAACTCTCAAGCAAAACAACTACCCAAGGGACTTCATCAACAAAATCAACACACATTAAGTATGGTCGAAAACGCATTCCGAAAACATGGACCTTAACAGTCGTCATTCCATACAGAGCAGAGACGTCGGATGGTATCAGAAGAGTACTCAATCAGCTCGATATTAGAGTTTTCTTCAAAACATCAGACACACTACGAAACAACCTTGTCCATATAAAAGACCAGGTCCCTAAAGATTCTCTATCTAATTGTGTCTATAAAATAAAATGCTTGGAATGTGACGCGATATACATCGGACAAACATCTCGAGAAATCAGAATCAGAAGAAATTTACACCGTATAGTGAGCATCTGTTCGACCACCGAGAAATCCGGTTGAACTAAAAAAACTTGAAAAATCATCAGCCATAGGTCTACACGCTATAGAATCAGGTCACAAAATTGATTTTGACAACTTCAGAAATCACAAAGAACATATAATATTAGAAGCACTTCATATCAAGTGGAATCCAAATTGTCTGAATAGGAATGATGGACTAAAACAGACTCTGACCTGGTTACAACACCTCCCTCCCCCATGAAGTGACAAAATCAATACGAATGTGAAATGCAAGTTCATTATGTAAACACATACTGCCTTTATAGTTTTGAACACTGATCAAATCCAAAATCTACACTTCGATTTGTTATCTTTACCAACTGACCAACTTGACAACGACAAATGATCTCAGACTAACGGACGATGATCAAGTTAGTAAACTTTGTTTTGATGCCATAACAGATGTACTATTACGTTTGTTATTTGGTTTAGTGATCTTCATTGGTATTTTAAATTTCAATATGTCCTTTTAACTTGACCTCAATCTATTTTCTCACCACTTAACTCTTTGTTATATATATGCTGAGATTTTGTAAATTCTGGTTTAATAATACTTTGATAAAGCTATTAGCATTAAATAGCGAAACGTCAGTAAAAACAATATCGTTTTGTTTTTTATTCATTGGGAAATTCAAAAACCTTTATTTAATAACGAAGCTTTCAAAATCCTTCTAGTCAACATTTTCAGCGCTAACTTCAATGTGAAGTGAGCTTTCAGTATTCTCGGTGTGATAACGGTCTCTCCTGATTAGCTTGGAAATGGCTGGTTGTCTACAAGGATTTTCTTAGTCTTTTGTTCAATTCTGCTGGTAGTGAGTGTTCTGTTGACCTGATAATTTTCAATGCGGTTTCTTTTCAATGCTTAATCAATTATATATATATATATATCGATTACAGACAACGACCAGCATAAATGCGAGGAACCTGAAAGAAACAACCTCCTTCACCGACCGACCTGGGAAGCATCATTTCAACTACAGGAAGACGGAACTGACGAGGATATCAAAGCAGCGATGATCCGAAAAGCAAGACAAGCCTTCATTACTCTCAAGTCTGTGTGGAGGTCAACAGCACTCACCATCAAAACGAAGATAAGATCCGGATTTTCAACTCCAATGTGAAGCCAGTCAGTGCTACTCACTATACGGATCAGAGACTTGCACTGCGCGTCATAAAGAGCACCTCAAACAAACTACACACCTTCATTAACAGCTGTCTTCGCTCAATACCACTCAAGATCAGATGACCGGCCAGAAAAGATCAGCAACAGAGAGGGATCTCTGGCAATGAGCGAACCAACTCAGCAGGAACCGATTGTGAAACAAATAGGCAAGAAGAAATGGAGGTGGATTGGCTGGCCATACTCTGAGGAAACAATGGATGAAGTGACATCACTAGACAAGCCATTGCTCGAGTGGAACCCGACTGAAAGGGAAGCGGCGAGTTGGTCGTCAGTGCGAAGGTGGGGTGACTTGGAGGAGGTCATGTGAAAAGATGAAAGCGTGTGGGCAGACATGGATACAGGTGAAGATTCTAGCAGATAACCGAACGCCGAACGCAATGGAGACGCACGGCTGAAGCCCTATGTTCCTCTAGGAATTAAAGGAAACAATAATAATAATATATAGATTACAGATTCGTGGGAAATTCGCATTCCAGGGTTTCTGTACGTAAGTTAAGTTTGTTCAACCACTCCTTCTTTCATGGTCTTAATACATCCATGTTCAATTATTATATTCCCCATTTCTACCTTGGCCTTATTGATTTCTCGTTTTACTTGATATATCTTAGTGTCTATCCCTTATTATTTCTAGTAGTAATATCATTTTCAATGTGACTAACTTCCTGTACTATTTCACTTTTCAACCTTTATTCAATTAATTCACTATGGATTTTTCAAGATTCCATCTGTTCGAATTAACCACCTTTTTACCTAGTCATGTTAATTCTACATTAGTTGGTTGGAGGCAGTTGGCAGGAAGCCTTCGACCTAGGTTTCGTGCTAGTTGGCACTCACCAGTCAGCAAGGCGTGTCTTCAACTTTGAAGGAACTCTTGTCTCTCCTGAGATTCGAACCCAGTGCTGCAGTCAAAGACATCACCACTGAGCTATTCAGCCTCATGATTGACCTCCTCTAGGACTGTACGGGATACTTTGGTTGGACACTAGTTAGTAATCAGTGTAATGCGTTTTGGCTGATAGAATTCAGTTTGCATCAATCAGAGGACTAGACACATTACACTGATTACTAACAATTGTCTAGTCTAGGGATTTATACATTTCATGACGCATTTTGTAAATTATATAACCTATTCCGGTCTCCTGCTGCTTAACCATTGATTATAATTACAAATATTTTGTATCAATTCACACCATTATTCTCCAGAAAAATCACATTTATGAGATTGTACAAATTAACAATAATTTCATTGAAGAGCTATAAGATCCAATAAAAAAAGAAGCGAAGAAAAATATCTTGCTATGACTCCTTGGTAAACTATGTAGGTCAAATGTCAACTTCAGACAGAACAAGGCCAATTGAGCATAAACGTTTAACTTAAGGTCAACATGCAACAAAATAAGAATGTAAAAACCTGGGAGTACTAGACAGCGGTTTTTTCCCAGTTTGGGACTCTTCAGCAGTACGCACCCATGCACCATCAGGGGTCGAACCCAGGACCTTCCAGTTACAAGGCGAGCTCGTATACCATTAAGCCACTGAGACCCGGTCCAATGGCCAGCTCATAAATTCTAACTTCTGCCAATTCACGATATAGCACAACCGCTAGCCAATGTCTTCGGCGAGTATTTGTCCTCACACCCGAGCTGCTGCAACCTACTGGTCACGACTTCCCACTGGAACCCCAGGTAACTACCTACCTGAGTAGGGCCAGTCGCCAGTGAGCATCTCATTGATATTCAAGTATAGGTTTATAGGGATTTGGTTGATTGGTTACGGGATTTCATCATGAGCTGACATTGGTTAGAGAACCATTGCAAAACCTGGAAGTACTGGACAGTAGGGTGCAGCAGGTCGGGTGTGAGGACAAATACTCGCCGAAGACATTGGCTAGGGTTCGCGGTATGTCGTGAATTGGCAGAAGTTAGAATTCATGCGCTGGCCATTGGGTCGGGTCCCAGTGGCTTAATTGTATACGATCTCGCCTTGTAACCGGAAGGTCCTGGGTTCGAACCCCTGTGGTGAGTGCGTACTGATGAAGAGCCCCAAACTGGGACAAAACCACTGTCCAGTACTCTCAGCTTTTCCAATGGTTCTCTAACCAATGTCAGCTCATGATGAAATCCTCCAGCCAATCAACCAAATGCCTATAAACCTATACATGAATGCGAATTTAAAAACTTTGACGACAGCTCACCTGTGGCTGCTCATCTGTGAGACTGAAAAACATCATATACATTAAGACAATACCTGTATCGTAAAGTTCACTATGAACAAACGGAAAGGAAGTTTGGTGAAATAATCTGCATTTAACATGCAAAAAAGGTGACTCAACACAAACGTGAACACCACAGTACAAATATACGATTTAGAAAAAACAACAGATTGAGCAAAGAAGTATACCCTTTTTCAATTAGTTCCTCATCATCGGCTGGCTAGCTCTACACTAATATATAGATTTTTACATCAAAATGTCTTTACCAATCAAGTGGTTATTTTAGTCAATCAGTTTTAGGTATAGGCGGGGGTGAAATGAAGAGGTTAAAGGTCATCAAAACAAATAACCAATAGATAGATGTTAGTAACAAGATATCTACGTTTCAAAAGAGGGGTGAAGATTAATTATCGAATCCAAGATAGGTTGATTCTTAGGCGTTGGCAACAAGTTATTACATGATCAAGAAATATGTGAAATAGCAGTGTTGACCCAAAGGAATAGGATGACTCTTCTGAGTCGAATTTCTGAACACCTCGACTCTAACAAAGCTTTTAAAGTTATTTATCGTAAATCAGCCAACCTCTCACATGGTCTCCTAGTAAGAGTTTTATATACAGAAAAGGCGACTGAAATCCATCTGAACCAGCCAAATCTGTGCGTGTTCAAAAGAGATTTGTACAGCCCCTTTCTTTTCCATGGCCAACTATATAAAATGTATTAAATTTTTTAAAAACAACTATCTTTTGACTTTGTTAATTTTTACAATTTTTACAATTCTAGCTAATTCTATTGACTTGCTTGCATTTTACGTAACTCTTCTGAGTCACTGAGCTCAGTGGTAACGTCTCTGACTGCAGCACTGGGTGACGCAGGTTCGAATCTCAGAAGTTCCTTTAAGTTGGTTGCAGATACGCCTTGTTGACTGGTGAGTGCCAACTAGCACGAAACCTAGGTTCAAGGCTTCCTCCCGATTGCCTCCAATCATCTAATATCATCACAAACAATGTACACTGTGATGGCGAGCTACCTAGAATGGTGGCCACATTACAACCTGACTGATAGAATTCAGTTTGTATCAAAGAGAGGACTAGACGCATCACACTAGTTACTAATGTCAAATCAAAATATTCCCATTTATAATATTAGAACAAGACATATAAGCGAACAATATTGTTTTCAATTAGATCTTCTTCAGGCTTTATTCTAATTTACATAGACTTATATATAAAATTTTTAACCAATGGCGGTGATTTTGGGAATCAAATAATAATAATGTGGTAAATGTTTTGAACGAAATGTTTTGAAAAAAACGGTCAAGGACGTTTACTGAAATACGCTGAGGCTATAGCCATTCATAAACTTAAGCCCCACTTGTGTATTCAAAAACAGTTTGTTATTACCCTTAGCCTACCTTGGTAATCCTTATTTCATTGGATTACCAAACGTTTGTGTTAATTATTCTGAATTCTTTTTTGTCACTTTGTTTAATTTAACTTTTTCAGATACATTGACTTGACAAGTAAATGTGTGATCAGATTGTTCGAAATGTATAGCGGAAATACATCACATTTTTCAGATAATCTCCGTCTTCTAATAATGCTATCAAAATTTATAAAAGGGACTAATTGTTTAAAATTTATAACGATGATCATAATGATAACAAAATATTGATAATAAGGTTTATGCAGGTGATAAGAATAACAAAGATAGTATATGTATATAAGCGTATATGTAGACAATTCAATAAATAAATAAATTAGGTCAAATCTTAAAAGGTGAACTGGAAAGATAATCAGAGTTTAAATAAATATTATAAAAGTACGAAGGAGATGGAAAATAAGAAAGGGTGGGAGGGTTTTGAATAGTGTTGATGCTGGATGCTTTGTCACGCGGCCACTGCTTAATTACTGACCAGTGCCCTCTTAACTGGTAAAGCAGAACACGAAGAGAATCAACGGTAAAACCAGTTTCATTTATTATGACAAAATTGACTGTATTTATACAGAAAATAAGGTAGACTGGAAATCAACCAATCCAGTTGGGAGTTTGAATTGTACAAGCGTCCAATCAGAAGCAGGAACAATTGCATGTCAACGACTTGTTAATAACGTGATGACCTGATAATTGCATGTTTTGCCTCTTCCTAACACCTCCCCTTTTAAGATAGGGCTACCGGTAGCTTTTGTATCGCGGAATCACTTGTAGGTACTTTGGTGGTCTTGGTTGTCGTTGTGATCTCCTTGGCTGCTGGGACACTTTGCCTTTGTTTCGACTATTTTGGCCATGTGACGTTTTCGGATCCGTCGTATCTATCAATAGCTCAAATTGTACGTCGGCGGACTTGGAATCGTTCAACTGTTTACCAACTAGTCTATTTCTTATTTGATTGGCATGCCTGACCCAAATAAGGTCTCCAACCTTGACCTTGTAAATGACTTGGCCTTTTCTTCCAACGATCACTCCAGAAACCCATGGGCGATCTCTCCGTGTGTAATCACGAACCAGTACCGACTGACCAACCATGAAACTTCTTCGCTTGATGCCATGACGTCTATTGAACAAAAACTCACTATTTCGACCACATTTGCTCCGTCTTGATGGGATCGGGATAATTGTATCCAAAGTAGTACGTAATCTTCTTCCAAACATAACTTCTGCGGGAGATGTTTGATTTGGGCATGATGGGTTGGTTGTGGTTCGATAAATGAAGAAGAAATTGTGCAATACATCCTCTATCGATCCCTCCCCGTTTGACTTCTGAAGTGCGCGCTTGAGTGTATCAACAAAACGTTCTGCTTGTCCATTTGACTGAGGATGGTAAGGCGGGCTGCGAATATGTTGAACACCTAGCCGCTCACAAAACTGTTTGAATTGTTCAGCTGTAAACTGAGGTCCGTTATCGGAAACGATGATCTCTGGAACACCAAATCTGCTGAAAAGCTGAACCAACTTATTTAATGTCATCGTCACTGTGGTATTTTGCATAATGAAAACCTCCGGCCACTTGGAATACGCGTCGATTACCACGAGAAACTGTTTGCCATTGATTGGGCCGGCAAAATCTATATGGATTCTTGACCACGGCTTTCCTGGGTTGGGCCACGGCTGTAGGTCTGTCTTGATAGGCATTTTCAAAGCCTGTGCACAGCGAGAACATGAGCGAACCATCACTTCTAATTCACGATCGATATTTGGCCAGTAGACGTAACAGCGTGCCAACGATTTCATACGGCCAATACCAGGATGCGTAAAATGTAGTTGACTCATGACTTTTTGTTAAAGACTTCGAGGCACGACCACACGTTCGCCAAACATAATGCAGTCACCTAGGTAAGCAAGGGAGAGACAAAGGTAGAACAAACTTCTTTTGTGTGCAAAGACTAAGAGTGTTCTCTCGAATTCCCATAGCTTCGGCAAGGTGTAAAAGACGGGTTCTGATTCCGTTCGAAAGACTTGATGGAATGTGGTAGATAACTTTGAAGGCACTATTTTTGTCCGCTTGATGACCGCTATCAATCAAATGAGCCAAAATAGAACTTCGTATGGATTTTATTTGACCTTTTCCGAACCACCAAGGAAGATGCTCATTAATGCGTTTGGTAAGCTGTCTAGTTTTTCGCCCTATATAGCTTTCTCCACAGGAGCAACTAAATTTGTAGATGCACATCGAAGTGGCACAACTAGGTAGCTAATCTTTCACTTGAGCAATCAAAATTGGTCTGCTAGAAAATGACAAACAAAGGGTGGCGGTAGTAAAAGTCCGTTTTATTGCTCTCGATAATCTCAGATGTAAGACTTCGCTAGCCACGTCCCCACTAAATTGGAATTTTTGGAACAGTAGTTTCTCTTTAACTGTTGTCAGTTTTTCTCTATTGTACCTGGTATTCGTGTGTCTGCTTACAAATCTACTAGGATAACCCATTTGGACCAGCGTATTTTGGATGTATCCTAGCTCATTTTGTAGGGAGTCATCTGTACAGATACGTCTTGCTCTAATCGTGAGGCATCAGACCAAATTGATTTTATATCGGATTGGTACAAAACTGAGGAAATGTGTATATTGTCCTACAGATGTAGGTTTTCTATAGACATCTCTCTTGAGTGAACCATCCCCTCTTCTGCTCAATTTGACGTCAAGGAAATGTAGTCTACCATCATGTTCTTCTTCACGGGTGAAGATGAGCGATGGATGTGCATCATTAAACTTTTTTGACATTTCATTCCTGTCAGTTTTCACATCAAGAATAATAAATGCATCATCAACATAACGAAAATAAGAATCGGTTACTTGTCTCAATGGACCATTTTTCAATCTTGGCAAGAAAGAAATCTGCCAAAATTGGCCCCAATGGAGAACCCATGGCAATACCGTCGATTTGCCTGTAGTAAAGATTGTTGAATGTGAAATGGACATTAATAGTACATCTTAAAAGCAACTCTTTCGGACTAATAACTGGAATTCCAATGTCGATCTGTTTTTCTAGTATCTGTTGGCATATGAATTCCACAGTCTCCATAAGTGGTACGTTGGTAAACAGTGATGCTACATCTAAGGAAAGCATTTACATCCCATTTACATTGATATCATCCAATTTAGCAATAAATTCTTCTTAGTCAACACTGCTATTTCACACATTTCTTGATCACGTAATAACTTGTTGCCAACGCCTAAGAATCAACCTATCTTGGATTCCTTAATTAATTTCCACCTCTCTTTTGGAACTTAGATATCTTGTTACTAACATCTATCTATTGGTTATTTGTTTTGATGACCTTTAACCTTGCTTTGATGTCCTCATCAGTTCCGTCAGCCTGTAGTTGAAACGATGCTTCCCAGATAGGTTGGTGAAGGAGGTTGTTTCTTTCAGGTTCCTCCCATTTATGCTGATCGTTGTCTGTTGTTGTTGTTCTTGTCCAGTACTCGGTATAATGAGCAAGATTTGAATTTTAAATACTAATATCAGGCTACCACTTATACGCACTTCAGGGACACTTCTCGTTAGGAAATGTATTTTCAACAAGCTACCACAAACTTCCATCAACACCCGCCTAACTCAATAATGAGGACCAGTTGATGACCAGAAAGGATTAGCAACAAGGAATTGTGCAGCTCAATGAACCAAACAAGAACCTGTCGCTTAGCAAACATACAGAAAGAAGTGGAGGTGGATTGAACACATTCTGAGGAGAACATTGAGTGACATCACGCTCCAGATCATTGCTCGAGTGGAACCCGAGCGGAAAACAACCAGTTTGGAGTGTTTTCAAGGGTCACATGGAGTAGATCGTGTTAGGAGGGGATGACAGCTTATGGGCCATCGTCGAGCCAGACAAACACGACTACAGAACACTGAGTGAAATGCTGGGATGCTGCCGAAGCTATATGTTCGAATCAGAACTCAAGGGTATAATAACATATTATATATAACATGCCCTGGATGAAAAACTTCGATCGGAACAGGCTGGATTGAGGAGAAACAAGTCATGCATTGATCAGATCGCCACATTACGGATCATCATTGAACAAAGTTTGGAATGGCAGTCACCTCTCTATCTCAACTTCATCGACTTCGTAAAGGCCTTCGACAGCGTCGGTCGAGAGGTGCTTCGGCAACTACTTCGCTACCACCAAGCGGTGCCACCGACAATAATACATCTCATCCAACAACTGTACGACAATGCTGCATGCCAAGTAATCCACAACAGGAAACTCACGGAATCCTTCGAAGTGAGGACGGAAGTGAGACAGGGCTGGCTGGCTGCCTACTATCGCCAATGATTTTCTTGATTGCGGTAGATTGGATAATACGACAAACAGTGGCAATGAGGAAACAGGCATAAAATGGACTCACACAAAACACTTGGAATATCTGGACTTCGCCGATGATATATGTCTGATTTCCCATAAACTGGAAGATATGCAAGTGAAAAGTAACTGGTCGGCACGAGAAACATTTAAGATAGGTCTTCCTTCAGATAAACACAGAAAGGACAGAGGTGATGAAGAGTCCTGGCCAACAGCAACAACAGACTACAATCAGCATAAGTGGGAGAAATCTGAAAGAAGCAACCTCCTTTACCTACCCACCGGCTTGGGAAGTATCGTTTCGACTACAGGCTGGCGAAACTGATGAGGATATCAAAGCAGCGAGGATCGGAAAAGCAAGGCAAGCTTTCATTTCTCTCAGATCTGTGTGGAGATCAATAGCACTCAGCATGAAAAATAAGATCCGGATTTTCAACCCCAATGTGAAGTTAGTGCTACTATGCGGATCACTGACTTGGCGCCGAGTCACGAAGGGCACTTCGGACAAACTACAGACCTTCATCAACAGCTGCCTTCGCTCAATACCACTCAAGATTAGATGGCCAGCCAGAAAAGATCAGCAATAGTGAGGGATCTCTGGGACCGAACCAACCCAGTTGGAACCGATTGTGCAACAAATATGCAGGAAGAAATGGAGGTGGATTGGTGGCCATACTCTGAGAAAACAATGCGTCAAGTGACACTGACCGCAGTGCAGGTTACCACACGAGTGGAACCCGAAAGGGAAGTGGCGAGTTGGTCGTCAGTGAGAGGGCGGGTGACTTGGAGGAGGTCATGTGAAGAGGAGATGAAAACGTGTGGGCAGACTTGGAGCCAGGTGAAGACTGTAGCAGAGAACCGAACGCAATGGAGACGGTTGGCTGAAGCCCTATGTTCCTCTAGGAATTAAAGGAAACAACAATAATAATATATAATATGAAGTCTATGGGGTTAACTGGTACGTCTCCACATTTCTTGATCAACCTAATATCTCCACCTTCCAACTGTCAGGTTTATTGCATTACAAGTCCCTAAAATGAGTACCTAAACAGAAGACCTAGTCACATCTAAGTTATTTTTCTCCTGCATGGAATAGTGATTTTTATCAACGTTTCACACAGTTAAGAAATCTCGTATGTAGACAAAAGACTGTCATGAGATTATTTCTCAACACAAATGTCTACAATTTTACTCTAATATTTATCAACTGGCATATTGTTGTAGATATCCTTAAGCTGTTAAACTACTTGTAGTATTTTCTTTGAAATTACAAGCAAATGGCTTGAATATTTAAATAAGTCGAATGAACACTAATCACTCTTAGGAAAATGAGAATAAAGACTCAAATAAACAATATTTGTTATTGTAATTATTATTGTTTCCTTGAATTCCTAGAGGAACATAGGGCTTCAGCCACACATCTCCATTTCTTTCGGTTTTCTGCCAATATTTTCACTTGGCTCCACGTCTGCTCACGTACTTTCATCTCCTCTTCACATCACCTCCTCCATGTCATCCTTAGACGACCAACTCGCCGCTTCCCGTTCGGGTTCCACTCAAGCAATGGCCTGTCGTGTGATGTCACTTGATGGTTTCCTCAGAGTATGGCCATGCAATCCATCTCCATTTCTTCCTGCATATTTGTCGCACAATTGGTTTCTGCTGGGTTGGTTCGCTCATTGCCAGGGATCTCTGTTGCTGATCTTTTCTGGCTGGCCATCTGATTTTGAGTATTGAGCAAAGTCAGCTGTTGATGAAAGTTTGTGGTTTGTTCTAAGTACCCTTCGTGACGCACCAAGTCTATGATCCGTATAGTAGCATTGAATTCACATTGGAGTTGAAAACCCGGATCTTCACACAGACTTGAGAATAATGTAAGCTTGTCTTGGTTTGCCAATCTTCGCTTTGATATCCTTGTCAGTTCCGCCTGTGGTTATTACAATAAAGAGTTATTTAAATTGATGTCGTAATTGCTATTATATACATATATATATACTACGTGCGTAAATGTTTAATTTGAATGACTGTTAACAACTTATATGATTAAAAATGTCCATTACATTTTTTTCAAAAGAATGGTTACTGAACAAATATATGCTTTTCTATGATTTCATCATCAGGTTCTGCAGTCATATATACGGAATAGTGAATGAACTAGTGTTATTAACAACAATAATGTTAAATAGCATCGAGTCAGTCATAATATCAATGGATTACAGTTCAACATAACAATACACTGGAGACTAGCCAGGACAGAAGTAGTGGGTGTGTGGACCTGTTTCTTCTTCACACAGAACATCGGTTGTTTAAGGCGAATCTCGATAGCCTCTGCTGTTTGGAGTATGTGGTACCTGGATGTTTTTGGCAATTTATTTGGTACCCGATAGATGATAGAGAAGGATTCTTCAATGCTGGCTGGCTTTGTGGCCGGTTTGGACCAGGTGGTTTAATATAGAATTGTTGATAGTTATTACTACACCTTTATTTAGCCCCATTGGTAGATGTTCTCGAGCATGAATAATCAAGTTCCTAGAGCAACGGCAAATATAACTTGCTCCACAAGCGCAGCTGCATTGGTAGATACAGTTAAAAGTAGTTAGTATATGTACTTCATCTTTCCTACATTGATATTATTAGTGATTCGATGTCATTTAAATAAAATTAATGTTGTTAATGACACTAATTCATTCACTATTATGCATATGTAACAATAGAACCTGATGATGACGTTACCGAAAAGAATATTTTTTCTTCAGTAACCATTCTTTTGAACAACTTATATGATTTTTACATTCTAGATAGCTGATGAGAATTGCTTGAAACGAAATAAACTTCTGTTTACAGTGTGATGCTATTGTTGTTGAGTTTATTCATGTGAATGACTTTATACTACTATTAGCAGTCAGTAGTACATACTGCACAAAACAATTTTCGTCGTGAAGGTTATAACGATTCGCGCAGCAGGCTAACCACATGACTTTAAATCTATTCTTCAAAATTATCTTAACAAATATATAAATGAACACTAACTATGAGTACGAAAAGTGGTTTTATTTCAAGAGTTAGCTTGTGGGAATTTGATTCGTTTCAAGAATTGGTAAACAAAGCACTTGAAAATAATCAAATCCCTACTAACTAACTCTCAAAAACTTATCTTATTTTCGCTAGTGACTGTCTACAGGGTGAAGCTGCCGGAATTCTAATGAGGAGTCGTAACCACTTGGGTTCATCTGGTCAGGAGTTGGGATAAATACTCATCAGTGACGCGGGGTAGTGATCGCTGTAATATCGTGAATAGACAGAAGTTAGAATTGATGGGCCATTGAGTTTGGTCCTCCCATTCTAGGAATAGTCTGTGAGCTAGCCTTTTGGCCTGATGATTCAAACTCTAGCAGTGGATCCATACTGATGATGAGTCTCAAACTAGGACGAAACAGCTATCCAGTACTCCTGGTTTCCGAAGGTCCTCCAACTGATATCTATCCCTGATCCTACTTAAGACAGATTTGATTTTTCAGTAGGCCATTTCAATTGAAATGTATAATTCTAAAATGAACGCTGTCAATACACTTGAGGAGCCAGCGCACAGCGTACACTGAACAAGTTATTAGAAATAAATATGCAATAAGTATTTATGCACAAAAATAGGTTTCAAATTTTGTCAGTACTTCGAGTAATTATTCTAACCATTAGAAATTTTATATTCTATGTAAATTTTTTAATATTCCTACACACTGGTTTCCCAGATGAATAGAACTAAAGATCCGAGACTGCAACTTGGGAGCAAGTCTAACAGCTCAGCACGAAGTCAGGTGCATACAGGACAGTAAACCCGTGAATGGTAAGCCAAACCGGGTCGCTTAAACAGTGTAAAAGGTGGGGTAAACACCATCAGGACAAGGCGCGTGCATACAGCACACAGCCTTCTTCAAACCTGCCACACAACCATTAGGTGCTGCGTACTGTCCTATCGCCCTTGGCAGATCTGGCAACAAAGTCATCAGAGCATATGAAAGGCTAAGTGCGTCGGTGGTTCGATGGTAGGACACTGGCCAACCAAGCCAAGTGGTCCAGTGGATCGATCCCCTGCCTATACACTCCTTTACCTCGGTTAGCCGGTAGTAAGCCCGGTAGTGAGGGAAGATTGGGCATGAGGCTACCAACCCCATCCTGTAAAGAACTCCATTGCTACTGAAACTTCAAAGTTCGAGCATGTAGCCCTCTGTTCCATTGGGAACTCAAAGGGATAAATTAAATAGACAATAATGCAAATTCATTTGCAAAAAGTTGTTTAAAATAACTGATAAAGTTAGTCAGTAGTTCCTGACTGCGACGCCTTGTAGATACGGAGCACAAGACGGATAAGAATTCAGACTTTGCAAATCTATACAACATGCCACCTCAATACTCTAGATTTGTACACCTTCGACTGCTAAGCACAATCAAGACAGCATTTATCAGAAATTTTCAACCTAATCTATGTGTTCAACCTAGAATATTTAATTTAGTTTTAGATTTTCTCGTCGACTGATTGAACCGAAGTGCTCGGTCTCAAGTTGACATGTCGGCTCCTTGTGCGGATCCTTCGACGATGTCTGGTCATGTAACTTGAAGTCAACTGGTGGCTAGCCTGCAGGCACATCCGGCTGACGAGTCCAAAACAAGACGAAATGCGCACCCCGGCTTCCACGACTAGTCACCATTCACCAACTGACTTCAGCCTAGAATAGTTTCTCTTCAGGCGACACCAGGCAACTGCTAATTTTAATACTATCATCTTCATTATCATTATCATACTGTTTTGAAATTGAATATTTTTATGTTAATTTTAGAAATTATTATAAAACCAAACTCTGTATTGTCTAAATGACATAAGGAAGTTTTCACTTCTCTTTCCCTATACATTTTACCTAGACATTCACAATGTCTGGATGTCTACATTATATGGTTACCTCGATAATTTTCCACTAATTCATATGCCTCAGTTCCAATTCTAACCTACTATGTAATTGTAAAGCTTAACGAGAAACTGCAGAAAATGCTTATTCGCTTAGACTGTATCCTCTTATTTAGCAGGAATTAATTAACTTGCAGATGATATAAGAATAGAACTTGTGCACTGTGGTAGAGTATACCTCTATTATGGGTAAAATTTATTCTGATAAAGTCTCACAGTGTTATATAGTCATATTTACTGATGACCACGTTTCAAGCACAATTTATCGCTCATAATCATATCAAGGTGCTCACACAAATTTCGAACTTCGTTTATATAGCCCCACTATTTTTCGTCACTTGATTTGATTATTATTAGTATTTTCCATATTTTTGGTTTGAGTGATCAGTCATTCCTATTGCACATGTGGGGTGTAGATTATATGAACAAAGATTCAGTAATCAACCTCTCTTTCCACCTACCTATATTACTTTTTAGAATTTTGATTGTATCCCACCCACCCTGTTGTGTGATTGTGTGTTAATGCATGCAGTGCAATTGCTGAGCTTTTTTCAAATTGCCTATCTTCTCGGGGTCAACCATTCTTCCCTTAGTTAAATTCTTATCTTCCGACAATCTCACTACCCCCAACCTACTAGTTTGACCTATGTAGTTGACCTCACAGTCATTGCAGGATATTTCGTAAATTATATTATTTTGTCTAACTGGGTCAACAGGGTCCTTTAACCTACAGAGCTTGCTCCTGAGTGAGTTTGTAGGTTTGAATGCAACCTTAATTCCTGTTTTATTAAGAATCCTACCTAGGGTCTCAGATGTCCCCTCTTTATATGGTACAACTGCCTTATATTCTCTCTTATTTATGTTATCATTGTTAGTTTCAACATTATTTTTATTTTGTTTTTGGCCTTTAGTTATCTTCCTAATGAATTTTATAGGATGGTTATTCAACACCGACGCTTCTTCTATCTGTTTTATTTCATCATTTAGGTCCTTTTTTGTGCTACTTAGAGCTACTGCTCGGTTTGTTAAACACTTAACTAAGCATGCCTTAACAGTTAAAGGATGAGAAGAATTAAAGTCTAAATATCCATTAGAATGCGTTGGTTTTCTATAAACAGTAATGTGTAGTTTGCCTTCTTCAATTCGTTTTATTTTACAATCTAACATAGCTAATTCTTCTTGTTCATTTTCTGATTCAAATGTGAACTTTATCCCCTCTACTAGTGAGTTTATATGTGTGAAGAAGCTAGAGATATGTTCTGTTTTTAACACTGTAAAAGTGTCATCCCCATATCTCCACCATATTTTTGGAGTTGGATTACATGTATTAAGAGCAATATTTTCCCAGCTGTCCATAAAGATATATACTACGATAGGGGATATTGGTGATCTCATTGCTACACCTTTTGTTTGTCTACATATTTTGTCCTGGAATTTAAAAATAGTAGATGCGAGGCATAACTAAATTCCTAGAATAATATCCTCAATGGGTAGCTTTGTTCTATCACTAAGTTTGGTGATTTTTTGTGACAAACTTATATGTCAGCTGGAGTAGCACTAAAAGTCAACAATAGTGTCAATCTCCTCAGCGTAATTAAAACTTTGTTGTATTCGATTAAAGAAAAAATCGATTACTTTCATTTATTTCACGTCTGATCACCGATTGATATTAGCTAGAGAACCATTAGAAAATAGGGAGTACTTGACAGCTGTTTCGCTCCAGTTTGGGACTCTTCAACTCCACTCACCCATATAGCCATCGGAGATCTAGGCAACCTCGTTGACCATTCAGCCATTGTGACGGAATACAACTTCTATCAGTTCACGATATTAGAGCGATCACTACCCAATGTCATTGATGAGTATCTGTTCTTACAACTGACCTGGTGGACGCCACTAATCACAAGTTCCCGCTAGAACTCCACACAATTCCATCTTGCAGTCAATAACTAATGAGCATTGGATCACCTTTCAACAGTTTTATGATAATTTATGATGAATCACCGCTTTTTTACATAATATTTAAGTCGCTTAAAACCCGTTCATCTCACTGTATCAAACACCCAACTAATGCCTTACTCTTGCTTGACAATTAATTTGAAAGATTATACATGAAACTAAGTGATATATATTCCATTAGGAGACAAAACACTGCAAAAGTTTGTCACAGATAAAATATGAATAAAAATGCCTACCACCCTACTACTATTATGTTGACGAGACATTAGGAACTTTGCTTGCATGTGCAGTAAGATTATGTATGATGTAAGCAAATTTATGACAGAATTCATCAGATAAAGAGACAGTTCCATCTTCACTAAATTTTCTTTTATTATTTCAGTCAGACAAAGTTGAGACAAAAGGGTGAGAAAATAAAGTGCTCTAAGGATACTTTTCATTCTGGTGATTAATTTAATAAAACTGTCCTCCTCTTTATCTCTTTTTTAAAATTCTTCTCTTTTTATGTCTCAAATTGAACAACTACCTGTCTTCCTTTCAATAACAAGAAATACTGTCTGCCTCTTTATAGTCTACTTATTTTCAAGGGAATTAAAACAAATGATCAATATGAATTGAACAGCTTTCACAAATTCATATTGAAATAAAAAGCACTAATAAATAAATTATCAAGAATATTTATAAGATTTTCGAAAAATTTAATTAAATTTTATCTTGTCGAGATATTTTCTTATTTGAAACGCTTGTAGTGTGGTGAGAGCTGTCTACTAGCCAAGTGGTGGACAGTAATTAAGGTCAATGTTTATGTATCAAATATTAGTCATGTTGTGGTGAGAGATGGTTGCTGGCCAAATTGGTTGACAGTAATTGAGGTCAAAGGTCAAGGTGGACAGGCGGATACAGTCAACATATAGATGAACTGACACAGCCACAAGAGATGCAAGGTTAAGAAACAACCAATCAACAGACTGTATTTTCTACTAACATTGACCTACAATAATGTACATAAAAATCTATAAATACGTGTTGATTTCTCGTAATAAACGATCTGTTGCCTGGCCCTTGTCTTCTGTTGTTACAGTAGGAATAAAAAGGGAGGCGGAACTCGAAGGAATAAAATGAAATAAATAAATCCCCCGACAAAAACAGACCTTTCGAATGAGATCCAGCTAGTGAAGTCCAGGAGGGCAGCAGGACCAGACTGAATTCCCCCTCCCCCCCCAAAAAACACTGAAAACGCACCCAGAAACTGCGGAGAATGTGTTCACGCTATTATTGCAAAAGGTTTGGAAGGAAGGAAAGAAACCCACAGATTGGAAGAAAGGCTAGCTACCTTGTCAAGCTACCCGAGAAGGGCGACTCAGGCCTCTGCAGGAACTGCCGTGGAATTATGCTCTTTTCCATGCTAAGTCACATCATCCTGGAGAGAATAAGAGATGCATTTGATACAGAACTCCGCCACACCGGAACAAGCTGGATTCAGGAGCAGTAAATCATGTGCTGATCAAATTGTAACTCTAAGCATCGTCATCGAACAAAGCACAGAATGGCAGTCAAATATCTACCGCACTTTCATCAACCTCAAGAATGCCTTTGAAATACAGCGTTGGCCGAGAAGTAATTTGGAAACTGCTTCAACACTATTGTGGGCTCCAAGTCCTTATCAACCTCATTCAACAGCTGGCTATATGACAGTGGCACGTGGCAGGTGATCCGCAATGCAAAACTCTGAGAAGTCTTTGAAGTGCATTTAGGAGTATGACAAAGCTGCCTGTGTACCATCAGCGATGATATTCCTAATTGTCATGGACTGGATTTTGCAGAAGACCATGGAGAGCGGAAAGACAGAAATTTACTGCACCGATAAGAAGATACTAGAAAATCTGGATTTTGTGGTCCATTTATGCCTAATGTCAAACAAACCCGAAGACTTACAGGCGAAAACCAACAAGTTAGTAGGAGAAGTATCTAAAACAGAACTTCAAGTGAACATAGGGAAGATAGAGGTGGGGAAAATAACCAACCTTTACGACTGTTCCAACATATGCCTATCCTCTTCGTTCTCATTGTTTCCCTCATGATCCAGTTCACCACAGTTAGGAACAAGATCGGGGGTAATAAGCAGGCAGCCTTGTCTTGCTCCAATCTTCACTTCAAAGAGTTCGTTGATCTATCCATTGTGAATCACATGAAACCCGGCATCAGCATGTAGCTATTCAGCGAGGTTGTTAATAGTTTCAGGTAATTAACATCGCCAATGATTTTCCTGGTTGCAGTAGATTGGATAATGCGACAAACAGCGAGCATTGAGGAAACAGACATAAAATGGACTCACACAAAAAACTTGGAGGATCTGGACTTCGCCGATGATATATGTCTGATTTCCCACAAACTGGAAGATATGCAAGCGAAAAGCAACAAGTTGGCAGAAGAAGCATCAAAGATAGGAGGGAATTCAGGTGAACATAGAGAAAACATAGGTGGTGAAGATTCCTGGCCAACATCACCAACAGCAACAACAACAGACAACAATCAGCATAAATGGGAGGAACCTGAAAGAAATAACCTACTTCACCAACCGACCTGGGAAGCATCGTTTCAACTGCAGGCCAACGGAACTGACGAGGGTATCAAATCAAGAATCGGAAAAGCAAGACAAGCTTTCACTACTCTCAAGTCTGTGTGGAGGAGGTCGACAGCACTCAGAATCAAAAATAACATCCGGATTTTCAACTCTGATGTGAAGTCAGTCAGTGCTACTCACTAAACGGATCAGAGACTTCGCCAGTGCGTCATAAAGAGCATCTCAAACAATCTACAGATCTTCATTAACAGTTGTCTTCGCTCAATACCAGTCAAGATCAGATGGCCGACCAGAAAAGATCAGCAACAGAGATCTCTGTCAATGAGCGAACCAACTCAGCAGGAACCGATTGTGAAACAAATAGGCAGGAAGAAATGGAGACGAATTGGTGGCCATACTCTGAGGAAAGAAGCCATCAAGTGACATCACTAGACAAGCCATTGCTCGAGTGGAACCCGAAAGAGAAGCGGCGAGTTGGTCGTCAGTGCAAGGGTGACTGGGAGGAGGTTATGTGAAGAGAAGATGGAAGTGTGTGGGCAGACTTGGAGCCAGGTGAAGGAAGACTCTAGCAGAGAACCGAACACAATGAAGACGCACGGCTGTTCCTCTAGAAATTAAAGGAAACAATAATAACAATACAATGATACACTGAGACACTTACCTCTTACTTTCATTACATATACTGACTTTCACATAGAAATACCAGTCATGTACCATATATATATCTATCTATTCCTTCATGGTGTATTAGAGCTTCGATCAGATGGATTTAAACGTAGATTTCTGCACTAGCCACTATATTCACTACTTGACTCATGTACATAGTAGTATGCAAAGGCTATTGTTTTTTTCTCCAGATGCATAATTAACTTTGAAAACTCTTATTAGATAATGACTTTCATCTGAGAAATCTTCACTAATTGCTTAATAAATTGCAGCAGATTTTATCACATACCTAAATGCCAATCGAAATTATGCCTAAACCTATATACTACTAACTGACTGAGATGAGTAGTTGTATACGACTCTGATCAACCGGTAGTACTTGCCAGCCGGACTGAAGTGATCTAGACGCCGGAGGGGACGTTTGTTTATCTCGTTTGCGGACCAAGTTAATCAGTGGTGAATCCAGTTGAAGTCAGTTCAGAGAGCTGGATAAGTCCTTACTGATTCGATCTTGCAGGCAAACACTCCCCGCTGATTTGATTGATATAAAACTAGTCATCTAAATCAATCACTAGCGCACCGTACTTGGCATTTATGCCTGATTTTGTGAATACCATTTATAATATGAAGCAGATTCCAAGCAGTAATTTTGCTTGAAATATTACCAAAATAAAAAACTTAACACTGAGCGTAAACTGTTAAATATAATTAAAATTTATTCGACCTATTCCACAATGTCCAAACTTTTACCTGACATTTTTTTATTCCTTCACGTTCGCATTGGAAAATAGGGATTCAAGTTACAGGCTTGAAGTTTCGATAGCAAAGGTTTTATTGTTTTACGGGATGGGTTTGCAAGCATCACGCCCAACCTTGCCTATTTGACAGTCTTATTACTGGCTTAGTGAGGTTTTGGAATGCGTCAGTGTCTGGGGATCGAACCCTGGACCAGCTGCATGGCTGGTGGGCATTCTACCGCTGTGCCACTGACGCACACACTGACACTAAGACTGCATATTGCAATCTAAATATTTTTGGTGTCCCAAGGAAACTGTGGTGGGAACTGTGTGGGAACAAAGTGAAATGAGAATATATTTGCCAATCGAGAATTTGATTCAAGTTGGATAATGACAGTTGACAATTCGTACAAAAGTCCATGATGAAAACTAGAGAATCTACATCAGTGACAAACGGCTAGATAATTCCGGTAGAAAAGAGTATTCAAATATCAACTAGATAAAGAAAGAAAAACAAAAGTTTTCAATAACCAACTTGTAAAAATAAACAGAAGAAACTGATATCAGGATAAAACGTGGGAATTGTGGTAGAGTAGAATTTCATTATGGGAAAAAATTTATTCTGATTAAGTCACACAGTGTTACACAGTAATATTTACTGATGACGTTTCCAGCACAATTTATTGCTCATAATCATTTAAAGGTATGCCATGCACATAAACGGAGCAAAAAAGTTATGTCAGTACCTTGATATTAATCGTAGCAATAAATTGTGCTCGAAACGTCATCAGTAAACTTTACTGTATAACACTGTGAGACTCTAACAAAGTAAATTTTATACATAATGCAATCACATAAAATGCAATTAAAATATTTAATCAAACGCACATGAACTACTTACAAATATTAAGTAGTTTAAAACAAATTTGGTCAAAGGTGTGAATGAATAAAGTGATAATAATGGTATGATATGCAATTAACAATATAGGTTATGGTATTTGTGAGGATTTCAAATATTGTCATCAAATATTTTGGAATACATTCATGAAACGATATCTATTAAAGATCATTGAAAACGACGAATAATGAATAGATATTTCCACATAGTTATGGACTATTTCTCAACGAAAAACTAATATAATACACAATGAATCGAAAAAAAATTCTAAATGCGAGACAGGCCAATTTCATTTTCCACATTATTTGAATGAATCAAAAAATATAATTATCGAAATATTTATAAACAAGAAGTCCTAAGAACACCAAAATCTCCAACCATCATCGACACAAAAATTCTTCCAGAAACCGACGATCAAAGCGCACAAAAAGCGCAGAAGCATCCGGAGAAAGTTCGATGGAACTGACACAACGAAACATAAATTTCGAATTCCATATAGACATCCGAAAAGCAAAGCGAAGATACCGCATACCCATCGTGTCCCGCTGAAGAGTTGATCAGAGGTAAATTTTCAAAGATGTCCGAGTGCGAACGCATATAAAGAGAAAAACACAAACATACATCTATCAGTATGTGATCTGCTGAAAGCCGTGTGCGCCGGCCGGGAGTCGAACCCGGGTCGCAACCGTGGGAGGGTTGCATGATACCGCTACACTACCGGCGCGCGTCTCCCACTCCCACTCTCATTCTCTTCAAACACATACTCTACTCCACTACCATACATTCTTTCACCTTCAAACCTCAACCTCCTTCATCACAAACAACTCCATTCCAATTACATCATCATCAATCACAATCATCAATAACTACCCTCCTCTCACATCACTACAACTCCATTCTATCTCTCTCTCTCTCTTTCTACAACTCAACACTCACCCTTCATATATATCCACTCCAACACACATACACCGACATGCATAATACAAACACTACACTACACTACACAACGCAACGCTACGCTACGCTACGCAGCGCGATGTGACGCGACGCCTGTCAGACTAGCGTCAATCTTCAATTAGTCATAGAGATTAGCACTTCCCTCTCTCCAACCTTCCTTACACCTCCAAATTTATTCAACTAGTCAGTCACAAAATGGTGCATTATATTTCCCACATCAAGCAGCACGACCCACATTGCACTATAACTATTGCATTCATTCATTCATTCGTCATAATTATCATTAATATTATTACTACTATTATTATCATTCACAATTTCATTGTTGTTCTTATTATCGATGTCATTTCTATGACCGTTGCTATTGCTCCAACTTATATGACTGCTGCAATATATCGGTAAATATTCCGATCGGGAGTATTTGGAGGATTCAAGCAGTATTTTGTGCAGTATTTGTAAATTAAAAAGTACTATTTCCTCCTACCAGCACAATCAGCCCATTCATTCTTCGTTGAGAGCGAATGTTTGTTCAGGTGTGATCTGTTTACAGTTTGTTTACTAAGAAAACGATTTATAACATGGCTGGCGTAGGAATTCAAACGCTTCCCACAAGCTCCTTGTTCTATCCTACTCAGCTGCTCTCCTCACTCTCCCTCCATTCATTCGTCGTCTTTGCAAACCTACAGAGACTACCGTCACTGATAACGATAGTGTTATTATTTCTGAGCAGATTGAACACTCGTTCCAAGTATCTATCTCTTGTCAGTGTGATCATGGAAATGTTCGCAGGACGAGTCACTTGATTGATTGGCTGACGTCCAGCTGCAATGCACATACACGTGAATACTCATGTGAATCTATGTGTGACCTAGTATTTTCTCTGGCATTCAGGTGTGTTTGTCTGTGTGTTTTGTGTGACCAAGTGCACCAGTGTGTGTGTGTGTGTGTGTGTGTGTGTGTGTGTGTGTGGGAGTGTGGGCGTGAATGCAGACTCTTGTCTGGAAACCGTCAAGGCACAACTGCGCTTGCATCGAGTGGGTGTTGAATGTGAGCATCCGTCGATTTGCGGTTATGACGAGCGAGGACTAGGACAGGAAGGGTTCCGTCACATCGTCGACCGCCTTGTCCACGTGGTTGGCAGTGCAGTTGGCGTGATTGATTGACATGATTGTCGAATAGCCCGTGGCCTTGACAAGTGTTGTTCGGATGGTGAATTCTACATACGTGGAGAGTGAGACACGTGCACACAGACAGACATCTGTTAGTATGTGATCTGCTGAAAGCCGTGTGCGCCGGCCGGGAGTCGAACCCGGGTCGCAACCGTGGGAGGGTTGCATGATACCGCTACACTACCGGCGCGCGTCTCCCACTCCCACTCTCATTCTCTTCAAACACATACTCTACTCCACTACCATACATTCTTTCACCTTCAAACCTCAACCTCCTTCATCACAAACAACTCCATTCCAATTACATCATCATCAATCACAATCATCAATAACTACCCTCCTCTCACATCACTACAACTCCATTCTATCTCTCTCTCTCTCTTTCTACAACTCAACACTCACCCTTCATATATATCCACTCCAACACACATACACCGACATGCATAATACAAACACTACACTACACTACACAACGCAACGCTACGCTACGCTACGCAGCGCGATGTGACGCGACGCCTGTCAGACTAGCGTCAATCTTCAATTAGTCATAGAGATTAGCACTTCCCTCTCTCCAACCTTCCTTACACCTCCAAATTTATTCAACTAGTCAGTCACAAAATGGTGCATTATATTTCCCACATCAAGCAGCACGACCCACATTGCACTATAACTATTGCATTCATTCATTCATTCGTCATAATTATCATTAATATTATTACTACTATTATTATCATTCACAATTTCATTGTTGTTCTTATTATCGATGTCATTTCTATGACCGTTGCTATTGCTCCAACTTATATGACTGCTGCAATATATCGGTAAATATTCCGATCGGGAGTATTTGGAGGATTCAAGCAGTATTTTGTGCAGTATTTGTAAATTAAAAAGTACTATTTCCTCCTACCAGCACAATCAGCCCATTCATTCTTCGTTGAGAGCGAATGTTTGTTCAGGTGTGATCTGTTTACAGTTTGTTTACTAAGAAAACGATTTATAACATGGCTGGCGTAGGAATTCAAACGCTTCCCACAAGCTCCTTGTTCTATCCTACTCAGCTGCTCTCCTCACTCTCCCTCCATTCATTCGTCGTCTTTGCAAACCTACAGAGACTACCGTCACTGATAACGATAGTGTTATTATTTCTGAGCAGATTGAACACTCGTTCCAAGTATCTATCTCTTGTCAGTGTGATCATGGAAATGTTCGCAGGACGAGTCACTTGATTGATTGGCTGACGTCCAGCTGCAATGCACACACACGTGAATACTCATGTGAATCTATGTGTGACCTAGTATTTTCTCTGGCATTCAGGTGTGTTTGTCTGTGTGTTTTGTGTGACCAAGTGCACCAGTGTGTGTGTGTGTGTGTGTGTGTGTGTGTGTGTGGGCGTGAATGCAGACTCTTGTCTGGAAACCGTCAAGGCACAACTGCGCTTGCATCGAGTGGGTGTTGAATGTGAGCATCCGTCGATTTGCGGTTATGACGAGCGAGGACTAGGACAGGAAGGGTTCCGTCACATCGTCGACCGCCTTGTCCACGTGGTTGGCAGTGCAGTTGGCGTGATTGATTGACATGATTGTCGAATAGCCCGTGGCCTTGACAAGTGTTGTTCGGATGGTGAATTCTACATACGTGGAGAGTGAGACACGTGCACACAGACAGACATCTGTTAGTATGTGATCTGCTGAAAGCCGTGTGCGCCGGCCGGGAGTCGAACCCGGGTCGCAACCGTGGGAGGGTTGCATGATACCGCTACACTACCGGCGCGCGTCTCCCACTCCCACTCTCATTCTCTTCAAACACATACTCTACTCCACTACCATACATTCTTTCACCTTCAAACCTCAACCTCCTTCATCACAAACAACTCCATTCCAATTACATCATCATCAATCACAATCATCAATAACTACCCTCCTCTCACATCACTACAACTCCATTCTATCTCTCTCTCTCTCTTTCTACAACTCAACACTCACCCTTCATATATATCCACTCCAACACACATACACCGACATGCATAATACAAACACTACACTACACTACACAACGCAACGCTACGCTACGCTACGCAGCGCGATGTGACGCGACGCCTGTCAGACTAGCGTCAATCTTCAATTAGTCATAGAGATTAGCACTTCCCTCTCTCCAACCTTCCTTACACCTCCAAATTTATTCAACTAGTCAGTCACAAAATGGTGCATTATATTTCCCACATCAAGCAGCACGACCCACATTGCACTATAACTATTGCATTCATTCATTCATTCGTCATAATTATCATTAATATTATTACTACTATTATTATCATTCACAATTTCATTGTTGTTCTTATTATCGATGTCATTTCTATGACCGTTGCTATTGCTCCAACTTATATGACTGCTGCAATATATCGGTAAATATTCCGATCGGGAGTATTTGGAGGATTCAAGCAGTATTTTGTGCAGTATTTGTAAATTAAAAAGTACTATTTCCTCCTACCAGCACAATCAGCCCATTCATTCTTCGTTGAGAGCGAATGTTTGTTCAGGTGTGATCTGTTTACAGTTTGTTTACTAAGAAAACGATTTATAACATGGCTGGCGTAGGAATTCAAACGCTTCCCACAAGCTCCTTGTTCTATCCTACTCAGCTGCTCTCCTCACTCTCCCTCCATTCATTCGTCGTCTTTGCAAACCTACAGAGACTACCGTCACTGATAACGATAGTGTTATTATTTCTGAGCAGATTGAACACTCGTTCCAAGTATCTATCTCTTGTCAGTGTGATCATGGAAATGTTCGCAGGACGAGTCACTTGATTGATTGGCTGACGTCCAGCTGCAATGCACACACACGTGAATACTCATGTGAATCTATGTGTGACCTAGTATTTTCTCTGGCATTCAGGTGTGTTTGTCTGTGTGTTTTGTGTGACCAAGTGCACCAGTGTGTGTGTGTGTGTGTGTGTGTGTGTGTGTGTGTGTGGGCGTGAATGCAGACTCTTGTCTGGAAACCGTCAAGGCACAACTGCGCTTGCATCGAGTGGGTGTTGAATGTGAGCATCCGTCGATTTGCGGTTATGACGAGCGAGGACTAGGACAGGAAGGGTTCCGTCACATCGTCGACCGCCTTGTCCACGTGGTTGGCAGTGCAGTTGGCGTGATTGATTGACATGATTGTCGAATAGCCCGTGGCCTTGACAAGTGTTGTTCGGATGGTGAATTCTACATACGTGGAGAGTGAGACACGTGCACAGAGACAGACATCTGTTGGTATGTGATCTGCTAAAAGCCGTGTGCGCCGGCCGGGAGTCGAACCCGGGTCGCAACCGTGGGAGGGTTGCATGATACCGCTACACTACCGGCGCGCGTCTCCCACTCCCACTCTCATTCTCTTCAAACACATACTCTACTCCACTACCATAAATTCTTTCACCTTCACACTTCAACCTACTTCATCACAAACAACTCCATTCCAATTACATCATCATCAGTCACAATCATCACTAACTACCCTCCTCTCACATCACTACAACTCCATTCTATCTCTCTCATTCCACAACTCAACACTCACCCTTCATGTCCACTCCAACACACATACACCGACATGCATAATACAAAAACTACACTACAAAATGCAATGCAACGCAACGCAACCCGACGACACGCGATGCCTGTCACCCTGGCAATAATCTTCATTGATTCGTAGACATTCGCACTTCCCTCTCTCCAACCTTCCTTACACTTCCACATTTATTCAATTAGTCAGTCACAAAATGGTGCATTATATTTCCCACATAACTCAGCACCACACAAATTCCACTATAACTGTTGCATTCATTCATTCATTGGCCGATAATATTATTATTATTAATATTATTCCTATTATTATTATTATTATTATTATCATTCACAATTTCATTTTTATTCTTGTTGTCGATTTCATTTCTGTGACTGTTGCTATTGCTGTAATTTATATGACTGCTGCATTATATCGGTAAATATTCTGATCAGGAATATTTGCAGAATTCAAGCATTATTTTCTGCAGGATTTCAAAACTAAAAATACTATTTCTTCATATCAGCACACTCACCTCATTCATTCTTCGTTGAGAGCGAATGTTTGTTCAGGTGCAATTTGTTTACAATTTGTTTACTAAGAATACGATTTATAACATGGCTGGCGTAGGAATTCAAACGCTTCCCACCACCTCCTTGTTCTATCGTACTCAGCTGCTCTCCTCACTCTCCCTCCATTCATTCGTCGTCTTTGCACACCTACAGATGCAACCGCCAACCTCCTTCCAATAATCAATCACCAACGATCGCTTCACTCAACTCACCTGTGAGCAACTTTCATCCTCACAGTTCGTCCATCCATGAATCAGTCAGTCAGAGAGTCGGTCAGTCAGTCAATCTCTCCTACATTCAGCCTTTATTCAAATCTCTGCTTTATTGAGTTAGACCCAACCATGTGGATATATTCAAGTCATTGATTGTTTCAATAACATCTGATGAAATAGACTTGGATATTTTACATTGTGCCGATTCTCTCGTCTTGCATAAGTATCACTGATGATAATAATAGTGTTATTATTATTTCTGAGCAGATTGAACACTCGTTCGAAGTATCCACTCTTCACTCTTGTCAGTGTGTGTTCATGGAAATGTTCACGGGACGAGTCACTTGATTGATTGGCTGGCGTCCAGCTGCAATGCACACACATGTGAATACTCAGGTGAATCTATGTGTGTGACTTTCTATCTTCGCCAGTATTCAGGTGTGTTCTTGCGACCATGTTTGCCTGTGTGTGTGCGTGGGGGGGGCAATTTGAGTGAGTAGTTGCTAGAGTATGTGTGTGTGTGTGTGTGGGCGTGAATGCAGACTCTTGTCTGGAAATCGTCAAGGCACGACTGCGCTTGCAACGAGTGGGTGTTGAATGTGAGCATCCGTCGATTCACGGTTATGACGAGCGAGGACTAGGACAGGAAGGGTTCCGCCACACTGTCGACCGCCCTCTCCACGTGGTCGGCAGTGGAGTTGGCGTGATCGATTGACATGATTGTCGAATAGCCCGTCGCCTTGAGAAGTGTTGTTCGGTTGGGTTGGGGAATTCTACAGAGGTCGGTGTGTGCACGTGGAGAGTGAGACACGTGCACAGAGACAGACATCTGTTGGTATGTGATCTGCTAAAAGCCGTGTGCGCCGGCCGGGAGTCGAACCCGGGTCGCAACCGTGGGAGGGTTGCATGATACCGCTACACTACCGGCGCGCGTCTCCCACTCCCACTCTCATTCTCTTCAAACACATACTCTACTCCACTACCATACACTCTTTCACCTTCAAACTTCAACCGCCTTCATCACAACCAACTCCATTCCAATTACATCATCATCAATCACAATCATCACTACCCTCCTCTCACATCACTACAACTCCATTCTATTCTCTCTCTCATTCCACAACTCAACACTCACCCTTCATATCCACTCCAAGACACATACACCGACATGCATAATACAAACACTACACTACACTACACAATGCAACGCAACGCCTGTGAGCCTGGCATCAATCTTCATTGATTCGTAGAGATTCGCACTTCCCTCTCTCCAACCTTCCTTACACTTCCACATTTATTCAATTAGTCAGTCACAAAATGGTGCATTATATTTCCCACATCACTCAGCACCACACAAATTGCACTATAAGCGTTGCATTCATTCATTCGTCGTTATTATTATTACTCTTATTATTGTCATTCAAGTCATTGATTGTTTCAATAACATCTGATGAAATAGACTTGGATATTTTACATTGTGCCGATTCTCTCGTCTTGCATAAGTATCACTGATGATAATAATAGTGTTATTATTATTTCTGAGCAGATTGAACACTCGTTCGAAGTATCTACTCTTCACTCTTGTCAGTGTGTGTTCATGGAAATGTTCACGAGGCGAGTCACTTGACTGATTGGCATCCAGCTGCAATGCACACACATGTGAATACTCATGTGAATCTATGTGTGACCTTGTATCTTCGCAAGTATTCAGGTGTGTTTGTCTGTGTGTTTGTGTGACCATGTGCGTGTGTGGGCGTGAATGCAGACTCTTGTCTGGAAATGGTCAAGGCACGACTGCGCTTGCAACGAGTGGGTGTTGAATGTGAGCATCCGTCGATTCACGGTTATGACGAGCGAGGACTAGGACAGGAAGGGTTCCGTCACACTGTCGACCGCCCTCTCCACGTGGTCGGCAGTGGAGTTGGCGTGATCGATTGACATGATTGTCGAACTGCCCGTCGCCTTGAGAAGTGTTGTTCGGTTGGGTTGGGGAATTCTACAGAGGTCGGTGTGTGCACGTGGAGAGTGAGACACGTGCACAGAGACAGACATCTGTTGGTATGTGATCTGCTAAAAGCCGTGTGCGCCGGCCGGGAGTCGAACCCGGGTCGCAACCGTGGGAGGGTTGCATGATACCGCTACACTACCGGCGCGCGTCTCCCACTCCCACTCTCATTCTCTTCAAACACATACTCTACTCCACTACCATACACTCTTTCACCTTCAAACTTCAACCGCCTTCATCACAACCAACTCCATTCCAATTACATCATCATCAATCACAATCATCACTACCCTCCTCTCACATCACTACAACTCCATTCTATCTCTCTCTCATTCCACAACTCAACACTCACCCTTCATATATATCCACTCCAACACACATACACCGACATGCATAATACAAACACGACACTACACTACACAACACTACACAATGCAACGCAACGCAACGCGACGCCTGTGAGCCTGGCGTCAATCTTCATTGATTCGTAGAGATTCGCACTTCCCTCTCTCCAACCTTCTTTACACTTCCACATTTATTCAATTAGTCAGTCACAAAATGGTGCATTATATTTCCCACATCACTCAGCACCACACAAATTGCACTATAAGCGTTGCATTCATTCATTCGTCGTTATTATTATTATTCTTATTATTGTCATTCAAGTCATTGATTGTTTCAATAACATCTGATGAAATAGACTTGGATATTTTACATTGTGCCGATTCTCTCGTCTTGCATAAGTATCACTGATGATAATAATAGTGTTATTATTATTTCTGAGCAGATTGAACACTCGTTCGAAGTATCTACTCTTCACTCTTGTCAGTGTGTGTTCATGGAAATGTTCACGAGGCGAGTCACTTGACTGATTGGCATCCAGCTGCAATGCACACACATGTGAATACTCATGTGAATCTATGTGTGACCTTGTATCTTCGCAAGTATTCAGGTGTGTTTGTCTGTGTGTTTGTGTGACTATGTGCGTGTGTGGGCGTGAATGCAGACTCTTGTCTGGAAATGGTCAAGGCACGACTGCGCTTGCAACGAGTGGGTGTTGAATGTGAGCATCCGTCGATTCGCGGTTATGACGAGCGAGGACTAGGACAGGAAGGGTTCCGCCACACTGTCGACCGCCCTCTCCACGTGGTCGGCAGTGGAGTTGGCGTGACCGATTGACATGATTGTCCAACTGCCCGTCGCCTTGAGAAGTGTTGTTTGGTTGGGTTGGGGAATTCTACAGAGGTCGGTGTGTGCACGTGGAGAGTGAGACACGTGCACAGAGACAGACATCTGTTGGTATGTGATCTGCTAAAAGCCGTGTGCGCCGGCCGGGAGTCGAACCCGGGTCGCAACCGTGGGAGGGTTGCATGATACCGCTACACTACCGACACGCGTCTCCCACTCCCACTCTCATTCTCTTCAAACACATACTCTACTCCACTACCATACACTCTTTCACCTTCAAACTTCAACCGCCTTCATCACAACCAACCCCAGTCCAATTACATCATCATCAATCACAATCATCACTAACTACCCTCCTCTCACATCACTACAACTCCATTCTATCTCTCTCTCTCTCTCATTCCACAACTCAACACTCACCCTTCATATCCATCCACTCCAACACACATACACCGACATGCATAATACAAACACGACACGACACTACACTACACTACACAATGCAACGCAACGCAACGCAACGCGACGCCTGTGAGCCTGGCGTCAATCTTCATTGATTCGTAGAGATTCGCACTTCCCTCTCTCCAACCTTCCTTACACTTCCACATTTATTCAATTAGTCAGTCACAAAATGGTGCATTATATTTCCCACATCACTCAGCACCACACAAATTGCACTATAAGCGTTGCATTCATTCATTCGTCGATTATTATTATTATTCTTATTATTGTCATTCAAGTCATTGATTGTTTCAATAACATCTGATGAAATAGACTTGGATATTTTACATTGTGCCGATTCTCTCGTCTTGCATAAGTATCACTGATGATGATAATAATAGTGTTATTATTATTTCTGAGCAGATTGAACACTCGTTCGAAGTATCTACTCTTCACTCTTGTCAGTGTGTGTTCATGGAAATGTTCACGAGGCGAGTCACTTGACTGATTGGCATCCAGCTGCAATGCACACACATGTGAATACTCATGTGAATCTATGTGTGACCTTGTATCTTCGCAAGTATTCAGGTGTGTTTGTCTGTGTGTTTGTGTGACCATGTGCGTGTGTGGGCGTGAATGCAGACTCTTGTCTGGAAATGGTCAAGGCACGACTGCGCTTGCAACGAGTGGGTGTTGAATGTGAGCATCCGTCGATTCGCGGTTATGACGAGCGAGGACTAGGACAGGAAGGGTTCCGTCACACTGTCGACCGCCCTCTCCACATGGTCGGCAGTGGAGTTGGCGTGATCGATTGACATAATTGTCGAACTGCCCGTCGCCTTGAGAAGTGTTGTTCGGTTGGGTTGGGGAATTCTACAGAGGTCGGTGTGTGCACGTGGAGAGTGAGACACGTGCACAGAGACAGACATCTGTTGGTATGTGATCTGGTAAAAGCCGTGTGCGCCGGCCGGGAGTCGAACCCGGGTCGCAACCGTGGGAGGGTTGCATGATACCGCTACACTACCGGCGCGCGTCTCCCACTCCCACTCTCATTCTCTTCAAACACATACTCTACTCCACTACCATACACTCTTTCACCTCCAAACTTCAACCGCCTTCATCACAACCAACTCCATTCCAATTACATCATCATCAATCACAATCATCACTACCCTCCTCTCACATCACTACAACTCCATTCTATCTCTCTCTCTCATTCCACAACTCAACACTCACCCTTCATATCCACTCCAACACACATACACCGACATGCAGAATACAAACACGACACTACACTACACAACACTACACAATGCAACGCAACGCAACGCGACGCCTGTGAGCCTGGCGTCAATCTTCATTGATTCGTAGAGATTCGCACTTCCCTCTCTCCAACCTTCTTTACACTTCCACATTTATTCAATTAGTCAGTCACAAAATGGTGCATTATATTTCCCACATCACTCAGCACCACACAAATTGCACTATAAGCGTTGCATTCATTCATTCGTCGTTATTATTATTATTCTTATTATTGTCATTCAAGTCATTGATTGTTTCAATAACATCTGATGAAATAGACTTGGATATTTTACATTGTGCCGATTCTCTCGTCTTGCATAAGTATCACTGATGATGATAATAATAGTGTTATTATTATTTCTGAGCAGATTGAACACTCGTTCGAAGTATCTACTCTTCACTCTTGTCAGTGTGTGTTCATGGAAATGTTCACGAGTCGAGTCACTTGACTGATTGGCATCCAGCTGCAATGCACACACATGTGAATACTCATGTGAATCTATGTGTGACCTTGTATCTTCGCAAGTATTCAGGTGTGTTTGTCTGTGTGTTTGTGTGACCATGTGCGTGTGTGGGCGTGAATGCAGACTCTTGTCTGGAAATGGTCAAGGCACGACTGCGCTTGCAACGAGTGGGTGTTGAATGTGAGCATCCGTCGATTCGCGGTTATGACGAGCGAGGACTAGGACAGGAAGGGTTCCGTCACACTGTCGACCGCCCTCTCCACGTGGTCGGCAGTGGAGTTGGCGTGATCGATTGACATGATTGTCGAACTGCCCGTCGCCTTGAGAAGTGTTGTTCGGTTGGGTTGGGGAATTCTACAGAGGTCGGTGTGTGCACGTGGAGAGTGAGACACGTGCACAGAGACAGACATCTGTTGGTATGTGATCTGCTAAAAGCCGTGTGCGCCGGCCGGGAGTCGAACCCGGGTCGCAACCGTGGGAGGGTTGCATGATACCGCTACACTACCGGCGCGCGTCTCCCACTCCCACTCTCATTCTCTTCAAACACATACTCTACTCCACTACCATACACTCTTTCACCTCCAAACTTCAACCGCCTTCATCACAACCAACCCCAGTCCAATTACATCATCATCAATCACAATCATCACTAACTACCCTCCTCTCACATCACTACAACTCCATTCTATCTCTCTCATTCCACAACTCAACACTCACCCTTCATATCCACTCCAACACACATACACCGACATGCATTATACAAACACGACACGACACTACACTACACTACACAATGCAACGCAACGCAACGCAACGCGACGCCTGTGAGCCTGGCGTCAATCTTCATTGATTCGTAGAGATTCGCACTTCCCTCTCTCCAACCTTCCTTACACTTCCACATTTATTCAATTAGTCAGTCACAAAATGGTGCATTATATTTCCCACATCACTCAGCACCACACAAATTGCACTATAAGCGTTGCATTCATTCATTCGTCGTTATTATTATTATTCTTATTATTGTCATTCAAGTCATTGATTGTTTCAATAACATCTGATGAAATAGACTTGGATATTTTACATTGTGCCGATTCTCTCGTCTTGCATAAGTATCACTGATGATGATAATAATAGTGTTATTATTATTTCTGAGCAGATTGAACACTCGTTCGAAGTATCTACTCTTCACTCTTGTCAGTGTGTGTTCATGGAAATGTTCACGAGTCGAGTCACTTGACTGATTGGCATCCAGCTGCAATGCACACACATGTGAATACTCATGTGAATCTATGTGTGACCTTGTATCTTCGCAAGTATTCAGGTGTGTTTGTCTGTGTGTTTGTGTGACCATGTGCGTGTGTGGGCGTGAATGCAGACTCTTGTCTGGAAATGGTCAAGGCACGACTGCGCTTGCAACGAGTGGGTGTTGAATGTGAGCATCCGTCGATTCGCGGTTATGACGAGCGAGGACTAGGACAGGAAGGGTTCCGTCACACTGTCGACCGCCCTCTCCACATGGTCGGCAGTGGAGTTGGCGTGATCGATTGACATGATTGTCGAACTGCCCGTCGCCTTGAGAAGTGTTGTTCGGTTGGGTTGGGGAATTCTACAGAGGTCGGTGTGTGCACGTGGAGAGTGAGACACGTGCACAGAGACAGACATCTGTTGGTATGTGATCTGCTAAAAGCCGTGTGCGCCGGCCGGGAGTCGAACCCGGGTCGCAACCGTGGGAGGGTTGCATGATACCGCTACACTACCGGCGCGCGTCTCCCACTCCCACTCTCATTCTCTTCAAACACATACTCTACTCCACTACCATACACTCTTTCACCTCCAAACTTCAACCGCCTTCATCACAACCAACCCCAGTCCAATTACATCATCATCAATCACAATCATCACTAACTACCCTCCTCTCACATCACTACAACTCCATTCTATCTCTCTCTCTCTCTCATTCCACAACTCAACACTCACCCTTCATATCCACTCCAACACACATACACCGACATGCATAATACAAACACGACACGACACGACACTACACTACACAATGCAACGCAACGCAACGCAACGCGACGCCTGTGAGCCTGGCGTCAATCTTCATTGATTCGTAGAGATTCGCACTTCCCTCTCTCCAACCTTCTTTACACTTCCACATTTATTCAATTAGTCAGTCACAAAATGGTGCATTATATTTCCCACATCACTCAGCACCACACAAATTGCACTATAAGCGTTGCATTCATTCATTCGTCGTTATTATTATTATTCTTATTATTGTCATTCAAGTCATTGATTGTTTCAATAACATCTGATGAAATAGACTTGGATATTTTACATTGTGCCGATTCTCTCGTCTTGCATAAGTATCACTGATGATGATAATAATAGTGTTATTATTATTTCTGAGCAGATTGAACACTCGTTCGAAGTATCTACTCTTCACTCTTGTCAGTGTGTGTTCATGGAAATGTTCACGAGTCGAGTCACTTGACTGATTGGCATCCAGCTGCAATGCACACACATGTGAATACTCATGTGAATCTATGTGTGACCTTGTATCTTCGCAAGTATTCAGGTGTGTTTGTCTGTGTGTTTGTGTGACTATGTGCGTGTGTGGGCGTGAATGCAGACTCTTGTCTGGAAATGGTCAAGGCACGACTGCGCTTGCAACGAGTGGGTGTTGAATGTGAGCATCCGTCGATTCACGGTTATGACGAGCGAGGACTAGGACAGGAAGGGTTCCGTCACACTGTCGACCGCCCTCTCCACGTGGTCGGCAGTGGAGTTGGCGTGATCGATTGACATGATTGTCGAACTGCCCGTCGCCTTGAGAAGTGTTGTTCGGTTGGGTTGGGGAATTCTACAGAGGTCGGTGTGTGCACGTGGAGAGTGAGACACGTGCACAGAGACAGACATCTGTTGGTATGTGATCTGCTAAAAGCCGTGTGCGCCGGCCGGGAGTCGAACCCGGGTCGCAACCGTGGGAGGGTTGCATGATACCGCTACACTACCGACACGCGTCTCCCACTCCCACTCTCATTCTCTTCAAACACATACTCTACTCCACTACCATACACTCTTTCACCTCCAAACTTCAACCGCCTTCATCACAACCAACCCCAGTCCAATTACATCATCATCAATCACAATCATCACTAACTACCCTCCTCTCACATCACTACAACTCCATTCTATCTCTCTCTCTCTCTCATTCCACAACTCAACACTCACCCTTCATATCCACTCCAACACACATACACCGACATGCATAATACAAACACGACACGACACTACACTACACAATCAAGCAACGCAACGCAACGCGACGCCTGTGAGCCTGGCGTCAATCTTCATTGATTCGTAGAGATTCGCACTTCCCTCTCTCCAACCTTCCTTACACTTCCACATTTATTCAATTAGTCAGTCACAAAATGGTGCATTATATTTCCCACATCACTCAGCACCACACAAATTGCACTATAAGCGTTGCATTCATTCATTCGTCGTTATTATTATTATTCTTATTATTGTCATTCAAGTCATTGATTGTTTCAATAACATCTGATGAAATAGACTTGGATATTTTACATTGTGCCGATTCTCTCGTCTTGCATAAGTATCACTGATGATGATAATAATAGTGTTATTATTATTTCTGAGCAGATTGAACACTCGTTCGAAGTATCTACTCTTCACTCTTGTCAGTGTGTGTTCATGGAAATGTTCACGAGTCGAGTCACTTGACTGATTGGCATCCAGCTGCAATGCACACACATGTGAATACTCATGTGAATCTATGTGTGACCTTGTATCTTCGCAAGTATTCAGGTGTGTTTGTCTGTGTGTTTGTGTGACCATGTGCGTGTGTGGGCGTGAATGCAGACTCTTGTCTGGAAATGGTCAAGGCACGACTGCGCTTGCAACGAGTGGGTGTTGAATGTGAGCATCCGTCGATTCGCGGTTATGACGAGCGAGGACTAGGACAGGAAGGGTTCCGTCACACTGTCGACCGCCCTCTCCACATGGTCGGCAGTGGAGTTGGCGTGATCGATTGACATGATTGTCGAACTGCCCGTCGCCTTGAGAAGTGTTGTTCGGTTGGGTTGGGGAATTCTACAGAGGTCGGTGTGTGCACGTGGAGAGTGAGACACGTGCACAGAGACAGACATCTGTTGGTATGTGATCTGGTAAAAGCCGTGTGCGCCGGCCGGGAGTCGAACCCGGGTCGCAACCGTGGGAGGGTTGCATGATACCGCTACACTACCGGCGCGCGTCTCCCACTCCCACTCTCATTCTCTTCAAACACATACTCTACTCCACTACCATACACTCTTTCACCTCCAAACTTCAACCGCCTTCATCACAACCAACCCCAGTCCAATTACATCATCATCAATCACAATCATCACTAACTACCCTCCTCTCACATCACTACAACTCCATTCTATCTCTCTCTCTCTCTCATTCCACAACTCAACACTCACCCTTCATATCCACTCCAACACACATACACCGACATGCATAATACAAACACGACACGACACTACACTACACTACACAATGCAACGCAACGCAACGCAACGCGACGCCTGTGAGCCTGGCGTCAATCTTCATTGATTCGTAGAGATTCGCACTTCCCTCTCTCCAACCTTCCTTACACTTCCACATTTATTCAATTAGTCAGTCACAAAATGGTGCATTATATTTCCCACATCACTCAGCACCACACAAATTGCACTATAAGCGTTGCATTCATTCATTCGTCGTTATTATTATTATTCTTATTATTGTCATTCAAGTCATTGATTGTTTCAATAACATCTGATGAAATAGACTTGGATATTTTACATTGTGCCGATTCTCTCGTCTTGCATAAGTATCACTGATGATGATAATAATAGTGTTATTATTATTTCTGAGCAGATTGAACACTCGTTCGAAGTATCTACTCTTCACTCTTGTCAGTGTGTGTTCATGGAAATGTTCACGAGTCGAGTCACTTGACTGATTGGCATCCAGCTGCAATGCACACACATGTGAATACTCATGTGAATCTATGTGTGACCTTGTATCTTCGCAAGTATTCAGGTGTGTTTGTCTGTGTGTTTGTGTGACCATGTGCGTGTGTGGGCGTGAATGCAGACTCTTGTCTGGAAATGGTCAAGGCACGACTGCGCTTGCAACGAGTGGGTGTTGAATGTGAGCATCCGTCGATTCGCGGTTATGACGAGCGAGGACTAGGACAGGAAGGGTTCCGCCACACTGTCGACCGCCCTCTCCACGTGGTCGGCAGTGGAGTTGGCGTGATCGATTGACATGATTGTCGAACTGCCCGTCGCCTTGAGAAGTGTTGTTTGGTTGGGTTGGGGAATTCTACAGAGGTCGGTGTGTGCACGTGGAGAGTGAGACACGTGCACAGAGACAGACATCTGTTGGTATGTGATCTGCTAAAAGCCGTGTGCGCCGGCCGGGAGTCGAACCCGGGTCGCAACCGTGGGAGGGTTGCATGATACCGCTACACTACCGACACGCGTCTCCCACTCCCACTCTCATTCTCTTCAAACACATACTCTACTCCACTACCATACACTCTTTCATCTCCATTCCAATTACATCATCATCAATCACAATCATCACTACCCTCCTCTCACATCACTACAACTCCATTCTATCTCTCTCTCTCTCTTTCTACAACTCCACACACACCCTTCATATCCACTCCAACACACATACACCTACATTCATGTCGGTCAGGTCAATGATTGCTGGCGCCGACATGGTACATATCCTAAACAATGCGTCCGCCACAGCATTGTGAACACCCGAATTATGTCGAATATCCGAAGTGAATTTTGAAATATAGTCCATTTGACGCAATACGCGTGGAGAATATCTATCTGTAGTATTGTGGAGGTCATACGTCAGGGGCTTGTGATCGGTAAATACTGTGAATTTCCGACCTTCGACAAAGTGGCGAAAATGTTTGATAGCCGCGTATATGGCGAGGAGTTCTCTGCCAAAGGTGCTATACCTCGCTTCAGCGGCGGACAACTTCCGTGAGAAAAAGGCGACTGGTATCCATGAAGTATGTACCAGTTGCTGTAGAACAGCTCCAATGGCTGTGTTAGATGCATCAACTGAGATGCTAAGCGGAAGATGGACGTCTTGGTGGACTAGCATGGTGGCGTCTGCAATTGCCGACTTAATATTCTGGAAGGCTTCTCGAGCTTCTGGTGTCATGCTGAACGTTTTGCTCTTACCCTTTAGTAGGTCTGTGAGTGGCTGTAAAATATGTGCACATTGAGGAACAAATCGTCGGTAATATCTCACCATGCCTAGAAATGTGCGCGAAGATTTTATTGACGTAGGTTCCGGGAAGTCGCGTATTGCCTGCACCTTCTCAGGTAGCGGGCGAATTTCCTGTTCATTAATGACATGTCCCAGGAAGGTCAATGAACGGACGCCAATCTGGCATTTAGACATGTTAAGTGTCAAACCATGGGTTGTTAACCGCTCAAAAACCATCTGTAAATGCGTACGGTGGGTAGCTTCATCTGGGCTAGCCGCGAGAACATCGTCGAGATAAGCATATGCGCAATCCAATCCGTGCAAAACATCGTGAATAAATCGCTGGAATGTTTGTGCGGCGTTGCGGAGACCAAACGGCATTCGAAGGAATTCGAAAAGACCAAAAGGGGTGATCACTGCCGTTTTAGGAATATCGTCTGGATGAACTGGAATCTGGTGATAGGCTCTGGTTAAGTCCAGTTTGCTGAATACCGTGGCACCCTTTAGTGACGACGTAAGATCATGTATATGTGGTACGGAGTAGCGATCTGGCACGGTCTGTGCGTTCAGCCTGCGGTAGTCACCACAAGGCCTCCAATCTATCCCGTTATTCTTTGGCACCACATGTAAATGGGAAGACCACGGGACGCTGGAAGGACGGACTATCCCCATGTCTAACATAATTTCGAATTCAGCCTTCACGGCTTGTAGTTTTTCTGGGGACAATCGCCGTGGCTTAGCGAAGACCGGTGGACCAGTGGTCACGATATGGTGAGTGACAGTAGAAGTCACACAAGGAAGTTTAGAAACCGGTTTGAACAGATTGGCAAAGGACTGAAGAACTTCAGCGTAAGGGCCGTTAGAGGCAGGGGTTGAATATACTGGGCTTAATGCAGGTGTGTGCGTCACAACACCGGAGATCGAAAGGTTTGTAGCTGAATCGATCAGTTTGTGTTTGCCAGTATCAACCAGTAGCTGATAGTGTTGCATGAGATCCAAGCCAATAATACCGGTTGTTACATCTGCCACAAGGAAAACCCAGAGAAATGACCTACGTGAGCCTATGTTAAGATCCAGGAACCTTTTCCGTACGTGGTGATTGGCGAACCGTTTGCGGCGCGAAGCTGTAAGGAAAGTGGCCGCTTGCGCTCTTCAGATGTTGGTGGAATCACGCTAACTTCCGCCCCAGTGTCAACCAGGAAGCGTGTCCCAGTGTTACGGTCTGTAACATAGAAGAGGCGACATGGAAGTGGTTCGCCAGCGACGTTAGTCACCAATACGTGCTGGCTTACTGGTTTCCCGATTGCTGGACATCAAAGGTGCACGGGCGAGTGCACTTTTGGGCCTTGTCACCATAACGGCGGTGATACCAGCACACTCCAGGTTGGGAATTTTGAGGCTTACGACGTCTGCTGCCAGCTCGTGAAGAAGATCTACTACGAGTCGAGCTGGTGCGGCTATTCAAACGACCTCTAGGTGTCATCTCCTGTTTCAACTTATCTATCTCTTCATAAAGCTTAGCTATGTAGGCCACCACATCTAATTTTGATGACCCTTCAGTAGAGGAGTCCTTCGTCTGAGTGAGACTAGCGGTTACGGCCATCCCGCGAACAAGACGATATATATATATATATATATATATATATATATATATAGAATGATAACAACAAATATGATAACAAAAAAAATATTAGTAAAAACAAGGCAAGTAAAATTTTATAACTGTGTGAAAAACAATTTGCCAATATGCAAAATGACTATTTACACGTTAGGCTACTAAGTAGGCAAACGGTGAAAACTCGGGCTCACCACTTGTAAGAGTCAGACTCAGGATTAACTTCGACCTAAAAGTAACCACTCTTACAAAACTTCTTCACCGCTTATGGCCTTAATCGTACTCTGCCTAACGTGCAAGTACTAACGAACGGAATCAAAGTTAAAAGACTTGGGATGGCAAGTGTGACTGGAACAGAATTGTATTTACACAAAAGAGATAAGAATTTGATAAGAAATAAGAGGTACACACTTATCTGCAGGTGAGAGGGCGGTAAGCTCAGAGAGTGCGCTAGGTGAAAGCACAGCGAGAGAGCGAACCCAAAACCGTACAGGGGGTTCAGGAATACAAAGTGGAAGTGGGGTTAAAGGTCAAGCTGCGTTCATTCAAACAAAAGTTCAAAGGTACAATGTACACTACACATTAATTCCTCGTTATTATTATTATTGTCATTCACAATTTCATTGTTGTTCTTGTTATCGATATCATTTCTGTGACTGTTGCTATTGCTCTAATTTATATCACTGCTGCAGTATATCGCTGAAAATATTCTGATCAGGAATATTCGGAGAATACAAGCATTGTTTTCTGCAGGATTTCAAAATTGAAAATACTATTTCTTCCTATCAGCACATCCAGCTCATTGATTCTTTGTTGAGGGCGAATGTTTGTTCAGGTGTAATTTGTTTACAATCTGTTTACTAAGAATACAATTTATAACATGGCTGGCGTAGGAATTCAAACGCTTCCCACCACCTGCTTGTTCTGTTGTAATCAGCTGCTCTCCTCACCCTCCAATCATTCGTCGTTTTTGCAAACCTACAGACACAACCGCCAACCTCCCTCCTTCCAATAATCACCAACGATCGCTTCACTCAAATCACCTGTGAGGAACTTTCATCCTGATTGTACGTCCATGAATCAGTCAGACATTCAGTCAGTCAATCACTCCTACATTCAGCCTTCACTCAAATCTCTGCTTTATTTAGTCAGACCGGACCACGTGGATATATTCAAGTCATTGATTGTTTTAATAATATCTGATGAAATAGACTTGGATATTTTACATTGTGCCGATTCTCTCGTGCTGCATAAGTATCACTGATAATAATAATAATAATAATAATAATAATAATAATAGTGTTAATATTTCTGAGCAGATTGAACACTCGTTCGAAGTATCTACTCTTCACTCTTGTCAGTGTGTGTTCATGGAAATGTTCACGAGTCGAGTCACTTGACTGATTGGCATCCAGCTGCAATGCACACACATGTGAATACTCATGTGAATCTATGTGTGACCTTGTATCTTCGCAAGTATTCAGGTGTGTTTGTCTGTGTGTTTGTGTGACCATGTGCGTGTGTGGGCGTGAATGCAGACTCTTGTCTGGAAATGGTCAAGGCACGACTGCGCTTGCAACGAGTGGGTGTTGAATGTGAGCATCCGTCGATTCGCGGTTATGACGAGCGAGGACTAGGACAGGAAGGGTTCCGTCACACTGTCGACCGCCCTCTCCACATGGTTGGCAGTGGAGTTGGCGTGATCGATTGACATGATTGTCGAACTGCCCGTCGCCTTGAGAAGTGTTGTTCGGTTGGGTTGGGGAATTCTACAGAGGTCGGTGTGTGCACGTGGAGAGTGAGACACGTGCACAGAGACAGACATCTGTTGGTATGTGATCTGCTAAAAGCCGTGTGCGCCGGCCGGGAGTCGAACCCGGGTCGCAACCGTGGGAGGGTTGCATGATACCGCTACACTACCGGCGCGCGTCTCCCACTCCCACTCTCATTCTCTTCAAACACATACTCTACTCCACTACCATACACTCTTTCACCTTCAAACCTCAACCTCCTCCATCACAACCAATTCCATTCAAATTATATCATCATCAATCACAGTCATCACTAACTACCCTCCTCTCACATCACTGCAACTCTCATCAATCTCTCTCATTCCACACCTCAACATTCATTTTTCACATCTACTCTAATTTACTTGTTCTGTTTTATTTGTAGTGCATTTTCTGCGCATCTTTCTTTCTTCTGTTCTTTTTATGATTGCTTTTGTAAGTTTTTTCCTTTGTTGTTTTTTGATAATTTTTTTACTCTCTCATTTGAATATTTCATTTCCTTCTTTGTTTTACTTGTCATTTTCTTTTAATGCGTCTTAGTATTTTCGGTGAACTTCATTTTCCTATATGTCACAGTTTTCTTTCTCATGGAACACCTCTTATTTTTTTTATTTTCCTCACCGTGTTGCTTTATATCTTTCACTTACCACGGAACGTCCAATAATGCAGCCTTAATGTTTTATGCTTTGTGATTTTCATTCAAATGTTTATTATAACTATTCATATTATTATTGTTATCATTTTCACTGATATTATTTTCGTTGTAAAATTTGTTGCTGTTGGTATTGCTCTAATCAGCCATCTCTTATTCACTCATTCTCCTGGTGTTTACCACTGAAGCCACATAGTGTCTGCTGTCAGTTTTCACTGATGCTTATAAATTGATAGTGCTCTCTTCCCTACAAAGCTTTTCTATTTAAATGCCTGGTAAATAGTATTTCTTATCGGGCGTTGTTCCTTGGTAATCATGCAAACCTAAAGTGTCAGTGACACCTGTTTTTCAATTCTTAAGTGATCTTGTGATTCATATTTCATTATTTTTTTCTTTCTTCAGGTGTAAAAATGTTTGATAATTTAAGGGATTTCTAAGACATGCTCGATATCTAATGCATTTTAATATCTCTCTTGTGTTTTTTTGATACGTCTTTGTTTCTGCGTGATTATTTTCATGATCATTTCTTATTCCAGTGTAACCCTTCTTTTCTGTCGACGTTTCTTCTGAATTGCTATATTTGAAGCAATTACCCCTATTTGAAACATTTAGTCTACTATTTTGGCAACATTTCACTCATATTTTGTTTCCATCCAGTTATATTCACATATTCGCATTTTCGAGTATACTTCATTTTCCAATCATCTATTTCACATATCCCGTGAGGGATTTAGGTCAAAGGTGTGAATACATGAAATAATAATAGTATGAAATGCAATTAAAATATTTGTGATTATAATCATAGTTTAATGTCAAGTGGCACAATAATTAATGTCGTTTATAGAATGTAGAATAATACATATGGTGTATAGATTTTGGAAAGGGGTACATAATTATAAGATTAATAGACGAATATAAAATGTTACATAACATGGTATGAAATTTGATAAGACAGAATTCAATATTGTAAAAAATATAAAAATATAAAAACTAATAATTTTGGGTTTAAAATGTCAAGTGGGTCAAGTGGAAAAGATTCAGAGTGAGAATAATAATAATAATGGTAATAATAATAACAATAGTCGTAGTAATAAGGGAAGAGTACATAAAATAACTAAATAAACAAAATAAATGTCTATCCGTCTACGGCCAAGGCAGAAGTAGGGATTGTACATACTTCTTTTGTACACAAAGGTCTGGCTTAAAGTCATGAATCGCCAAGGCCTCAGCTGTCTTTAGAAGTCTGTAGCGAAGAAAACGCGGGAAGTTAGCATTGATTCTATATATGATCTTAAAATCATGGTCAGGTTTGACAGAGTGACAGAAATCGATCAAGTGTTTTAGAACAGAGCTTCGCACACACTTCCTTTCTCCCTTATAAAACCAAGCTGGAATATGTTCTCGTATCCGTGTGGAAAGCGTCCTCTGACTACGGCCAATGTACCTTGCTGCACAAGAGCAGGTGAACAGATAGATGCACATGGAGGCGGCCAGATGGGGGAGCTTTTCTTTTACAGAGGTAGAGAACAACTTGCGGCTAGTGAACGTCATATGTAATTTTGCTGCATAGAACGTCTTACTAACTGATTTAGAGAGACGATTTTTGGGCATATCTAAAGCTTGATCACCTTTGAATTCCAAGTTCATGAATAAGGTTTTCTTTGGAACTGTGTCGGTGACCAGTTTAGACTGCTTATCTTTCATATTCACACCTTTGACCTAATTCCCTCACCGGATATAATTTTTATAAAAAAAACCGTATATATACGATTGTACAGCTTGATAATAAATTCGCTGAAAAGAGTCTCTTTGCTGAATATTGTGTTCTTCTTGCTTTTCTAACTATTGAATTTATCAAACAAACTCGAAGACTTACAGGTGAAATCCAAAATACTGGCGGAATAAGCAAGCGATGAAGACAGGACTCCAGGTGAACACAGAGAAGACGGAGGTGATGAAGATAACCAACCAACTAACAGTAACAACAACAATAACAACCAGCACCTATCACCATCATCAGGACAGATTTGACAGGGTTTACTTCATTCACTTATCTAGAAAGCATCTATTCAACTACAGTCGGAATGGATGAAGGAGTCAAAGCCAGCCAGATTCGGAAACACCAGATACACCTTCATTAACCTGAAACCAGTTTGGAAATCTGCTGCACTCAACCAGCATCAGCAACAAGATTCGCATTTTCAACACAATTGTGAAGTCAGTCAGTCAATTCTTCTATACGGGTCAGAAACTTGCATTGCATGTCACAAAAAGGATTTCTAACAGGTTGCAGACTTTTGTCAACATCTGCCAACTTCTCCGGCTCCATAGTGAAGATCAAATGGCCAGAAAGAATCAGCAACAAACCAACCAAGAATCGATCGCTCAACAAATATGTAAGAGGCCGTCGAATGAAATAGCGCGCAATGCAGGCCATTGCTTGAGTGGAATCCAAATAAGAAGCGAAACGGGGTCGTCCTAGGGTGACATGGAGGAGATCATACGAAAGGGAGATGAGAAATTATTGGCAATCGTGGATCCAGATGAAGAGGACGACAGAAAGTAGAACAAAGTGGAGGTGTTTTGTTGAAGCCCTACGTTCCACTGGGAACCCAAGGGAACTTTTGAGAGCATGTGGTGTCTCCTAGTTTATTTACTCATGAATTTTTTCCAGTCATTATTTACATGTCACTTTTAATGCCCATATTTGAGACAATGATTAAGTATTTTTATAATAATTTTGGTTTATTATTTCCTTGCGTGGTACATAGGGCTCCAGCAACTCTTGGTTCTCTGGTGTCTGTTTTAGCTGCTTTCACGATTTCCTATAAGCATTCGGCTTTTCCTCACATGATTTCCTCCAAGTCACCCTCTGATGCCCAGGGGTTAGGACTCTCACCGACCATGCACATGGTCCGGGGTTCGATCCCCTGCTGACGCACACCTGATATCTATGGTCGGCCTGCAAAATTTGGGCTACTGATATCATATGCTGAAAATTCCATACTTGTACCGAAAATACTGTGTGGTTTCAAGAGATAATCAAAAATTTTAAAAATTAAAAAATCCGTCGCTTACTATTCATATTACACTCTGGGACAGAGTGTGTGATGTCGCTCAACGGTCTACTCAGAGTCTTTCCGGTGCATCTCCATTTTCTTGTGCATATTTTTTGTACGTATGAGAATGTATAACTTATATGCAGAAATGTATAACTCAGACCTGTGATTTTTAAGAGTGAAGTATTTGTCAACTTGCATCCGAATGTGTGTGTCAAAATGATTTATATCGAATCTGAATACTCTTCAGCCTACAATGTGTCCGATAATAAGTTGAGATACACTTCTTTATCACAGTATTTTATATTTCAACTAACTGAACAGTCTTCACAGGAATCCGCTTTGAGATCTTGGATTCAACGAACAAAATTAAACACCCTGCATACATAGTTCTGAATTTTCTGAGGTCCGAAAATATTCAACTACATCTTAATATTGTATAAAACATCGGAGTCTGTCACATAAAAGAATATTGCAACGTTAAACACAAAATCATAGGATATGAACTAAGTTTACGATAGTAACAAAATGTAATGTATTCGTCTTCTAATAACACTATCCAAATGTATAAAAGGGACTAACTGTTTTATATCTGTATTCCTTTTACTAGGATAGATTGCAAAAATTTTGTAAAAAGGTACTGTTAAGAAATTCATAATTGTCGATGTGAGATGAAAAATAATATAATATGCTAAACGTTAGGACTAACACCAGTTAACACTTGTTCTGCTTTCAGTGTGTTGTGCTGCTATATTTTGACTAAACTAGAGTACACGTATATCTTAGTACTTCTTCGCGTTTATAATTGTGACCTAACGTTGCGATTACTCGACATCCGCAACGTAATTCAAAAGGCACTTGAGAAGGAATACGATAGTGTATTATTGCAGCAATCAAAATTCAAAAATCGAGCGAGTACAAAAGTATCAATTGTTAACATGCAAGATTTAGAGTAATAAACAAATCAAAGTACAATTACATAGTGAAAGTATACTGCGATGGTGAGTAATAAAACGGGTCACTACAAGTGCAATGCTTGATTTTCCTGCTGTAGCAGTCCCCATTACTTCATGTTACACATCTTTCTTGAATTACATGATACCAACATTCAAATATTGCCGTGTCGGCATTCTCAATATACTGTTGCTATTGTGTTTATTGAAACCTATGCCTTGTTGGCATACAGGAACTCATTCTGAAGACCTAACTTGAGCCCAGATGTGAGAGTTCATGGTGAGGGGCGGGGTGAAGGAGATTTTTTAATTGAACTGAACCTCAGTATTTCATCTTCAACGACCGATTTGTTTATCTGTGCCGACTGAATCACATTGGGGATAAATAGATTTTCAAGGGAAAAAGGCTCGTTTGCTGAGTTGTGGCTTAGTTGTGTATTCCTGTGTTCTGTTTATACTACCGTTGACGAATACATCCTTGAACAGCCTGTTAGGAGCAACCTGGCCATTAGGTGAGGTGAGCCAGGCTACACAGTCAGCAGGTAGAGTGGACAAAGCTCAGGTCCAAATGAATAGATGGCGACAGAGCAATCGTGAGTGTTATTTCTTGTTGAAGCCATTTAGTACGATGTAGTGACACGTTCGTTCGTGCACATTACCTAGCTAGTTTAGCAATCATCTCGCACTCTGATTTGGTCCCGAAATATAACTCGTAATTTGGACGATCAATTCTGATGTTTTGCTTTGCGTTTGGTCTACACGGAACGAATACTATAGAAGTTGTGGGTGTTACATCTTGCGGTAGTATACTTCATACTCTCCGTGAACGTCAATACCGTCAGACTCTAAACTGGTCAGCCCTAAAGCGAACTTCATTTTTCGTACATACACAGACAAATCCGGTGAGTTCATTCCATTTCGTATTCGTTCTTGTACTATTTTTAAATTATATATATTTCGCCATGAGTGATGATACTCCTAAGGTCATCCGCATTAGATCAGCTAACAAAACTATTCAGCTCGTACCATTTTGGCCAGATAAAAATGAATCATGGTTTCAGATATCTGAGTCTGATTTCATAGAACATGGGTTAACTGATCAGCGTTCACAGTTCCTTAGAGTTTTTCACGCCTTACCGTGGGAATTAAGCAAATGCGCAGCTGTGCATAAGTCGAGCCCAGAGGTAAGTAACTCTAATGAATTGCTTAAAGCAGCCCTCCTAAGGACAAACGAACTCAGCGTCTTGAAGAACTATTTCGCAACGTGGAGTTAGGTGATGAGTCGGCTGTGAGCATAATAACGAGAATGAGGGAAGTTATCAGTCAACGTCAGTTCGATGAGGGACTTTTCAGAGAACTGTTCTTGTCCAAACTGCCACAGTCAGTACAGGCTGTGCTGGTGATAATTCAAGGTGTTATTACAGACAACTTATCTACCTCCGCCGATAAAATTCTAGAAATAAGAGAACGACCAGTCACTGAAATATGTTCGATTGCTGAACAGACTTCGAGTAGGGACACTGCAGTGATAGAGTTATGCAATTCCATCTAGCAGCTACTAAGGTCAAATAATCTTCATATTTCCTCACATCATCGTCTGAACTCTCCTCAACGGCGAGACCCACGTGGTCAGTGTAAATTCATACTGTGGTGAGAGCTGGCTGCTAGCCAAAGTTGGTAGACAGTAATTGACGTCAATGTTTATGTCCCCAATATTGGTGGTGAGAAAATGAGAACAAAGGCTTTTCGTAGGCGGATACAGTTAGCATATGGATGATCTGACACAGCCACAAAGAGATGCAAGGTTAACTTACTGTGAGAGACAACCAATCAAAAGAGTGGATTTTCTACTAACAATAATCTACAATAATGTACACTGAAATCTATAAATATGTGTTGATTTTCCTTAATAAACGATATGTTGCCTGGCCCTTGTCTTCCGTTGTTACAATACCACGTTCACTTAAAATCCCTGACTGGTGCTGGTATCACAATACCTATGGCCAGGAAGCGAAATGTTGCCGAAAACCCTGTAATTTCGCCAATGTCTCAGAGTCTGTGGGAAGCTATCCCGCCGGCACGCGTTAGCGGCAACCGTTGCCAGTGGCACTAGCTGCCTACTTTACATTCATGATATGGTCAGCCAGACCTGTTATTTAGTCGACACAGGCACCGAAGTCAGCGTCCTTCCTGCTACAGCAGCAGATTGACAGAAGGAACCTACCTTCAACTTACAGGCTGCAAAAGGAAAACCAATTGCAACCTTTGGTAGGAAATACGCCTATCTGAACGTAGGTTTACGCAAACCTATTCAGTGGATTTTCTTCCTCGCTGACGTCACAATGCCCATCATTGCACGGACCTAATTAACCATCATGACTTATTCGTAGACGCCCGCCGAAATCGATTGATAGACGATACTACCAGATTGTCTATTAAAGGCATCACCTACGTAGGCCCCAGCTTATCACTCGTTAAAATCAAGGCAATCCTTGATCCGACTTTTCAACCAACTGTTGATAAATACTCGGAACTTAATTGCCCGTCTAACGATTTACCGTGCATAACCAGCAATGCTATGCATCACATCATAACCTCAGGACAAGCCGTGACATCTAAGGCACGACGACTTGCTCCTGACAAACCACCACTCGCTAGAAATGAGTTCGACCATATGCTCACCCTTGGCATCATTCAGCCATCGAATAGACAATGGGCATCCCCACTTCATAACCTCGCCTAGATTACAAGGTCACTAGTATTCTAGCCGGTCCCAAGCCCGGATAAAGAGGGAGGGTTGGGGCGTGGTGCTAGCAACTCCACCCCCAAAACTTAACCAAATTGCTACAGAAAATTCAACGCACAAATATATCAAAAATACTAAAAATATGAACAATAACCTTATTTTTCGCTGGACTCAGGGAAGTGAAATGACACAGGCTGGTGAAAGCCTTCGGGAAGCCAGTCAGCCGATGTGCCTTCTTTCGATGAAAGCAAAAATAAGGATGGGGACGTGGGACATTCGTACAATGTACAAAACTGGAAAGGCTGCTCAGGTAGCCGCAGAAATGAGGAGATATAAAATAGAAGTATTGGGAATCTGCGAGAGCAGATGGAACGGATGCGGAAGGTGCCAACTACCAACTGGAGAGACAATAATCTACTCCGGACACCCAGAGGACGATCACGAGCACACCGAGGGAGTAGCCATCATGATGTCACCAATAGCGGCTAAAGCTCTCATGCAGTGGGAACCAATCTCTTCCAGGATAATGACAGCTAGGTTCAACTCAAAAGGAAGGAAGGAAGGTTACAATCATTCAATGCTATGCGGCTACAAACGTCTCAGAACAAGAGAAGAAGGAGGATTTCTACAGTCAACTACAAACAGTAATGGACAACGTCCCAAAGAGCGATATCAAAATCCTGATGGGTGACATGAATGCGAAACTGGGATGAGACAATACAGGAAGAGAACTCACCATGGGTCGTGAGGCCCTCGGTGAAATAAACGAAAATGGCGAACTCTTCTCAGACTTCTGCGCCTTCAATGATTTGGTGATTGGTGGCAGTGTGTTCAAACACAGGGATATACACAAGGCAACATGGATTTCACCAGATGGACACACCAAAAACCAGATAGACTTCATTTCGATCTCAAGGAAGTGGAGACGGAGCCTACTGGACACAAGATCGAGGAGAGGAGCAGATGTGGGTTCAGACCACTATCTAGTACAAGGGACTTTCAAGGTGAAGCTGAAAGCCTCGAGGATACCTAGGGATAGGCCACAATGCAAGTTCAACACTCACAAACTGAAGGACACAATCACACAGGACATTTTCACTGCAACTGTCAGAGCAAAGCAGGAAACACTACGTGGCACCACTGAGGAATCATCCGTGGAAGACCATTGGAACTCTCTGAAGGTAATTTTCAACGAAACGTGCTCAACGGTTTTAGGAAGAAAGAAGAAACAAGACAAGGAATGGCTCTCAACAGACACTTGGAAACTAATAGAGGAGAGGAGAAAAGTGAAAGAGAAAATGATTCAATGCAAAGATGGACAAGAGAAAGAGACGCTGAACTCAACTTACACAGCACTGGACAAAGAAGTGAAGAAGAGTGCCAGGAAGGACAAAAGACAATTCTACGACAACCTGGCTACTGAAGCTGAGAAGGCAGCAGGCAAAAGGGACCTGAGGACACTTTATCAGATAACCAAGTCTCTATCCGGGAAGAGATCAACACAAGTGAAACCTATAAAAGACAGCCAAGGGAACCCAGTTACCAAAGTAGAAAGACAGATGAAACGGTGGGCGGACCACTTCAAAGGACTCTTGAACCGACCACCACCTACAACCCGTCCAGAAATACCAACAACAGCACGTACACAACTGCAAGTTGACACCAATCCTCCAACGAAAGCTGAAGTCTTGAATGCAATCAAGCTTCTGAAAGCTGGAAAAGCAGCTGGACCAGATGGAATACCCCCCGAAGCACTGAAAGCGGACCCAGAAACGACAGCAGATATGCTGACTCCATTATTGCAAAAGGTGTCTACTGACTGGATAAAAGGTTACCTCGTGAAACTACCAAAGAAGGGCGACCTAGGACTCTGCAAGAACTGGCGAGGAATCATGCTCCTGTCGACGCCAAGCAAAATTCTGAGTCGCATCATCCTGGAGAGAATAAAGGACGCACTGGATACAGAACTCCGACCAGAACAAGCTGGATTCAGGAAAGGCCAATCATGTTCTGACCAAATTGCAACTCTACGCATCATCATCACAGAACAAAGCATGGAATGGCAATCAAACCTCTACCTCAACTTTATAGACTTTGAGAAGGCTTTCGACATAAAGCGTTGACCGCGAAGTAATTTGGAAACTACTCGAGTACTACGGCGTACCCCAAATATTCATCAACCTTATTCAACAGCTGTACGACAACGGCACATGTCAAGTGATCCACAACGGAAAACTCAGCGAGGCGTTTGGAGTAAACACAGGAGTCAGACAAGGCTGCTTATTATCACCAATGATATTCCTAATTGTGGTGGACTGGACTGGATTATGTGTCAGACAGTGGGAAACGAGAAGACAGGGATATTCTGGAACGACGTGAAGAACCTAGAAGACCTGGATTTTGCACGTGGATGACTTATGTTTGATGTCACACAAGATCGAAGACTTACAAGCGAAAACCGACAAACTGGTCGAAGAAGCAGCTGGAGAAGACAGGACTCCAGGTGAACATAGACAAGACTGAGGTTATGAAAATAACCAACCAACAACAACCACAACAGCAACAACATCCAGTGCCAATCACCATCAACGGGAGGGATTTGAAAGAGGTTACGTCATTCACTCACTTATCTAGGGAGCCATTGTCTCAACTACAGGCAGGTGGAACGGACGAGGATGTCAAATCGAGCGAGAATCGGGAAGGCGAGAAACACATTCATCAACCTGAAACCAATCTGAAAATCTTCGTCACTCCTCAGCATCAACAACAAAATTCCGATTTTCAATACAAACGTCAGTCAAGTCAGTCAGTTCTTCTATACGGATGGATCAGAAACTTAGCGGCGGGTCACAAAGAATATTTCCAACAGGTTGCAGACCTTTATCAACAACTGTCTTCGTTCTACACTGAAGATTAGATGACCGGAAAGAATCACAAACAAGAAGCTATGTGAACAAACAAAACAAGAACCAATCGCTCAGCAAATATGCAGGAGAAAGTGGAGATGGATTGGACACTCGTTGGCTGAGGAGGCCGCTGGGTGACATCGCGCGTCAGGCCCTCGAGTGGAACCCGAAAGGGAAGCAGCGAGTGGGACGTCCAAGGGTGACATGGAGGAGATCGTGTGAAGAGGAACTGAAAAAGTATGGATTAACATGGATGCAAGTGAAAAGTACAGCAGAAGACAGAAGCAAGTGGAGGCGTGCAGTTGAAGCCTTATGTTCCACTAGGAACCCAAGGGAATAATAATAATCCCCACCTCATATGGTACCGAAAAATTATAGCAACGATTGGCGACTCAACTGTGATTACCGGTGAGTGAACGCCAAAAAACCCCTGATTGCTATCAATTGCCTCACACACACGACTCAACGGCAACATTATCTTGCAAAACTATGTTCTCAAAAATAGACTTGGTTTAAGCGTATAACCAAATCCCGATGGCACCAGAAGATATCCCGAGGGTGGTCATCATTATGCCTTTCGGACTTTTTGAATTTCTACATATACCATTCGACCTCCGGGGTGCAGCACAAACATTCCAACGTTTCATTGACGGAGTATTTCGCGGTCTCGACTATGTATACGCATAGTTAGACGACTGCCTCATTGCCAGTCTAGACAAAGAAACTCACCTTAGACACTTGGACTTGGCATTCGAAAGCTTACGCCTATGTAGTGTAACCATTAACATTCAAAAGTATCAGATAGACGTTAACTCACTTGACATTCTGGGCCACACCACTGACTGCAAGGGTATTCGTCCACTGGCTAGTAAAGTTAAGGTGATACTGAATTTTCCAGAGCCACAAACAGTGAAAAGTCTTCGCACTTTTAATGGCTTGGTAAGTTATTACCGGCGGTTTACTCCCAACTGTGCTTCGCTGATTCAGCCATTAACAGACCTTCTTCGAGGGAATAACAAGTTCTTCGAACTTGATGCCTCTGCTCAAAATGCTTTCACTCAGGTTACAAAAGCTATTGCCGATGCCACACCTCTTATATATCAGGATCCAACGCCACTGTTAAATATCTCGGTTGGTACATCAGAGACTGCAATCGGCGCAGTTCTGCAGCACCTAGTCAACAGAGAGTGGCAACCACTTGTCTTTTTCTCTAGGCGCCTACAATGAGCAGAAACGAAGTACAGCACATTCGGAAGAGAACTTCTGGCCATGTACTGTGCTATACTATAATTTTCACTGACTGCAAACCCCTGACTTACTCTCTGAAATCAACTTCAGATAAGTATTCAACTAGAGAAACACGACAACTGGACTACGTTTGACAGTTTACATCGTGTATTCACAATATATCCGGAGTGAACAACACTGTGGCAGATGCCTTGTCGGGCATTTGTTCCTTTACCCAAATAGATGGCATAGACCCTGTGAAACTGGCTTGTCTTCAAAGATAAGATTCTGACCTTCGACATAAGTTGTCGAAAACCACACTGCAAATAGTCAAGAAACCTCTAGCTATGGGAAGAGACACTATTCTATGTGACATTCCCACGAGTGCTCCTCGCCCCACCGTGCCTAATAGCTATCGCCGTAGCATCTTCAGTACGCTGCACGGCTCACCCCACCCAGGCATTGGAACTACCATCAAGCTCGTAACTAGTCTGTTTTGTTGGCCTGGTATTAATAAGGAAGTAAGGGAATGGGCACACACGTGTTCAGCTTGCCAAAAGTGCAAGGTAGTAAGATACACCAAAAGCCCTCTTGGCACCTTTCTTATCCCTGATGCTCGTTTCGAACACGTGCATATAGGTTTGGTTGGACACCTTCCAGAATCTCAGGGATATACCTATATCTTAACCTGAATCGACCATTTCACACGATGGCCTGTAGCAGTAACCCTCAAGGATGTATCTGCCGAAACAGTCGCACGCGTCTCTGTCGAACGATGAATCACAAATTTGGATGCCCATCCTCCACAACAATGATCGCGGGCAGCAATTCGAAAGCGGCTTATTCTTGGCCTTGACTAAAATCACGGGTTCCATACGTTTTAGAACAGCAGCCTGCCATCCTCAAGCTAATGGTATGGTAGAACGTCTGCACCGACAGTTGAAAGTCGGGTTATCAGCTGAAAACAATGCACATTGGACTGAATCACTACCGTTAGTTCTCCTAGTGATAAGAAACGCCTTGAAAACTGATGCTGGTTGTATTGCTGCCGAGCTAGTATATGGAACAACACTACAACTGAGTTTGTGTCTCCCTCTAGCTTCCCACCAGCAGTAGATCACGCCTCATTCGTCAGTAGGCTAACAAACGCAATGCGTTCAGTTAAACCTGCTCTTCCTCAATCACAGTCCATAGACGTCTTTGTTCACCAGTGTTTGAGAACTTCTCCACATGCATTTGTTCGTCATGACTCTGTGCGCTGACCTCTGGAACCCCCATACGACGGACCGTATAAAGTCATTAAACGTATGGATAAGTTCTTTGTCTTAGACAAAAAAGGCGGCGAGGACACCGTTAGTATCGACCGTCTGAAACCGGCTTACTTAGAAGACAATCCCATGAGTTTAGAACTAAGCATTGCCAAAAATACACAAGTAACGGAATATCCGTTAGTCCTCAAGGAAATCACTAGCATGGCGAAAGCCACCGAACCTTCTGTTAAGCCCTCCAAGAAAACGCGTTCTGGACGAAACGTGAGATTCCAGAATATCTTCACACTTATGTTAAATAACTCAGTGATGCGATTCACCCAATTCTTATTCACTTGTGGTATTGATTTTTTTCTTTCAGGCACATCAGTTTTTTATATTGCATCCCGCAACACAAGTACAAAACTTTTATGACCGTACATGTTACTTCCACTAAAATAAACAGGATATATACTTTCTCAATGTTCTATTTTTCGTAATATTTTTCCGTATGGTAGATGCATATCATTTTTCAAACATTATTTTTGGTGCATTTTCCTCGACAAGGTTCTCAGCATTTTTCTTTTCTTTTCCAGGAACGATGGGCGCTGGACAAAGAGATCAAACGGACAAACATCAACAAAGCGATGTACAGACACCGTAGGTAGACGAACAGCAGGCACCACATCAGGCCGATCGAAAGAGTTTTTACCGATAGGAAAACCATTGGAGTTTTTACTTCCGGCTGGTTTTTTCTTGAGGTCGTCACAACCCCACATGGGGGGAGTGAGCTGTAGCGGTGGGTTATTCCCCAAAACTATTGGCCACAGCATTCATCACCGAACATTGGATGCTGACCCTCATTGTGTAAGCCAACTTGTTTAGTTGAAGGCTTCCGGTTATGCATCCACGCCATTTGGTACGACGTAGTGACACGTTCGTTCGTGCACATTACCTAGCTAGTTTAGCAATCATCTCGCACTCTGATTTGGTCCCGAAATATAACTCGTAATTTGGACGATCAATTCTGATGTTTTGCTTTGCCTTTGGTCTACATGGAACGAATACCATAGAAGTTGTCGGTGTTAGACTTTGCGTTAGTATACTTCATACTATCCGTGAACGTCAATACCTTCAGCCTCTTAAAACCTAATTGAAACTAAAACTGTACAAACTTGTCAGGCTAAGCTCAACCAAGCTTATAAATCGACAGTGGCATACTCCAGTCGTCATTCTCAGGATAATACTAATTTAGGCAAATAAGAACATGAACATCTGGTTCATGATCAAATTCCTCAACAGCAAGTATATATTGGAATATGGAATGACTCCGTCCTGTGTTTGTAAGCACATCCAATAATTTTTTCTCTTATTCTACCAATAATTTCCCAGCTTCATTCATAATTAAAAACTTATCTCTGTTCTCACTTGTTATGCCTCTGTCACATTTGCATGAATGCCAAATGGAAGTGATGGCAATTCAACATGAGACGTTTGCAGCTAACTACCTTAAGCCTACAAGTCCACTTCTCGGTTTACAATCTACAGTAGAACTCCCTTCATCTTCAACGCTGAAACAAATCACTACAGTTCATTTCACTTACTCTAATATTAACCAAGCCGTTAATACTCTTAAAAACTCTAGTAGTGCCGGTTTTGACGGTATACCATCGTATCTTTATAAACACGGTGGTTCTGACATTTCCGTTTTATTACTTAAGATTTTTACAATGTCCCTAGAAAGCCAAACCTATCCAGATAAATGGAAAACGACATTTATAGTACCTAAACACAAATCCGGATCAAAAACTGAAGTCAACAACTATAGGCCAATCAATATTACACCCATAGTATCTAGAATCATTGAACGAATAGTTAAAGATGATATCCTCAAACATATGCTCAGCTGCAATATTCCAAGTCCCAACCAACATGGATTCCTAAAATCCAGATCATGCATGACATGTCACGTTGACTTCTTTAACTACATAACTAGCAGCCGCGACAAACAACAACTAGTACTTGTTATCTACTTCGACATATCCAAAGCCTTTGACCGCGTTGACCACTTGCTTCTAATAAATAAGCTAAACTCCTTAGGAATAAGTAACCCATTATTAGGATGGATTGAATCATTCCTTAACAATAGGTCCCAAGTAGTTAGACTGGGTTCTGTAAACTCTAAACCTAGTCCAGTCACTTCTGGAGTAGTTCAAGGTAGCGTCTTAGGCCCCCTCCTATTCACTCTATATGTCAACGACATATGCAGCTGTTTCTCACTAGGCAAACCATTCATCTTTGCAGATGATCTTAAAGTAGCTTACACATTCCACTGTGATGACTTAGGGTACTTTCAGAAAGCTGTTCAGGAAGAACTAGATCGAGTAACTGCATGGTCCTCCACATGGAACCTAAAATTCAACCTTAAAAAATGTGGTTGGATATGCTTCGGTGCACCCTCAATAAATATTAAACTGGTACTTGAATCCATCGACTTGCCTAAACTCCAAAGTGTTGTTGACCTAGGACTCAGGTACTCTAGTGACTTGACATTTTCCGAGCAAGTGGCGACACAGACGCGTAAATCGAGGATGCTTCTAGGATGCATACTCAGGAATCTCCACAACTACGAAGCGAAGCTATTATTATATAAAACTTGTGTCAGACCACTACTTGAATATTGTCCATTTATTCTCAGCAGCACTCGCGTAAGTGACAAACTTAAAATAGAAAGTGTCCAACGATACTTCACGTCTAAACTACTAGGATTTGACTGCGAAAAGGACTACACATCAAGGTGTATAACTCTAGGTATCGACCCACTCTGGATGAGACGACTGAGCATTAACCTAACATTCTTCTTTAAAATATTGCATAAAATATCATTCTCAGACAGCAAAGAGATACAGTTCTCACCGGAAGGCTCTTACAACCTTCGTAACCAAACGTGCAAGGTATCTAGGAAAAGCTGTAAAACAGCACTCCGTGCAAACTTCTTCATAGTCATGTACTCTGAGATCTGGAACAGTTTACCCCTAGAAATAAGGACCTGTCACTCTATCATAACCTTCAAACGCTTGCTATATAAACTGCTTCATCCCAATGACTATGCCAATCACACCGCACCACTTACTTCCAAAACGCATGAGCTATTAGCACACTATAACGCCTAGACTCATTACTAAATATTACGACACTAAATAAACTCTAAGACTTCGCAAAATTACATAAAAAACAACAAGATTATGGGTAGTGTTTACTATACAATGATATACATTTATAAACATTTATATATACATAAAATAATAAAGTTCTTTTCATATTTACATACTTTATCTCCCTGCTGAGCGTAAACTTCTATATACCTCCTGGTCGAGGTCGAACAACCCAACATCCAAACTGAAATGACCATTTATGTAAATTCAAACTCAAATTCCATGAACGATCCGATGCAACCACTTGAAAACGCTGGCTAACATTCTGTACAAGGAGTATTCTTGATCTGAAATAAAGAAGCAACTGGTTTTCAAACAGTTATCAATGTATTACTCAACTTACAAATACAGTCTGCCATGCTGACGCAAATGGCGCAAATGGATAGTTCTAGAATTGACCCCATTTGATGCAGTAAAACAATCTAACATTGCCTTATCTAACTTTCGTATCAAAGATCAAATTTCTTTCCTATTATAAAACTACGATAAGACTGCTGACAAAATGGAATAAATACATTATTGAATCAAAATAATACATCAATAAACTTTATCTCACGGATGCTGTTCACAACAAAGTTTTATAGGAGAATTGACTTCAAGCTTTATTTTTCCCAGATATTTGTATCACACTCATCTGAAGTCTGGGTTTTTTGTTAATGCGAAGACAATATTTCTATATCTCTTTATGTGTTACACAGACAGACTATTTTACAGACTGTTCTGACTGACTCTAATGTTAGTTTGAACAAACAAACTGTAATTTATATAATAACTTATCCATGCCTGTACAATTGGTATGTTCCTGCATAAACAGGAATAAATATATATATATAACATCTCATTCTATGTTTCCACACCCATATAGTAACCAGCGAAATTGATGTGATGACACTAAAATATCTACTCAAACGACCTAGATATGAAATTGACCACTCATAAAACTCAAAATGTGGACAGTTCGGGAGTGCGGATAGCAGCCCTAATGCACTGCTTTATGCTGGTAAAGCTGTTCAGATCGCAAAATAAATCAGAAGATATAGTGAAGAGGTATTGGAAAAATGTGTATGGGAATGAAATGAGAGGAAAATCCCTCAAATTTCTAGCTGAAGAGTAAACAATCTACTCCGGTCACCCAAACAAAAAGTGCGAGCACACTGAGGGAGTGGCTATCTCGATTTCGCCAGTAGTATCTGAAGCTCTCGTGTAGTGGGAACCATTCTCTTTCTGGATAACGACTGCAAGACTCAACTCAGACGGTAGGAAAACCACAGTTTTACAACGAACGTGCGCAAAAACTACGCAAGCAAACTTTCGCCCTTTAACATGATATACACTCCCTTGCCCACCTTCGCACGTCTCGTTGTAGGTTTGGCCAAATGTATCTCGCAGAGACCACTTTAACCGAAGCTTTTGCTCCAGGATTCGATAAAGAATGGCAATCGTTGAATATGGGTTTCCTCACAGTTTTAGGTACTAAGGGTCAGAGATAATCTTTATATGTGTCACAGTATATTAAGTTGCCATCTACAGGAGATGATAGTTGCTTTTGTTTGAGGCTAGAGTTGTTTTCAGTGAGTAGGTGCTTTAATTCCTTGTCACTCCTTTGATGTTCCGTCAGTGCCCTAAAGCCTTTGGTGGTTTGTTGTATTGTACTCACGTGTAGACTGTGCAGTGCATCAGCTATGCAGTTCTCTGCCCCATTCACATGCTTAGATCACTAGTAAACTATGATATAAAGTCGAGGTGGTGAATCTCGCGCAACAATTCATCCATAAATCTTAGAAAAATTGTGCAGATTTCCGAAGACCAAATGGCATTCGCACAAACTCATAAATCCCGAATGGAGTGGTAATGGTTGTTTTAGGTATATTTTGCTCAGTTACTGGGATGTTGTGGTAGGTGCAAACTAAGTTTACTTTAGAGAGTATTGTGACACCACGGAGGCTATTAGTAAAGTCCTAAATTTTGGTGGTGAGTATATGTCTGAAACGGTTAGTTTATTCAGGGCTCTGTAATCACCACAGGGTTGCCAGTCAGTTTGATCCTTCATGAGTACCATTTGCACAACGAAGCCTATTGATTACATGATGATTGAATAATCCCCAACTGAAGCATGTAGTCGAATTCTGCTTTGTCTATCTTTAGCTTGTCTGCGGCTAACCTCCTTGGCTTAGCGAAAACAGAGGGACCATTCGTCTTTATGGTATATGTAATCTTTGGACCAACCATGGAATTCTGAGGGTTGTTTGTCGTTAGATTGGGAAGTTACATCAGTATTTTCCGGAACCTTCCAGCAAGTTAAGTAGCGGTACGTTCAGCGTTTGCGTTACATTTTAGCTTGATTCGCTATATATTTCTATTTTAACTGTGAGACTCGCACAAGTGTTTCTCCAGTTCCATAAATTTAACCAATAACTCTTTCACTAATTAGTTATGGTTAGTCATACAAAAAAGCCACGAACTCAGTCACCTGTCAACGTGATGACTAATAGTATAAATATGCTCGCAACGACGAGCAGCACAACTCCCACAAAGTATGGAAATGAGGCACACAGCTTGCCAATACGCCGCAAGCATCGAGCTGCCGGTTCACTACCATCTACTGTGGCTGAAACTGAGGGCGAAAACTTGCTGACAAACAGCAGTAGCATCGCTTCTGCAAACTCAGCACTTGGTCTTGACATAAACCTCTTCACTTCACCCTATGTACGTGTCACAAAACTTCAGATTCCAAGTCCAGCTCCAACACTTACTTCAGAAATAGAACGACTAAAGCTGGCTGTAGAAGAACTGAAGACTGAGATGCGGGACATAAGGTGTAGAAAAGATATGAATGCAGGATTTTCAGAAAATTTGGCCAACTTATCTGAACTATCAACACAGGTTGGTGATATAAAATCACAGGTCTGTGAACTTGCCCCTCTGAACATCTTGACTAAGACCATAAACCCTGGCGAACTTGACACAGAATCAGTATCTAAGATAGACACCTTGATAAACTTCATCACAACAGAGGTTATCAAAAGACTTGATACTAAACTAAGTGTGATTGTCTACAATATACCGGATAATGAGGGGTTGAAAAAGGTTCAAAGCATCTTACTTAGGGCGGCGAAAATGCCTAACTCCCAAACAAAATGTCACAGACTGAAGAAGAGTCAGCACGATCACTGCTGTCCTATACGCCTCCAGTTCGAAGCGCAGACAGAGGCTAAAAATTTCACCAACACACAACGTATCCTATTACAGGACACAAGCTACAAACAGATAAAAGTTGTAGCAGATAAGACAGTGATTGAAAGGCGTGCTTACAATCACCTTAATAAACCAAATGGCAGGACACCTCAAGCCACTAAAATAGATGTACACACTACCAACACGGTAGAACTCATAGCCTCCCCCCTCTCTAATCCCGTAAAAATAGCTCCAGAGAAAATGAAACCAAACGAAAGACTTGTGAGCTATAGTCTTACTCCTAAAGTAACCTCTCCTCCCTCTACGGTGGATCTAGATATGTCTATGGACAGCCATAAGATGGTAATCAATCCCTCTTGTAAGCTGACAACATCCTCTCTTAACCAAAACGTGACAACGCAAATGGAACTCGGTAACAAAACAGGCCGAAATACGCTATTGCGTGTTCTATTTGACTAAATGAGCGTACACGTATTTCCTAGTACTTCTTCACGTTTATCAATGTGCGCAGACGTTGTGGCTACTCGACGCCCACAACGTAAAATCAGAAGGCACTTGTGAAGAGTGTAATCGTGTATTATAGCCGTAGTCAAATTTCGAAAAAGTATCAAGGTAACGTTCAACAGTAAATTGACAAATGTTTACGAAGTACATATAAAATCGGTATGTGTAAACATATAATATGAGTATGCAAATTAGATTAAAAACGTATGTTTATAGTTGGTACAGGGGTACTACATAATTCCCCCACCAGAACACTGAAATATAAAAAAAATACATTTAAGTGTTCGACAATAACATGCATCAGCGTAATACGTAACAGCTACAGTACACAGAAAGCGATTTATTAAGCTGAAAAAATGAGCAATTTAATGCGGTCAATAAGGCCGATAATAATTGCGATAATAAAACAAAAAATAGGATTGATGATCGTGGTAGAATATATAAGGAATGATACAATCGGCCGGGGATCTGTAGTCTGTATACGGAAACGATACGTGAATATTAAGCGCTATATGATTAAATGTAATAATACAGGAAATATCAATGTTAACATAGTAGTGACGTGATTGACGTATGAAGATATTAATCAGTTAAATGTGTAGTCAAATGACAATTACGAATAAAGATAATAAAAATGAAAATTCGTAATAAGTTATATTTTGATGATTTGCACATAACGTTTAGGCCAATGAACTCTCCTACCAGAGCGTGTAGTTTTCATAGGTTTCTCTGGCGACGTTGAAGCTTGCGTGGATGTAGGTATTGGCACGTCGTTCAGCTGATCTTTATCGTTGTCTTCGAAATCGTCGATGAACGCTGGTTTGACTCTGTCGACACTGATGGCTTCTGCTTTATTCAGTCGTTCTATCGTGATAACTTTATCGTTTCTATTTAGAACTTTGAATGGGCCATCATAAGCGGGTTGAAGTGGTCGTTGTACACCCTCTCTCCTGACGAAGACGTGAGTGCAATCTGTCAGTTGTGGTGGGATGTATGACGTTCGTTCCTGCTGGCGTGGAAGTGATATCTTGAGCTCGTTCATGTGTTGTTTTAGCTGCTGCACATAACCAGTCATATCTTGTGGAACTTGGTTACCTGGGGTGAAAAATTCTCCTGGTAGTCGTAATGTTGTTCCATAGACTAGTTCGGAAACACAGCAGCCAATATCTTTCTTTAGAGTAGATCGTATACCAAGCAGTACCAGTGGGAGTTTGGTTGACCAGTCGTTTTGAGTCAAAGAAGCAGCGAGCGCAGCTTTGAGTTGTCGATGAAGGCGTTCAACCATGCCGTTGGAACTAGGATGGTAGGCAGTTGTTCGTATTCGTTTGATGCCCAGTAATTCAGTTAGCTGTTGAAAAAGTCGACTTTCAAACTGAGCACCTCTGTCCGTAGTGATAATGGATGGGACACCAAAATTAGCTATCCAGTTTTCGAGCAAAGCTTTAGCTACCGTTTCAGCTGAGACGTCGGCTATTGGAACTGCTACAGGCCAACGAGTGAATCTATCGATGCAAGTTAGAATGTAGTTGCAACCATTGGAAGGAGGTAGTGGACCAACTATGTCTACATGTATATGTTCAAATCTAGAGTCAGGGTTAGGAAAGCGACCAAGTGGTGCATTGGTATGACGGTTGATTTTGACTCTTTGACAAGACAAGCAATTTCGTGTCCACTTCTTAACATCGCTATTAATGTTCGGCCATATAAATCTTTCTTTTATTAGTTTGATAGTAGCGCTGACACCGGGATGAGACAAGTTATGTAACTTCTCGAATACTGTATGTCTCATAGCTGCTGGAACGAAGGGTCGATATTTACCTGTAGAGGTGTCGCAGATTATTTTTGTCGTGCCAAAAGGAATTGCGTCTAGCTTTAAAGATGTTGTTTTAGAAGACATGATCTTTTTTAGTTCGGCATCATCTCGTTGTAGGTTTGAGAGACGTTCGTAGTCGATGTCTGGGCATACAATGTTGTCAATGTGCACACGTGATAAAGCGTCTGCCACTTCATTGTTTTTACCCTTTACGTGTCGCAGATCGGAGGTGAACTGAGATATAAACTCGAGATGTCGTAGTTCACGCGGAGAGTAGTTATCCTGTTTTGCTGATAAGGCTTTCGTTAGAGCTTTATGGTCTGTAAAGACAGTAAAAGTTGTACCTTCCAGCATATGTCGGAAGTGCTTGATTGCTAAATAAACAGCCAATAACTCTCTACCAAAAGTGCTATAGCGGCATTGAGTAGGATTCAGTCGTTTCGAAAAGAATGCTAGGGGTTGCCATTCGCCGTGTACTTGCTGTTGTAAAACCGCCCCGATGGCAACGTCTGAAGCGTCCGTCATGAGAGACAGGGGGCGTCATTTTGGCGTCTGACTAAAAGCGTCTCGTCATTTAACAATTGTTTAACAGTTTCAAAAGCTTTAACAGCTTCTGCGGGCAAATGGAATGAACGACTGTGTCCACGTAAGCAATCGGTTAATGGTTGTAAAGCTTTAGCACAGTTGGGAATAAAACGCCGGTAAAAATTAACGAGACCCAAAAATCGTCGTAATTTCTTAAAAGAATCTGGTAATGGATAATCTTTGATGGCTTGTACGTCATCAGGGACTGGTCTGATTCCTTGGCTATCGATTAAATGACCGAGAAATTTCAGTGAGGTCTTACCAAATTCGCACTTGTCTAAGTTGATAGTCATTCCGTATTGGTTCAGTCTTTCAAACACTGTCTTCACATGTTTCAAATGCTCGGCTTCGTCTGCACTTGCAATTAGTAAGTCATCGATGTATGCGTAGACGAAAGGGAGACCACGGAGTACTTGGTCAATTAGGCGTTGGAATGTCTGAGCGGCGTTCATAAGTCCGAATGGCATGCGTACGAATTCATATAAACCGAATGGTGTGGTAATGGCAGTTTTCGGAACGTCATCCGGGTGGATGGGGATATGATGATACGCTCGGACGAGATCGATTTTAGAGAAAACTTTAACATCTGGTAAGTTGCTAGCAAAATCGTGGATGTGTGGTATTGGGTATCTATCAGGTACCGTTTGCTTGTTTAAAGCTCGATAATCACCACACGGCCGTATTTCACCAGAAGACTTTTTGGGTACCATGTGAAGCGGTGAAGACCAAGAGCTGTTGGACGGTCGAATAATACCAAGCTCTAGCATTTTATCGAACTCTGTTTTGGCAATTTTAAGTCGATATGGGTCAAGGCGTCGTGGACGTGCAAAAACTGGCAGTCCAGTGGTTTTAATATGATGAACCACATGATGCTTCGGTTCTGTTCCTCGAAAAGAAGGTTTTAAAAGGTCAGGAAACTGATTTACCAAATTGGTATATGGAGATGCTGGTGTGCGTGTGACCATCAAGTTCAGTGATGATGCACGGCTAATCGTACCAGCAATGTACGTTTTATTGAGCGAATCTATTAGCTTGGGGCTTATCGGATCAACTAACAGTTTGTGTTGCTGCAGAAAATCAATACCGAGGATTGGGGATGGGACGTCTGCAATGATGAAAGACCAAGTGTAGGTATTCTTTAAACCAAAATCTAAAGTCATTCGTTTACTTCCATATGTAACAATACTGGACTGATTAACAGCTTGGAGCGTAACTGCTGGGTCAGGATGTTGACGTTCCTGTGTAGACGGAGGGAGAACACTCACCTCTGCTCCTGTGTCAACTAAGAATGTAGTACCGGTATTTTTATCTGTTACATAAAACAAACGACTGTTAGATCGTAGGTTGCCAACAGTATTTTTTACACATGACGATATATCTTTTGGTTTAGTCTGAAAATTGCAAGGTGAACGGCACCGTCGTGCTTTGCTTCCATAACTACGGTGATACCAGCAAATATTATCGCGATGTCGTGACGTGCTAGGGGATCGAGAAAGACGTCGACGAGACGAGCTTCTAGAACGGCTTGGTTGTGTGCGTGTAGTCAGTTTTGCTAACTGACTCAGTAAGGTGTCGACTTTGTGTTCTAGAGTCTGTATTCTATCATGAGTGTCTGGTATTCTGCTAGTGGAAGCGACAGATTGAGGTGTTGACCTCTCGTACATGCGATCCGCGATTTCGGTGAGCCTTTCTATGTCAATGTCGTCATCTCCGAAAGCAAGAACCTGCTGGATGTTTGCGGGAAGTCGTCGCAGCCAGATTTGATAAAAGAGACGTTTGTCGATTTCTCTTCCGGCAACTAGGCTTTGCATATGCCTCATGAGTTGCGATGGGGTTTTATCCCCTAACTCAACATTGCTTAACAGGCGATCGAGTGCTTGCCTATCTGAAAGCGAAGTGCATCGCAGTACCTCTTCCTTCAACTTGTCGTAAGGTGCTTCCGTGCTGGGTTGAACGATGTATTGCCGTACCTGCTCGGCGACTTCGTCTGGTAGTACTGTACTCAAAATGCAGAATTTAGCTGTCTGTGACGTTAGCTTATTGCTAGCCAAATAATGTTCCAGTCGTGCAAACCAAAGATGAGGGTCTCTGGGCTTAAAAACTGGTACAGAAAGAGAAATAGTACTAACAGATCCCAGCTCTAAGTTATCAGAGGTATTGGAAGACATGTTACAATTCGTAAAAAAATGGTTTAAGAGTAGGAAAATGGCAAAATTTGTGCACAATAAGAATATGGCAAAACAGAAAAAATGCAATGCAGGTGCTTACCACAAATTACTGCAGGTTGTGCTATGAGCAAACACAAAAATGAGTTCGAATTGTTTAATAAATATATAAATCCGCGAAAGTTAGAGTTTTAATAATCCAGTAAGTGTAACAACGCGTCGAGGTCAAAAGTCGTCGTCGGAGTCAGCAATTTGTCGTCGGGATCAGCAAGTTATCGTCGGGGCTCACCAATTTGTTGCGTGTTCTATTTGACTAAATGAGCGTACACGTATTTCCTAGTACTTCTTCACGTTTATCAATGTGCGCAGACGTTGTGGCTACTCGACGCCCACAACGTAAAATCAGAAGGCACTTGTGAAGAGTGTAATCGTGTATTATAGCCGTAGTCAAATTTCGAAAAAGTATCAAGGTAACGTTCAACAGTAAATTGACAAATGTTTACGAAGTACATATAAAATCGGTATGTGTAAACATATAATATGAGTATGCAAATTAGATTAAAAACGTATGTTTATAGTTGGTACAGGGGTACTACAACGCCACTTGTTGCGAAGATTCCCCAACATATTCAGACTCCCAAGAATACCTCACGCTTTAAGGTAAATAATATTCAAAACCATGCTAGCAACCAAACTAAAAACAAAAATAAGGACATAGAGTCCAAGGACAACAACGACACAACCTACTTGCATACTGTGCCAAGTCACACTGGTAGCTGGTGTAGTGACGCTATCACGCAATTGGAATTGAGACGCTACATTTTCGTTCTAATTCTTTCAAACCGTATACAAACTATTTACACACAATTTTTACCGGAAACTGTTAAATTTTCACATTCTACACATAAGAATACTTGTGAGATACTATTTTCCTTGGTAGTATTATATAAACTCTGTTATCACTGACCCTGCCATCTGCAGGTTTTGGATGTATATTTTATGGGATATATCTGGTTCAATTTGGTGAGTCTGTGCAATTTTTCGAAGTTTTGCGTGTTATATTATCTATTCAGTGCTATATCTATAGTTCTGATTTTCTTTTCTAACGAACTCCACCCTTTACTGAAGTTGCCCTATTTTAAGTATTTATTATTCTAATAGGAGGATTGTTATCTGTTAATAGCTGTCGATTTTGTTCTTAATAGTTTATTTTTATTGATTTAGTGTTGATTATACTGGAAATCTGACGTTTTCATCACCAGTCGTCTCAATTGTGTGACAGTCCGAATCTACCTTAAACCCTGATTTTCGGAATTTACTTTTTCGTTAGTTTCATCTGAACTATAGCTTATTTCTCCATTATTTTTGACACGGTGTTACTAGTCCTCAGACTTGTTCTTTTCATATACTTTTTACCAAGGAATTCCTTCAACTTACGATTTTTGCTAATTAACTTCCAGTATCTGACTGAAAAACGGTGAATTTCCACTATTTTCACCTATTATTTCTTTTTCTTCTAACTCTAACTTTCTGAAATTGTAATAATCGGTTGCAGCTCGCCGAGCTGAATCTTTTGATACCTATTTTATCCTCATTATTTGCCCATTTCTCTTCCAAATCATTTTGTTTTTGGTACTTTTAGCCATTTCGGCCGAAAAAGTACTTTATACCCAACAAAGGATTTTCTGATCTAGTGACAGTGACAACACCGGTCCTTGTTTTTAACCTCCCTTGGTCTATCTAGTAAGACCGAGGCCACTTTTTGTCTCGTCATTACCTTTCTATTTCCATCCACGAGACCTTTTTCCACTTTTGCTCATAATACCACCTATAATATTTCTGATTTATTCAGTCTTCTTGTTCTCTGTCCAAATATCTCCATCATGAACCATCCGAAACAACTTCTTTCATCATTCTTCACCCTGTAGACCGAAAAGCCTCATACTCCTATCGCCTGTGTAAAAGTTGTGAGCCCCCCTCTTCGTATAGTATCCCCCTAACAGGAGAGTTCTGCTGCCTCCTTCCAAGGCTAAACTTGTACATACATCTCAGATTCTAAATCGTTAACACTATTTCCTTCTTTTTACAAAAAACCCGTAGCTTTTTGCTTTCTCCCAAACTCTTTAACGGGGGGTAGCTTTCGACCACATTTTACCGACCTTTAAAAATATTGTGCTCCTCCCCCTGTTTGTCTAATTGTACCTTCGTCCCTTTCACCCCTCTGAGCCTCTGATCTTGTAGTGGTAAATAATTCCCCAAAATTATTAACCACAGCAATCATCACTCAACATTGGATGCTGACCATCACTGTTTAAGTCGACTTGTTTAGCTGAAGGCTTACGGTCAAGCATCCCCGCCATTTGGTGCTCCGTCGTGTCACGTGCGTGCACGATTACTAGCTAGCTAAGCATTCACCTCTATCCGCGATTTTGTCCCGAAATATAATACGTACTTTGGACGACAAAATCTGGTCTTTTGCCTTACCATTTGGTACTCGAAGAACGAACACTATAGTGGTTGTTGGTATAAGATCTTGCGTTAGTATACTCCGTACAACACGCGAACGTCGATACCTACAGCCCACTAAACTGGTGAGCCCAACCTCGAACTACATCTTCAATTCACACGCAAATAAACCCGGTGAGTTCGTTCCTTTTTGTGTTTATTCTTGTACTATATTGTTATCGGCATACGTTTCGTCATGAGTGATCCTAGCCCCAAATTTATTCGGATTCGCTCAACCGCCAAAACAATCCAGCTAGTACCATATTGGCCAGATAATGCTGAAACGTGGTTTCAGATTGCTGAGTCTGATTTTTGTGAACATGGCATAACCGATCAACGTTCACAGTTCCTTGCGGTTATTCACGCCCTACCGCGGGAATTCAGCAGGTGCGTAACTCTGCAGATGTCGGTAAGTAACTCGTACGAGTTGCTCAAAGCATCCCTCCTCAAGAGAAACGTTCTCACGGATCGACAAATTCTGGATGAGTTATTTCGTAACATCGAGTTAGGAGATCAGTCAGCCATCAGCATGCTGGCAAGAATGAAAGAGATCATTGGCCAAAGTCAGTTCGATGAAGGACTGTTTAGAGAACTATTTTTATCCAAACTGCCACAGTCAGTTCAGACTGTACTTGTGACACTTCAGGGTGTTCTCATAGATGACTTAGCTGTCTCTGCAGATAGAATTCTAGAGATAACGAAACGGCCAGTTACCGAAGTATACTCTGTTACCGAACAGACTTCGAAGAAGGATTCTGCAATGATAGAGTTAATCAACTCCGTCCAGCAGATGTTTAGGTCAAACAAGCCTAGTAATTCCTCAAACCATCGTTCTAGATCCCCTCAACGGCAAAACGCACGTGGACGATCTAAGTCCAACACACGTTCTCTCAGAAATCCTGACTGGTGTTGGTATCACAACACCTATGGCAAGGAAGCGAAATGTTGTCGAAAACCTTGTGATTTCGGCAAAGCCTCCAAGTCTGTGGGAAACTATCTCGCCGGCACGCGTTAGCGGCAACCGTCGCCGGTGGCACTAGCCGCTTACTTTACATCCATGATGTAATTAGCCAGACTAGATATCTAGTCGACACTGGCGCCGAAGTCAGCGTCCTTCCTGCTACAGCAGCAGACCGCCAGAAGGATCCTAACTTCAACCTACAGGCTGCAAATGGAAAACCAATTGCAACCTATGGTCGGAAATACGTCTATCTGAACGTAGGTTTACGCAAACCTATTCAGTGGATTTTCCTAATCGCTGACGTCACAATGCCCATCATTGGCACGGACCTACTTAATCACCATGATTTGCTCGTAGACGTCCGCCGTAAACGACTAATTGACAACACTACTAGTTTGTCTATCAAAGGCATAACTTACAGTGGCCCCAGCTTGTCAATCGTTAAGATGAAAGCAATCCTCGATCCAACTTTTCAACCGATTGTTGACAAATATCCGGAACTCAATTGCCCATCTAACGATCTCCCGTGTATAACCAGCAATGTTATGCACCACATCATAACCTCAGGACAGCCAGTGACATCTAAAGCACGACGACTGGCCCCTGACAAACTGAGAATTGCCAGAAACGAATTCGATCATATGCTCACCCTTGGCATCATTCGGCCATCGAATAGTCCATGGGCATCCCCGTTGCATATGGTGCCGAAAAAGGATAGTAACGATTGGCGACCCACTGGTGATTACCGGCGAGTGAACGCCAAAACTACCCCCGATTGCTACCCATTGCCGCACATACACGACTTGACGGCAACGTTATCTGGAGCATCTATATTCTCCAAAATCGACTTGGTTAAAGCTTATAACCAAATCCCGATGGCAACGGAAGATATTCCGAAAACGGCTATCATCACACCTTTCGGACTTTTTGAATTCCTACGTATGCCATTCGGCCTCCGGAATGCGGCACAAATATTCCAACGCTTCATCAACGAAGTATTTCGCGGTCTCGACTTCGTATACGCATACTTAGACGACTGCCTCATTGCCAGTCCAGATAAGGAAACTCACCTTAGACACTTGGACTTGGCATTTGAAAGGTTACGCCAACATGGTGTTACCATCAATATACAGAAGTGTCAGATAGGCGTTGACTCACTCGATTTTCTGGGTCACACTATTGACTGCCAGGGCATACGCCCACTGGCTACTAAAGTCGAAGCAATACTGAACTTTCCGGAGCCAAAGACAGTAAAATGCCTTCGCACTTTTAACGGCTTGGTAAGTTATTACCGACGTTTTATTCCTAATTGTGCTTCTCTAATTCAGCCATTAACCGATCTCCTTCGAGGGAACAACAAGGCTATCGAACTCGACACGTCTGCTCGACATGCTTTTACTCAGGTAAAGAAAGCTATTGCAGATGCCACCCTCCTTATGTATCAGGATCCAACGGCACCGTTGAGTATCTCGGTCGATGCATCAGACACCGCAATCGGCGCAGTTCTGCAACAACTAGTTAACAACGAATGGCAACCACTCGCCTTTTTCTCGAGGCGCCTTCAAGTAGCTGAAACGAAGTACAGCACATTCGGGAGAGAACTTCTAGCTATGTACTGTGCTCTACGTCATTTTCGACGTTCAGTTGAGGGTCGTGAATTCATCATTTTCACTGACCACAAACCTCTGACGTACTCTCTGAACTCAACTTCAGATAAGTATTCACCCAGAGAATCGCGACAACTAGATTACGTTTCACAGTTTACATCAGATATTCGCCATGTTTCCGGAGTGAACAACACTGTGGCAGATGCCTTGTCACGTATTTGTTCTTTCACCGAAATCGACGGCATAGACCTTGTAAAACTAGCTCGTCTTCAAAAAGAAGATATTGAACTTCAGCGTGAGTTGTCGAAAACAGCTCTACAATTAGCCAAGAAACCCTTAGGTATAGGAAAGGATACTATTCTGTGTGACATTTCCACTAGTACTCCTCGCCCCATCGTGCCTAAAAGTTATCGCCGTAACGTCTTCAATACGTTGCATGGCTTATCCCATCCAGGTATTCGAACTACTGTCAAGCTCGTAACTAGTCGGTTTTGTTGGCCTGGTATTAACAAAGAAGTAAGGGAATGGGCACAGACGTGTTTAGCTTGCCAAAAGTGCAAGGTAATAAGACACGCTAAAAGCCCCCTTGGCACTTTTCTTATCCCTGATGCTCGTTTCGAACACGTCCATATAGATTTAGTTGGCCCCCTTCCAGAATCTCATGGATACACCCATATGTTAACCTGCATCGATCGCTTCACACGATGGCCTGAAGCAGTACCCATCAAGGATATATCTGCTGAAACTGTCGCACGCGTCTTTGTAGAGAGATGGATCGCAAACTTTGGATGCCCATCTTCCATAACAACTGATCGTGGGCGGCAATTCGAAAGCGGTTTATTCTTCGCTTTGACTAAAATCCTTGGTTGCATGCGTTTTCGAACGACAGCCTACCATCCTCAAGCGAATGGTATGGTAGAACGTCTACACAGACAGTTGAAAGCTGGTTTATCAGCTGCAAATAACACCCACTGGACTGAATCCCTTCCGTTAGTTCTCCTAGGGATACGAAACGCCTTAAAAACCGATGCTGGTTGTACTACCTCTGAGCTAGTATATGGCACAACACTACGACTGCCAGGTGATTTTGTTTCTCCCTCGAGCTTCCCACCAGCAGTAGATCACTCCTCATACGTCAGCAGGCTTACAAACGCTATGCGTTCAGTTAAACCTGCTCCCCTCCGACCACAGTCCATTGATGTTTTCGTTCACCCTTGTTTAAAAACTTCTTCACATGTATTTGTTCGTCGCGACTCGGTACGTCGTCCTCTAGAACCCCCATATGACGGACCATATAAAGTGATTAAACGTACTGATAAATTCTTCGTTTTAGACAAAAAAGGCCGCGAAGACACCGTCAGTATCGACCGTCTGAAACCAGCTTACTTGGAAGGTAATCCCATTAGCCTGGAGCTAAACGTACCCGATAATTCACAAGTAATTGAATCTACTTCAGTCTTCGAAGAACTCCCTAGCGCGACGAAAGCCACTGAACCTTCGGTCGATCACTCTTAAAAAACGCGTTCTGGACGTCACGTTAGATTCCCAGAATACCTTCACACCTATTTCACATAACTGAGTGACACATCAATTTTTTTTATGTTGCCCCATTTAACACAAGTAAATGATATTTTTCCTATAACCGTACATAAAATTAAATTAGATGTATGTTTTTTTTCCCCGATATTTTGAACTTTACATTATTTTACATGTCATATGTTTTTTGGTAAAAAAAACGCTTATTTGGTACATTTTTCTTGACAAGGTTCTCAGCATTCTTGTTTTCTTTTCCAGGTGCAACGGGCACTGGACAGGAAACAAACGAAGCACGGGATCCAACGTACAACATCCAGAAACCTATGTACAGACACCCTATTAGCATAGGAAGACAGACCAGCAGGCACTCCATCAAGCCGCTCGGAAGATTTTTTTCACCCATCAGGGAACCATCGAGAATTTTTTACTTCCGGCTGGTCATGTCTTAGGGTCCTCACAAACCCACTAGGGGGGGAGTGAGCTGTAGCGGTAAATAATTCCCCAAAATTATTAACCACAGCAATCATCACTCAACATTGGATGCTGACCATCACTGTTTAAGTCGACTTGTTTAGCTGAAGGCTTACGGTCAAGCATCCCCGCCATTTGGTGCTCCGTCGTGTCACGTGCGTGCACGATTACTAGCTAGCTAAGCATTCACCTCTATCCGCGATTTTGTCCCGAAATATAATACGTACTTTGGACGACAAAATCTGGTCTTTTGCCTTACCATTTGGTACTCGAAGAACGAACACTATAGTGGTTGTTGGTATAAGATCTTGCGTTAGTATACTCCGTACAACACGCGAACGTCGATACCGTCAAACCCTAAAATCTAATTTCCATAAATCTGCACTGTCTATTCTCTGTACATTTCAAATTTCACCACATCCTTCTGTAGCTTCTATTCCTAATAGGCCCTATTATTCTCAACTTTCGTTAACTTTGCTCTGGAAATTTACGCAGTTTTCCAAGTTTACGTTGAAATATCTCCTCGTTGTCCTCAACATATTCTGATCACTCTGCGGTTTTTCGTAGTACTCTCAGCGCTCTGTCATTCCCAGCAAACCGCTTTGTCCTGGCTTTTTTCTGCTTTTCGGTATTTGTTTTCAAACTTGCTACTGAGACCAATATTTTATGCCTCAGGCACGAACTTTCACTCATTCTCAGTTGCTGTAATTTTGCTGTCTTATGCGCATTGACCGAAATTCAGCCAAAATCCGTTTCCACAGGCTCTATTCACTTTTTATCGATCGCGAGCTAAGCTACTAATCAGCCACTCTGATTGGTGGGCACGCCTATACTACCTGCTTGTATACTGGTGTATAGGTGTATGGTGTTCTTCTTGAATATTTTGTTTGTCTTTATTATTTCGGCCTGGGCTTTCTCTTTGCTGGTTCTCGACGACCCTCTCAAGGTTTCCCGGCACGAGGAATCGACTCGTGCAATTCCTATCACCATAGCACCCATCGTTCTCGAGTTGGCTTTGGGAGTGGCCTTTTCTTGTACTTCCTTCTGTACCCGCGTAATTCTTTATTCTTACAGATTCTGAAGTTGATCTTGGTATAATTGTACTCCTCCCGTCGAGACCTGTCGATTGATACCCATATCAATAGCCCATCTCCTGTAGTTTCTGTGATTCTGTAACTCATCAACTTTCCCATTACGTCAACCCGCCCCACCCACCTATCAAATTTAAACCCCTGTAACTTCCGCACCCTTTTACTTTCACCCCCCGTGTTTGTACTCATTCTGCTCGTCTCTTCGAGTTCTATCGATTGAAAGCTATATTATCATCTCATCTTCCATAGTCTTCGTCTTCAAAAGTAACCACTCTCCACTACGTCATCCCCACTTCTATTTCGCTGGCTATTTCGCATCGCTGTAACTTTCACATTTCTTCCTCTTTTATCGTTGTTCTTGGCATCTTTCAACTCCTCGCATCGAGATCTATAGTTTGATACCTATTTTAACACCCTATCTCTGTCAGTTTTGACTTTTGATAATCGACGTCCTATCATTGCCTCATCATTATACTCATTTCGTTGCCTTTCTAGAAGTGTTGTATCTGCCACATTTCTTCACCTCTTCCGTTGTTCTAGGTATTTCTCGACTCTTCTCTCCGCGCTTCTTTGTTCGATAGTCATTTTCATGCTGCATCTCCTTCATATTGTTTTCGAAAGTGGACTCTTTCATATCACCTCCTCCTCCCCATTCATTTTCGGCTTCCGTTCTTTTTGCTTCAATCCCAAAGTGATTACGTGGAATATCGTATAACGGTACCTTTCTTTTCGTTTGTTTCTATTTCTGTTTTGTTTCGTTTTTGTTTGCTTTGTTTGATTTTGGTTTAACCATTTGTCAAGCCACGGGTGAGGGCCTATGAACGGTCCGTGGCACAACTAACAGTCCATCGTTGGTTGTCCTCCAAACTCGAGCTGCGATACCGCAATCTCCAGTCATGTCAGCTATGTCAAGTCAACCCTCATCACAATCCATGGCCTCTGCCATGATTCAAGCTGACCCTCAAACAACAGCCTCCGGTTCTCTTTCCTTCATCTCCCAATTGCCAGCAGCTCATCCTTCGCCCCTCACATCCAATCCGTCATCACCTCACTCCGTGCGGTCCAATCAATCCCTATCCTCAATCGTATCTCCAAGATTCCTGTGTATATAATGTCCTTCAGACTTCGCTTCTCCGAGAGGTTTGACTCAACATCTGCGTCAAATCCACCCCGCCGAATACAATGAGGTCCTTCTCGGTCGCCTCCTCAACGACTGTCGAACACGACGAAATTGGTCCCAAAATGAAGAACTCACTTTACTGATGTTAGCAGATGCAGCAGTCAACCGATTCAACAGCAAAGCTGAACTGTATCAACACCTACACGACCATCTGCCACATCGTTCAGTTGAAGCCATCAGACGCCGTCTACAAACACTCAAATGGTTAACATTTGTCCCATCATCGTCGCGCTCCGCATCAACCATTGACTCCTACTCGATGCCATCCTCACCTGCATCATCACATGAAAACTATGCTATTAGATCAGCACTGTATGTACGTCCAAGACCTCAAACCTGGTCCACTCAAGAAGATGCTCGATTGATCTCAACGGCCAAATGTCTCGATTCACCTTTACTTGCGCCTATACAGTTCTTCGCTCTTGTCGCCGAAGCCGTTGGCAACCGCATCGCTGATGCAGTTAGACTACGTCTAGCCAGGCTAAAATGGAGATGTACACTCAACCCATCTCTGCCAACAATAGTCCTAACTCCAAATACGTCTTATCTCCAAATTCAGCCAGTTACCTCACTCACTGATACGTTCACCGTCAACAGATCAATCTCTGCTCCTATAAGTCCATGCAGAGCAACTTCAGATCCAGCTATCACAATCTCATCGAATTCCTGTACGCCAACTCAGCTAGAAGAACAGCGATCCCTCCAATTGGCTGTCATTAATAATGATTGCACTGTAATCGAGGAATCCACCCAACCAATGCGAATACCGCAGTACCACTATGCAATAAGTACTGTCGATAGAACAATTTTATATTCTCCCACTGCTGTGACAATTATCCGTCCACTTCTGCATACTATTGATATTGACGAATCAGTCCCAGCTTATACTGTCAGCGCTTTCTCGCTCAACCGAACATCATCACCCACTGCAACCTCTGAACATAAAGCTCGAAGACAAATTATGCCAACTACTCGACTCACTCAGGATGGTCCAAGTCCCCTGGTGAATCTGACACTTCATAGAAGCCTCCACATGGACAATATACACGCTAACCTCCTGGCTGCCATCAGCACAGAACTGGCAAATTCATCTCAGCGGCCGGACACTGAATCCACTCGACAAATTGTTCTGCAACTATATGCGAATGATATTACTCTTGAGGAGACACGTCAACTTTTGGATAAGCAGGCCCACCAACTGTTCCCTACAAAATGGAAACCATCCAAGCAGCGATACGTCTCCGGTCTCCCACCGAACTTAAACAACAAGAAGAGGCGACGCATTCTATATGCCCACATGCAAACGCTCTTCCACCGTTCGCCGAAAGACGCTGCAAACACGGTACTTGATGGCAGATGGAGAGACCCGTTTATATGTCAGCCTTCCAGTTTAGGAGGCTTCAATGAATTTTGGATAGACACCTTCACACGCCCAGCCCTACCAGACACTAGACCGGTCCAGGAATACCTTCCAACTAACAACGACTTGGTCGCCCCAGTTTCAACTGAAGAGATCAAATGGGCACTAAAAGAAATGGTCAAATCCGCCGCAGGTGTCGACCGCATAACCGCCAGGGACCTCCAGAAAATCAACCCCTCTAGTCTGGCTGGGTATTTTAACACTCTTTTGCTGACGTCTTTTTTACCTTCACCTTTGTCAGCTTCCAGGGTCACCTTCATTCCGAAGACATCACATCCCGATAACCCTACCGACTTCCGGCCTATTTCCATCACTTCTGTTGTTACGCGCTGTCTGCACAAGATTATCGCCAAGCGATGGTCCAGATCATTCCCAATGGAAAAACTACAGTTTGCCTTCCTGCAACTTGATGGCTGCTTCGAAGCAACCAATCTACTTCACGCCATCTTGAGAGAAGCGCACTCCAACTACACAAGTTGCGCGTTAGCTATCCTCGACATCTCGAAAGCTTTCGACAGCGTCTTACATCAAACAATTCTAAGGGTGGCTGAGAGTTTTGGTGCGCCCCCAATGCTTAGAAAATATCTTACAAACTACTACTCCAACTCTTACAGTCTCTTCCACGAAGTGAATTGTCATCCAACACGAGGAGTCAAACAGGGTGACCCTCTGTCACCGCTTCTCTTCATCATGACTATGGATGAGATATTCAATGTTCTTGAAGCCCATGACCCCATCTACGTCGATGGCCATCCTCTGCACTACATAGCATATGCTGATGATCTCATCATCCTAGCTCCAAATGCTGCGGCTCTTCAAAACAAACTCAGCTGTATCGCCGCCTCGCTGGAGCTGGCGGGATTATCGATCAACGTTGACAAAAGCCGCACAATCAACATAGTCGCTGACAGACAGCGTAGAATCGCTGCCCTTTCTCCTACTGTCTTCAATATCAACTGCCTGTCAATTCCAGCCATCTCGCCAACAGAGGAATTTACCTATCTGGGTGTTCCCTTCAATTACAAGGGCAGGCGCTGCTTAGATCATCTCGGCGTCCTCAACAAATACTTAGACAATGTGAAAAGCGCCCCCCTTAAACCTCATCAACGAATGAGAATCCTGAAGAACAATCTGATTCCTCGTCTACTATATTCACTGACTCTCAGTATCACTCACAAGAATACCCTGAAAACGATGGACAAACTTATTCGTGCAGCTGTCCGCCGCTGGCTTCACCTCCCGAAAGACACTCCAACTGCATTTTTCCACGCGGATATCAAAAAGGGAGGCCTGGGAATAATGAATCTCTCAACAACGATTCCGATTCATAGGCGCAAAAGAATCGAGGCACTACTCAACAACAGGAATCCGCTCATACGCAGCATCGCGTCCTCCGAAACCTTCACACCTTTTCTTAGGATCTGCAACCTTCCGATGCAGGCCCATAGACAAATAGTGACATCAATAGAAGAAGCCCATGAAAGCTGGGCACAACAGCTACACTCATCGGCGGATGGTTACGGTTTGACTGAGTCAACAAAATGCCCTGAATCTCACAAATGGCTTCTCAACCCCGAAATGGTCTTGCCCAAACTCTATGTACGAGCCGTTCAACTGCGCGGAGGCCTCTTGGGCACAAAGACGAGAAGTACGCGTGGACGTCCTAGAGCGGACATCAACTGCAGAGGCGGGTGTGGTCAACCGGAAAATCTTCAACATATTCTTCAGCATTGCGCTCTAACTCATGACGTCAGATGCAAGAGACACAACTACGTCCTCAAGCTGATCGCTAACAGACTGCGCAAAATGAATACCAGATTTCACGTCGAGCCATGTGTTCCAACGCCCACGTCTTTCTGTAAACCTGATCTGATTATCTTGTTAGACGGAGTAGCATACATTCTCGACGTAACAATCTGCAGCGACGCCTTCATTTATATCAGCCATGCGTCGAAGATGTCAAAATACGGAACCCCAACGATGGTTGCTACATGCCAACGGTTCCTGTCTGCAATGGGACATACAGTTCAAAGAATCTTGCAAATTCCTGTTGTAATCTCTTATCGAGGGATGATCAGTCAACTCTCTGCAAAATACCTTCGCAGACTGTTTTTCACCTCCTTCGACATTTCGAACCTCTGCATCTCAACCATCAAAGGCTCTTTGAAAATCTATCATACTTACATGCGTGGAACGTATAGACTCAGACGTGGAAGACAATTGAACCAATGATGTTGTAAATTTATTGTCATATCAAACTACTCTGTGAACGTTTACTGTACTACCATCTGTTGTAATACACTGCGAGACAAATTGTAACACTCATACACATATATACTCATTAAACCTATAGTACTGTTATGAACTTCCTAAAATACGTGACAATTTTGTTTATTCTATATCTTCTAATTGCTCCACACTATGTACACGCAAAGAGCATATTGTCCTTATAAAACTCTCCGATGTTAAAGACTATTGCTACACACAACTGTCGCTGATATCCTATGATTCACATATGTAAGCAACATCCAAATGCTCAAAATTGAAAAGATTCTTGTATTACATTTAATGATTTCATAGATATTAGATATTAAAATCACACTTCTGCACCACACATGAATGTCTCACATGGACACATGACATGAACAATCACACATAAAAATACATAAAACTGATAGTCTTGCAGTAAAAGTACATATTATTGGAAATAACATGGGCTGCTGTGCAAATTTTCTTCTATTTTTCTTTCTTTCTTTTTTACAATTATGTAATATTAAAGAAATTTTCCATGTATTTTTGTGCGTGTACTCAACTTGAATATTGTAAAACTAGTCCATTAGTTTCCGCGAATGGACAATTTTTATTTAATATTCGAAAATAAATATGTTATATAGGTGATAACACTCGAAGCTCAGCCACCAGGTACTCAGGGTCTACAAAGCATGACACACAAACTAACTTTGGCAGATTATACGGAACAAGCCTTCTGGGAAACAAACCACAGTGCAGCTATGCATATAACGACACCCATGTAAGGTCTCCTGGAATGTCCCCACACAATAGGCAGATTAACAAGTCATGGGCATCACAAGGTACCAAAGATTTTTTATCCAACACATCCCTGTCAGCGCTAACCAAACAGCTGGTGGGGATGTTAACCCTTCTGAACCCATACCACCAACGTTGGCCCCCTATCGGGAAGAAAACAGACATGGGCTAGTACATACGGAACTATTAGTCACACCCAAAGACTGTACAAGCATATGCCAAATAAAAACCTCAACCCAACTCTCCAACCTACCCAAACCTAGAACCACGTCATTGTATAGTTTATCTAATAATCAAACCCATTACCCACTAAAAAAACGGATAGTAACTTGACAGACATAGGTGGACAAACTAGTTGCAACACAGGGTTGATATGCCACGCGGAAACAGCGGATGCCGATCCACACTTGAACCTTATTGACGAGCTTAAACACTTCAAACACTACTTCAAATCTCAACTCTACTTAATACTTAATAATGCTAGATCTATCCTTAACAAACTACCGATGCTCAGGGCACACACGCTGGTATACAAACCCCCTATAATCATTATTACGGAATCCTGGTGTCACTCCAATATACCAGACGAAGAGATAAGCATCGAAGGGTACATACACTTTCGCTGTGACAGGAAGAGTGGTAAGGGAGGAGGCTGCCTAATGTACTTCCTGAACACACTTACTGTATTACAGCTAGAAAATAAGGAACTCAATGACATGCACGACACCCTGTGGGTCAACGTACACTTCAAAAGTGCTACACTACTAATAGGATGTATCTACAGAGCACCTGGCACCTTTAGTGATTACGAGACACAACTTATAAATGTACTGGAGCAAGTATCCACTCTTCCATACGAGCATAAGATCATATGTGGAGACTTCAACCTACCCGAAATCAACTGGGACTTATTAAAAGGGCCAACTAAATACGACAAGCTCTTAGGGACACTGGACATCTTCGGCTGGAAACAAACTGTCACTATCCCTACAAGAGGTGACAATGTACTAGACTTAATATTCTGTCACGATATAAGCCCCCTCTCAATCTTAGTGGGTTCTAAGTTTTCAGGTAGTGACCACAAAACAGTAATGTGTGCTCTGCCACTTCCACTGAATAGCAATGCAGCTCATACCTCCACTTCACAACAAGTACTATATAGGAACTATAGTAAGGCAAACTGGACCTTAGTAGAATCAGTGCTAAGATCCTCCGAATGGAGCGAATACTTCACTACTGATGACCTCTCGAGAGCTCTGAGCATCTTCTACCATAACTCGAACACATGCTTAGATGCTGTCATTCCACTGCAAACACTTGAGCTGTTCCCACATAGGAAGTCATTCATAAAACCAAAGGATCGTATGAAACTGAAGAAACTCTCAACAAGTTACTTCAAACACCACGACTTTGGCACACTAGGTTTAATACTTAACACCCTTAGTTCCATCTCACAAGCTCGAAATTTCCGTATGAGAAACGAAGAACGCATCGCAGTAGCCAGTCCTGCTAGAGTGTATGCACTCACGGAAATCTTAAAGAAGCGAATGAATCGCAAAAATCACAGCATTTCCCTCCTCATAGACAAAGGTAGGCTATGTACTAATTCCGCAGACATGTGTGAATTATTCAACTCAACTTTTGCAGGTAACTACCTTAAGCCCACAGTCCAGTTACTCAATATACACCCTGCTACTAATGTGGCACAAACTCCATCTCCACACACACCAAACTTAATTAGCACTATTGAATTTAACTATACTAACATTAAACAAACTATAAGAACCCTAAAATGCTCAAAAGGTTTCGGTACTGACGGCATATCATCCTATTTTTATAAATATGGTGGCCCTGACATTCCCTTACTCCTGCTTAAAATATTCACAATGTCCTTAGAAACCCAAACTTACCCTGATGTATGGAAAACAACCTTTATTATGCCTAAACACAAATCTGGCTCGAAAACAGACGTCAGTAACTACAGGCCAATTAATATCACACCTATAGCTTCTAGAATTATGGAGAGACTAGTTAAAGAAAACCTAATGAAGCATATGCTTAGTTGCAATATTATAAGTCCGAACCAACATGGATTCCTAAAATCCAGATCTTGTTTAACATGCCACTTAGACTTCTTTAACTTTGTGACCAGCAGTCGTGACAGACGGCAACTAGTACTTGTCATCTACTTTGACATCTCAAAGGCATTTGACCGTGTCGACCATTTACTACTAGTGCACAAGCTGAAATCCTTAGGAATAAGTGACCCGCTATTAGGATGGCTTAAATCATTCCTTAACAATAGGTCCCAAATAGTTAAACTCGGATCTATAACTTCGAAACCTAGCCCAGTCACCTCTGGTGTAGTACAAGGTAGTGTCATTGGACCCCTTCTATTTACCCTATATATTAACGACATATGCGCTTGCTTCACTCATGGGAAACCATTCATCTTTGCAGATGACCTAAAAGTAGCTTATACATTCCAATCTGATGACCTAGGGTACTTCCAGAATGTTGTACAAAAAGAACTAGATAAAGTGACTGCTTGGTCGTCTTTATGGAACCTCTAATTTAACCTTAAAAAATGTGGCTGGATCTGCTTCGGTGCACCCTCAATCGACATAAAGTTAACGCTTCAATCGACTAACCTAACCAAACTCCAAAGTGTCGTTGACCTAGGTCTGAGGTACTCGAGTAACCTAACATTCTCTGAGCAAGTGGCATCACAGACTCAAAAGTCGAGGATGCTCTTAGGATGCATACTAAGGAACTTTCACGACAATGAAGCAAAGCTCATTCTGTACAAAACCTGTGTGAGGCCACTACTAGAATACTGTCCATTTATTATTAGCAGCACTCACACACGTGAAAAGCTAAGAATTGAAAGTATCCAACGATATTTTACCTCGAAACTACTAGGCTACGAATGTAAGAAAGACTACATTTCAAGGTGCATGATTCTACAACTTGACCCACTCTGGACAAGACGACTAATTATAAACCTAGTATTCTTCTATAAGGTCCTACACAAAATATCATTCTCAGACATTAAGGACATACAATTCGCGCAAGAAGGCTCTTACGATCTGCGTAACCAAAACTGCACAGTGACAATAAAAGCCTTTAAGTCAACACTCCGCGAAAACTTCTTCACAGTCATGTATTCTAAAATATGGAACAATCTGCCCCTAGATATCAGGAACTGCAATACAGTTTTAAGTTTCAAACGCTCTCTGTACACACTATTTCACTCTACCGACTATATAAATAAACTATTTATAATAATAATAATATATATTTCGTATAAACGGGTAAGTTTACATGAAATGCATGCCATTTTTACAAGCACGATCAATTATGTTACGAATAACAATTGTTAATTAGCATACATTGTCACTTTTTCAAAAAGTTCATATTGTTGAGTTATAGTACAAGCAATCAGAACAGATTCTTATAAATGTTAATTTGTAAATATTTCACGAAGGTCACCATCGAAGTTGAGCGACAACCCGAATTTCGTTCCATTTCCCGATGATAGTTATGACCAGTCGATAAACAACATATATTTGTGTGAGTGCTATGCCTTCAAATGCTTGGACGCTATTTTAGGAATTGAAGAAAATCTGGCGCAGCTGCAAAATGGTATAGAATGCAATTATGAATAATACATTATTAAAAGTATATTTACAAGATAAATACAAGAAGCTATGTAGTACTTGAAATGATAATACACATTTGCAATGTATGATGCTAACCATATTGGTCTTACCATGGAAAACTATGACGCTATGAAAATATATTTATTCTCAAACATGAGTGTTGTTGTTTTTATCATCAGAGCAACCGAACTTTACGCGAGAAAAGGGTATAAATGAGAAGAGGGAAAAAATTTCAGCTTCATTAAAGTGCTAGGAAGTTGAGGTAAAATAGAGTATTATAGTAATAAGGTAGAAGGATTATTGTGAAGTATATAAGTAACATTTCAGAGAGAAGTGGCTAGAAGGACTAGAACCTGTTGGATGTTTGGCGAACTTGTGTATGGCCCATGGGATAGCATCTTGACAAGAAACTGAGCAGGCTTGTAGATGTTAGGAGCGAAAGCATTGTTATTTTTTTACAAGCTAAAACTGTACAGTCATTATTGTTTTATTTTTTCAATTAATTTTTTTTAAAGTCTATTTTTTTATACATTTAGTATCTAAACTCATGTTTAGTTCTCGAGCTGCCAAAATAATGCATGTTGCTGTCCTACAGATCGGAGCGATTCACATTTGTGACCACTACCAAATCTGCTGATCAGCATGCTCCACCCTCCCTCCTTTATTCCTAGAACGAATCAACTATTAGTCTACTACAGTACCTAAACGCGCTTAAATACCCTTACTTCCCTAAAGACTATAAATAATGTAGTAGCATAAAAAGACATAGTAGAAACAAATTTTTGTTCATCAAATTACAATGTACAACGAATATAATCAAATCTTTTAGACTCCACCTGGTTTTCCTTTGTCCTCTGGTACATTTCTGTTGTATTTACTTTGTAGTACAAGTTGCATTGATCTACATTCCGACTGAAGCTGAGAAACAATTGAAGTCACTTACTCATATATCATCCCTCAAGGTTTGGCTAGTAATGGCTCAGAATCCTTGATGAAATCCACTGTCACCATAACAAGACGCTGTACAGCATCTTATACAAGCACTGGTTTTTATATAGCTTTCTACGCGTTTATCAACTTACTCGTACGGAGCAACCATGCTGTGACAAATGGCGGGCTATGGGTGACTTGAGTGCAGTAAAACAAATCTGCTTGACAATGGCCAATATTAATCTGCATTCAGTTGAATTCACATCTGGTATTACTTGCAAAAAAATGATGTCAAAATCATAAAAATTAATCACTCATTTTAAATTAATACACAGTTTGAACATAAAACAAGATACGATGCCGCACACAACAAAGTTATATGGAGGAATTGACTTCAAGCTTTATTTTTTTCCCAAATATTTGTAATTTATTCGACACGTACTTGGGTTTTTTTGTTAATGCGAAGACAATATTTCTATATTTCTTTATGTGCTCCATTGAACGACTAACTATCAGAATGTGCTCACTAACTGATGTCAGAGAGGACAGCAACCATGTAATTTCACTATAAATCAAATTCATGTAATTTAAATAATACTTATCCATGCCTGTACAACTGGTGTGTCCTACATTGATAGGAAATATATATTAATGATACTGGTGGCGATTGAACCAGATTTAGTGAATGGCGATCGCTCACCTTACCATACCTGGACGTTTCTTTCAACGTTAGTCGTCTCTTTCGAGTATCCACTAACAAGTCAATGATTGCTAGGTCCAGGTCAGCAACAGTGAAAATCTGTGGGAGCTGTTGCTTGAAACCTAGATGGAGTGTCACTGTTTTCTGCCAAAAAGTTGTGACTTTGGTTTTATTGACAGCTTGTAGCGTGACGGTGGATATTTGTCGTCCCGGCTCTGATTTTGCTTTCGGTATGATGCTGAGTGCAGCTCCTGTGTCAACCGAGAAATCTGCCAGAGTTTTCATCCTTGACGTCGAGTAAGCGACTGTAATAATAATTTGTATTTCGTATAAACGGGTAAGTTTACAAGAAATGCATGCCATTTTTACAGGCACGATGAGTAATGTTATAAATTACAATCCTCAAGTATCATAAATTAATACTTTTTCAAAAGTTTGAATTGTTCAGTGATTGTACAAGCAATCAGAACAAGTTCTTATAAGTGTTAAATTGTATACCGTTTACTAAGGTCACCATCAAAGTTGAGCGACAACCCAAACTTCGTTTTGTTTCCTGTTGATCGTTATGGCCAACCAGTGGAGAGCGTATATCCGCGTGAGTGCTATGCATTCACGTGATTGAACGCTATTTCAAGAAAAGGAGAAAAGTCTGTGCAGCTGCAAAATGGTATAAAATGCAATTATGAATAATACATTATTGGAAGTATATTTACAAGACAAATACAAGGAGAGGAAGCTATATAGTACTTGAAATGATAGTTTATATTTGCAATGTTCAGTGCAAACCATATTGGTCTTAGCATGGAAACCATCACGTTACCGATGAAAATACAGCTTTGTTCAAACATTGGTGTTGTTGTGTTTTTAATCAAAGCAACCAGACTTAAAGCAAGCAACAAATATGAATAAAGAGCAAGTTTCAGCTTCAATGAAGGCCTAGGTAGTTAAGATCAGATAGAGTATAACAGTGCATAAATAAAAAGATTATTGTGAGGTAGGTAAGTGATATTTAAGTGAGGAGTGAATTCAAAGATCCGGAAAATTAGAAGCTGTAGAACAAGCTGACCTGTAAGATACCTCACGAAATACTGTAGGGCCCAACGGGTAGCATCTTGGGCCCCCTTTTTAAGCAGTCGCTGAGAGGGGGCTACCAAAAGTGGTGCTCTGGGAAATCAGTAAGTTAGGCTGCTTGGACAACTTTGAGCGTGTTTCTGATTGGCTTCAACTAGAGGCAACCCTCACAGTGCTTGTGTGGTCGTCTACCCTGCTACCCTACACTTCCTCCGACTACTTAGCCTGGCCTACCTAAAGTGATGGCTAGGCTGATCTCAACACCGCTTCCAACTGGAAAGGGGAGAATGTAACTTTTACATCTGCTCAAGGATGTGTTCATTAACGATGATATGAGGGGCTTACAGATATGTGCAATTACACCATAATGGACAGTCGGGCTCTCGTTCCTTGGAAACCCAATTGTCGGTAGTTTGATCTAGCCGGTACAGATAAACTAAGTGACCGTTGGGAGCGAAATGGCTGTGACTCAACTGATTTGACGAACTTCTTTGATCCCCTACAGGACTAGTAAATGCGGGGGGATGATTACTTTCGACCACACATAAGCTTTGATAGAAATGCCAGAATTAAGCCCAACACACTGAGATCTCTTTTCATAATCTGGTTGATAACACGAATTTAACTATATGGTGTACGAACGCTTGTAGTCTTAAGAACCGGAGAAAGCTTCCTTGGGTCTGGAAAAGAAGTGATGACCGCTGCCAAAATATAACTATTAGGTGAAGTGTACCCATTGATAATCTGTTGATACATGGGTGTATTTGCGTGAGGGCGATATAGTCATCAGGCGTAGATGAGGCGGATTAGCTCTGTGTATCTTAATGGTCAGAAGTGCCATATGTGCACGCAAGTGGCGCACATCAAGCTGCAGGCTGGTGCTGCGGCGATCGAAATCATACGCTGCAGTCCTGTGTGCTAAGCTGATAACTTCGTATCAGATCTCCTGTGTGTGTAGGATTTCAGGCGTAGGCTGAGGTTGCTGCTAATTGATTCTTGTAGATTCTTGCTAGTGATCATTTTCTGGCTGCTTTCTGTTAACATATTAGGGGAGAGGAGCATCCAGTCTCTGCACGCGGGGGGCATGCACATGACCTTAGACACCTCCAACCTTTGAAAAGTAGTAATCGTGTGGGCTCAGCAATAAGGTATGATATTCGGGGGTTCTACAAGACTAACATTAGTAAACAACGCATGAGGTATGACAGACATTTAGTGCAAGGCCGTTAACAATATCACATTGAGTTCTACCCTTACATAAGATGTAGGGCGTGAGTAAATGAGACAGAGCGACTTTACTGCATATCCCCTCAATGACGTGTGCTTTTATGAAGTGTGTTGCTTGAGCTGCTGCACTCCTGCCTAAAGCCCCATTTTCAAAATTCAACTAAGCTATTGTGTAAACAAAAGTTGGACACCTAAATCAGACTCAGTGAGAGCGAGAAGTCACTTCGAGTACTTAGGCGATATCTTCATTTGCGATGCTAAGACCTTGGTGTTCAGTGATGCTAATATTGATTTCCCAGAAATAGCTCCTAGAGGTTTGGCCATTAATCGATGATCAGACTGTTACACTGCTTGAAGCCAAGCCAGACTAATAGAGCTTACGTGGAATGTGTGCCACTTTTACAGGGACGACCAGACATGGTGTAAATTACAGTCGTGAAATGTCAATAAATTAGCAATCCCCAATATAGCTCACAATAATTCCAAACCAATTCGAACCAATACGTCGATAATGTCTTTTTATGGTTGGTGAATATTTTATCTACCCAAAATGAACCCATTATGTACCGAAATAACGCTGGTCGTTCTTGAAAAGAGAACTGAACGCCTAACTAATGCGACGGAACCCTTATAATAAGATTTGAAGATGAAATAATGCCTTAAGTGCTGAAATAAAGGTGAAAAATTGCCACTATGTCCTGAGCCAAGTGTTTTTGTTCTGAAGGTATGCTACTAAGTGCTTAATCTGAGCTGACAGGGCTGAAACAACACTGATTAGCAAACTTAGTAGGTTCTGATCTACTTCTGAGAATGCCTAGAAAAAGCACAGGGCGCTGAATTAGTGTCGATCATGTTGGAAAACTAGCACTGAGTTCTAGCTTTTGCGATCAGTTAAACCATTTCAGAACAGTTTCAGAATTTACTCGCCATAGAATGTTATAGTCAGTTCAGAATTAGCGAAATTTAATTCAGCATTATGGTAAGCTTGGTTTCTTCAATGGTTTAAATAAATGGATTGTAATACAGTCAGAACAAGTCCGTAGAAATGCCAAACTGTAAACTCTTTACTAAGGTAGCCATCAAGGTTGAGTGCTAACCCAAGCTTCGTTTCTTGCTGATAGTTACGGTCAACCAGTGAACGGCCTATATTTGAGTAAGTGCTATGTTTGCACATGATTGTAGTCCCATTAAAGGCCTAGACAGTTAAGATATAACACAGAGTGTAATAGTGCTTGGATAAAAAATTATTGCTAAGTATATATGTGACAGTTTAGCCAGGAGGGGCTTCAAAGACTTGAGAAATTAGGACTTGTGGGACATGCTGACCTGTAAGGTGTCTCATGAATCTGTGTAGGGCCTACGCGGTGGCATCTCGACAAGAATCTGAGCAGATTTGTAGGTGTTAGGGGAAGAAACACTTTTTATTTTGACCTAAAAAATTATTATTACCTTCTTGCGTCAAGGATCTAAATTCATGTTTAATTCTCGAGCTGTCAAAAATGCATTTTGCCATTTATATTTGTGGCCTCAACCATATATGCTGATTGGCATGCGCCACCCTACCTCCTCTTTTGATGCTGAGCTCGGATTTTTTCGAAATAACTGTAGTTATAGTATCGAACTGCTTTGAGCCCATCCCTACCATACTGCACACCGCACATTAGTGGATTTCGTGAAAAGTGCTACCCATTAGGTCACCAGACACATCGATGCATGAGGGGATTCTTTGTAGTATCACCCTTCTGCATGCATACATGTGCACAAACAGATCATTACCAACTACTGGGAAATTTAGAGTTTCTTAAAAATTTATTAAATATAGAAGTAGTTAGTATCACAGCAAACTAGGTTACAGTCTATTTAGCAGAGTGAAATGAGTAGTTGAACAACTAGTGATAAAGTTATGTGGAATAATTCTGAGGAAGACAGCTGGATAGCAGAACTGGTTATGTTAAATTTTCATGATCGCTTTTTATATGGTATGTGTTAGATATTGCAAAGTGGCTCATCAACTTATATTATAAAGAAAAATACTAAATGTCTTAGCATTAGACATTTTAGAAGTGGATCTGAAAGTAGTTAGCTGTTGACTGTAAGAAGTCATTTCTACACAATATAGCAGTGTATTGTAGCAATTATATACACATATGTAAAATAAAATACACGGTTGCTATTGCGGTTATTTTTATAAACAGTTACACTGACCCCATTTACTGAAGATTACAGGTAAGAGAAAATCAAAGAAATGGTTGGACATTCGCCGCATAAGTAATAGAATTGAAACAAATGTAACTGACTAAGCTGACGAGTGAACTGTCTTCGGTTAACCATGCTCCCGAAAATTATGATATTTAAGTTTAGCTCGAGTGGACATGTTATTGCGTTTTTCTGGACTCCGTTTGAGCCCACTGAACTCTTCACGAGAACTAATTTCAGATGCCAGTTGGTTCCGATGGGCGCAATATTTATTCGTGAAAAACATTGCCCTAATGTTTTTTCTGTGGTTAGCAACTTTAAGGAGGCAGCCTTCGCTGAGCAATTCATATGATTTAATTTTTGTTCGTGCCAAGTTGCAGGCTTTGTATGAATTGTTTCTTAATAAATTCGAAGAGCAGAAATAACTTGCACTTCACACTCCTTAACCTTACTTTTCCTAGTTTGATTCCTGTACACCTGTCAGGATATTACATTCATTGGCCGAAACTTGCTTTGCTTTTCATGATGAGCCTTTTGATATTTTCAAATTTATTTCGGTCCTCTGACCTTAGGACACTATATAGGTTGGCACACTATTCAAGCTTCAGGTGAACACCTGTCTTATATATAGCCAGTCTTGCTTTTTGAATGTAAAACTTAGACAGCCCGAATCGAGTGAACCATTCGCAGCCAGATACTACCTTGTTTGCATGATCGGAAAAGTTTAAATCCGAGTATGTTGTGCCCAAGATCTGTGAATGTGTTCAGGTTTTACTGGATGTACATGTATGGACACATGCTTGGCTTCCAGCATCTAAAGTAGGCTATACTGCAATTTTCAGCTGCTATTTTTTTGCTACAGCCTCCTAGAGTGCTTAAGTCTTGTTGGATTTAACTTTCAGCCATCATGTAGTCGTGCCTGAAATCATACACTATCTTGAGATCATCAGAGAAGAGCTATGGCTTGTCATACCTGATCATTGAGACTATGTCATGTATAAATAAGAGGAATAGAAAAGGGTCGGAAACGTAATCTTGTTTTACCCCGCTGCTCTTTGGCCTAGGTGCAGATAAGTGGCAGCTGATTTTGAACAACTGTCCCCTTTCTGTGAGAAGAGAACTTACCTACTTGAGAAGCTTTCCAGCTATTCCGTAGGACTGGAGTTTCACTCTGATATCTGTAGCTTTTCAAATGCTTTTCTAACGTCGAAAAACAATACTGACATGGAGTGCGCACTATCTGTGAATTTCGTAATATGGCCAAAATAATCTTAGTGGCAAGTAATGAGGGATGTTCTACATAAGAAGCCATATTTGAATGGGAGCAGTAGGTCATTAGAAAGCAAATAAATCGCAAATTAAACGGCCCCTTGGATGCCAATCTCTAATCTTTCCTTCCTTCAAATACGTGGCAGAGAGGTTATCACAAACCTTTCTGAAAGAGTCAAGCAAGTTGGTTCTGAGATTCAGTCTTTCTTATAGAGACGTCAACGTTTGAATCTTATCGATGTAGTCAATGGTATCCACCCCTTCGTGTAACACTTTCAGGGAAACGCTGGATTTTTAAGGAGTTATATAATGCATAAGTTATCACAGGCCACCAAAACTGTCTTATTTTCCTAAGTGCCAAGCACTAGGTTCATGCATTGGTAATTGAATCCACACAACTTGAGTAACTTTCGAGTGCGCAAAATACAAATGGTGTGTTACGTGAGTTTATTCAGTGTGGTGTTATGATATTCCGTACACAACCGGTTTAAAGCTGGACAAATCCTCATGTATATAAAACTCTTATCCCATAATTAAAAGTTATGCCTAGCCACTCTGTTAGCATAGAATAATTCCCGTTTTTTCATAGTCATGAGATAGCACATTTATCACATTATTTATTGGGCTGCATGCACCTCATTAATATAAGGCTTTATAATGCTTTATGCCCCAATAGATGTTAAGTGTGTATTAGAGTTTTGCCCTATCTTTTGTAACAGGAGTTTAATCTGTGTGTTATAGAAAATACCGGTTATCAACTTCGATGCAAATGGATACTGAAACATCCTCTAGTTATGCAACAGTTATCATGTGAATGAGGTCAGTAACTTTGTGGCTTTCTAATAGATCACTTCGTTCTGCACCTACGCATAGAGGTTTTCCGCAGTTAAATATTGATGCCATAAGTCTAAAGTAGATTATTGACTAGAAAACACACTTAAGTTTGAATCTGAAAATGTATTTGACTGGAATTTAAGGCATTATTATACTGTTGATTTGCACGAGGCTTCGGGATCGAAGTCGGGTTAATGTCAGCATTAGAGTTGTGTGTCAACTTAGTTTTTGGAATTGAATTATGGATCACTAGGGTTAATTTTCTTCTTATTTCTTAACTTCATTGAAAATTATCTACCATAATAAATGATAGCATCTGCTTTGTTGAACTTCTCAAGGCAGAAATTACGAAGATTGAGGTAGGCTGCTTGTCAAACTCCGTATCGCTGAAAACTAGTCTCCAATCATAACTGTAGAACTTAACGAAACAGTGCATAATTGTTATCAGAATGGCAGCACAGGAGATAAAAATTAAACTTAATTCCTATGGGTGTTGTGAGACATCGTTTAAGTGACTAATTTTGGGCACTCAGTTCATTATTCGCTTTAATTGAGTAATGTGAATATTGTGCATGGCATTCGATATCCAATTATCTCACTTAGTTGGAGCTAATTTAGACGGAATAGATTTTTAATGGATTGGGTTTCAGGCTACATATCTTATGTGAGCTCTATTGATAATACCTAATTGCTAAGACTGAATTGGGTAGTGTGGAAACCCATTCTGGGCCCTGTTGGCTAAAAGCTGAGTGCTAAATTTAGTGAGTCACATCTCAACTGTTCAGTCATCACCTACCTCTGTATTAATAATAAAATTGTTACATGACTGCCAATATAATCTTTACTAATATGTGTAGTTGTATGGCTGACTATGTCATGCGTCTAAAGCCTTCTCTACCTATCGAGGTTTAGTCAACCGGATAGTATTGTCAGCCTTCATCCTATTGGTGTGGCTATTTGTGCAGTGTACTAATATACATGTGGTTTTTGAATAAGACACCAGCATACACTTGCTTGTCTTGGAACATTTGAACTTGCGATGCGTGATGCGTTATCACGATTTGTGAAACGTAAGATGATATTCAAGTGTCAAAACTGAAGCATATACTAGTCTCACTGATTTAACTTCTAGACGAGAAATATGAGCTGAGCTGTTGACTGAAGTATGCCATATGAGTACGAACTTTTTTATGACCACTAATTTGAAGTCTAGATTTTCTCAGTTTTACTTTGTGAGCACTTCACATAGGGCTCAAACGATTTGGAATAAGAATGGTTAGGATATAGAGTGATGAGCAAAATTAATTTTTTTGTAAGTACACGTTGTTGTTTCTGTTTCATGTGTTAAGATTCCTTTTAGTCTAGCTCGTAATCATCTACAGAATTATGTATTTTGTAGTAAGCTCGTAATCGAAATCAATAGACTATGCGGTGGATGTTGATTAGTGTCACTCAGTAAAAAGTATAACATATATTTTGTTGTTTTTATTTGTTCTGTTATGCTTCACCTGTACCTTGTTAATTAATAACGGATTGCTTTTTATTTCCTAAAGACTTCAGTAATTATATTTATGGCTCGACCAAGTAATTGAAAATGTTTTTCCGAAATATATTCATTTCAGATTGAGTTTTAAGAATGTCATCGAAACCGATTTGTGACCGTGTTAACACATATGCTAACAGAACTATTGGTATACCGGGATATGAAGGGATACCTCACAATTTACTGATCAATGTTGTTGGTTGGGTGGTATGTCGTGTGATTAAAATCCAATATGCGCATAGGTTTTAATGTTTGGATTTTCATTGCTAAGGAAACTTGCATGGGACTATGGACGTATGGCTATGGTTCAACCGAAGAAGAATAGGTACGTCCAAAGTGTATGGTTTCATTGTTTTCTTTATCATTAAGCATAATTTACTTAGACAAAACTCTTAGTAATTAATAGTGCACAGAGTTATTAAAAGGCGAGAATTCAGGGTAAAAGTTGTTTTGAAATTACACTGTAGTAGTGGTGGTGTTTCTAGTGTCTCGCTGACTGAATTTAACAGTAAACACTATCCTGACTGTTTTCTGCATTCGCTTTTATTTCCTTCACGTTCCCCAGTGGAACATAGGGCTTCAAGCTAGAGGCTTAAAGTTTCTGTAGCAGTGTTTATTTTTACAGGATGGGGTTGCTAGCCTCATGTCCAACCTTTCCTCTACATCAGCTTTATTACTGGCTTAGCGAGGTAAAGGAGTGCGCTGGCCGGGGATCGAACCACGGACCATGTGCATTGATATAAATAAATAAATTGTGCTCGAAACGTCATCAGTAAATATTACTGTATAACACTGTGAGACTCTATCAAAATAAAATTTACCCATAATGGGACCATGTGCATGGTCGGCGAGCGTCCTAACCGCCATGCCACCGACGCACTGCATTCGCTTACTTCACATAAAACCAAATGACTAAAACCATATGACCACCATATTTGTCTTGCTAGAAACCTAAAGACCTTTCTTCTTATTTACCTGAGACATGTTCGGGATAATTAGATTTCTGTAACTGCCTCCAAAGCCTCAGGATGGTCGCGGGTGGGTGCCTTGCTCTGCGGGTTAGCCACCCCTCCGCACACCTCTTGAAATGCCCCCATATGACCGGGCGTCTTACATAGCCTCTCCTGAGGAAGTCCTACTCACTGCCTTCACGTGGCGGAGGTGTTTTTAACCAAAGTGAGAGGGCGAAAGCGGATGCCCGGCGCTCTTCACCGGGTTGACTGTCCATTGGATGACAGTCTAGGGGAGATGGCTAAACCCTGATTCCAAACCTCTAACGACTGGCGTATGAAGTTCACTGGAGCTCACCGGCAGACGTATGGACAAAGGGCTTGTTGGATGTCCTGGATGCCTGGCCCCATTCAAAAAGGCGTATGAAGTGAACTCCGGTCACCGGCTGCCAATGGATAGTGGACTCCCTACTCCACTCCTACTGCCTTGTAGGTCACACTTGGTTGTGTAAAGGTTAGAGCTGCACTCTCAAACAAAAGGCCGAGAGATTCTGGGGACATCACTCGTACCAAATTCCCATGAAACTTCATGAACTCTCAGTACAGTCAAGGCTGATATGGAGTGCCTGGGGCTACAAACCGTCTACGGAATCCGTCTGTGGAACAAGAATTGGATAACCCTGTCGCAAAACCTTACATCAGATCGCCGCGCCTGGGCAGCGATGATTCGAGATGTTCATGAAGCCGGCTCATCCTCCCGTAGGAGATAGCCGTAGTAAATTATTAAATTATTATATTAACTGCTATGAAGGCAGATTAAAGTTAAGAACAAGAATTCATGTGTTCACCTGTATGTACTTAAGGATAAATGACAATTTGTGTAGCAGGGTGTATGCAAGTAGTACATATTTGTCTGTAACAACGATATATTCTGTTAAAGTGAGGACACTAACACTATTCAGAGTCCTCTCAAATGTGTGGTAATGCTACAGGACTGGTATGCACCTGCTCCTAGCTTAAGGATAGAGGGTAAAATGTTTAGGTGTATTGATCACTTCATTTATTTTGTAATTCGTTTTGACCCCGATTAACTGATTGCTGACGGTACCAAAGGTTAATTTGCAACAAACCCAGTGAACTTCTTGCTGATAAAAGGTGAATACAGACATAAATACAGATATTCGCCAAATTGCGTCATTTTTGGCGTAGATGTAATTTATGTGTGTTTACGACAGTTCTCTGTGTCCTGAATGGCGGTCCTCGAGATGCTAAGAATGAATGATTATAGACTATAAGTGACATGGGCGAAGATCGTTTGTATTGACGCGGACGTATGCAGTCCTTGTCATTATCCTGATTCTGATGAGCAGCACTAATCTTTTTTTCTTTGTTCCCTCTAATGCACTTCCTCGTCCATTGTAGGTTTCTTAATTTTTCTACTTTTATGTTTACTTTCCACAAGGGTGACAATTTAAATTAATGTACTTCCCGGTGACTAATTTACTTAACTTTACTTCGGCTATCTCCTACGGGAGGATGAGCCGGCTTCATGAACATGAGTTCATGAAGTTTCATGGGAATTCGGTACGAGTGATGTCCCCAGAATCGCTCGGCCTTTTGTTTGAGAGTGCAGCTCTAGCCTTTACACAACCAAGTGTGACCTACAAGGCAGTAGGAGTGGAGTAGGGAGTCCACTATCCATTGGCAGCCGGTGACCGGAGTTCACTTCATACGCCATTTTGAATGGGGCCATACATCCAGGACATCCAACAAGCCCTTTGTCCATACGTCTGCCGGTGAGCTCCAGTGAGCTTCATACGCCAGTCGTTGGAGGTCTGGAATCAGGGTTTAGCCATCTCCCCTAGACTGTCATCCAATGGACAGTCAACCCGGTGAAGAGCGCCGGGCATCCGCTTTCGCCCTCTCACTTTGGTGAAAAACACCTTCGCCACGTGAAGGCAGTGAGTAGGACTTCCTCAGGAGAGGCTATGTAAGACGCCTGATCATATGGGAGCATTTCAAGAGGTGTGCGGAGGGGTGGCCAACCCGCAGCGCAAGGCACCCACCCCCGACCATCCTGAGGCTTTGGAGGCTGCAAGTACTAACCGGGCCCAACGTTGCTTAACTTCGGTGATCGGACGAGAACCGGTGCTCTCAACGTGGTATGGTCGCCGACCTTTCCTGTGACACTATAGGTTGTCAATTCAGTCTTTTTTGTAGCGATGTTTTAGAGTTAGTTGGTGGCTTATTGTTTAAATTAGCACGTAAGTATTTTGTCGTCTTGGTGAGGCTTCAGGGTAATCACTTTCGCTTCCATAAACGACCTGGCACGCCCGAGGGGGGGGGGGATAAACTTCGGTTTTCCCCCTCTAAATGCTCTTATTTGGGCTCACGTTAATGGCCTCTACTAGATAAGTTCTATTCACTGCCTTCGCACGGCGCCGGAGGGGGCGTTGTAGGAGTTACTGACATAAGTCAAAAGGCGAATTTGAACATCTGGCACTTACAATCGGACTGGTAGACGTGCGTGTTTAACATTTAAACCGACTCAATTCAGATGACATCGACACCACAAAATAACACATTCATTTTTACATGTATTACTCTGGAATAAAAGTAGATGTGTATACACAAAATATGTTAACACATTAACGTCAAATTCTTGTGAAATGTGTATATTTTAGTGAGTTTTTTAGTAGTAATGGAATCAGGTGGTCTTTAGAGGTATTTCTAAGTAGTCTCCCTTATTAGCTTATCTTAACAAATGTTAAATCAAGTAGTCCGGTTAGCAGTAGAATTTTTTTATATACTTTTCTGTGTGTATTTATTATTTCAACTGTTGTTACTTATAATCGAATTAAAAATATCAATAATAATAATAATAATAATAATAATCGTAAAATATATATTGGCAATTGAAATGTTTACATTTGCAGATGGACCACACTGTTCTACGCAGATGTACAGAGACGTGTTAGTGAAACTGGTTCAGTTGAAAGTTTAGAACAAAATATACCCATGAATGATCCTGTAAGTATTTTTCTATAGTTTGGTTTGTAAGGATTAGTTTTGTTTTACGAGTTGATCATGAACTGATATCAGCTAGAGAACCACTGAAAACCAGGGAGTACTGAACAGCTGCTGTTTCATCCTAGTTTGGGAATCATCGGCAGTACGCATCCACCGGGGTTCGAACCCAGGACCTTCCGGTTACAAGGCAAGCTCGTATACCATTCAGCCACTGGGACCAGATTCAATGGCTCATGAATTCTAACTTCTACCAATTCGTGATTTAGCGTGACCCCAACCATTATCGTTGGTGGGACATCCTTCCACACAAGTGACATCCAGTTGGACCTCAATGGTCACGACTTCTCACTAGAACTCCAGGAAACTCCATCCTTTAGCAAGTCACTAGCTAACACTTACAAACCAAACTATAGAAAATTTGGATCAAGTCCCAGTGGCTATATGGTATATGGGCTTACCTTATAACCGAAAGGCCCTGGGTTCGAATCCCAGTGGGTGCGTACTGCCGATGATTCTCAAACTAGGATGAAACAGCAGCTATCCAGTACTCCATGGTTGGTGTTCAATGGTTCTCTAACTGATATCAGTCCGTGATCAACTCGTAAGTATTTTTTGTGTGTGCATTTTGTAATTCTACAACATTACCTTGTTCCGTCTTGATTCTCGTCTCATAGAAAAAAAGTGTGTGTGCATACACAGCGCTAATATTCATTTCTGTCTGTTTTAGGGCTATTTCTCATGGATAATCAGCTATTTTAAACTGACGTAAGTTGTTTTCTCTGTTGCTTTTTTTATAGGTAACTTTGTACTCATTTTTTTGTTTATTATGCTCAATGTGTGAAACACGTGTTGATTTTCTCTTTCACAATAATAAATGCTAATATTTCTACAGTTACTTTTTATGACTATGCCTTTGTATTTTGTGGATTTTATTTAATCCTTTTTTGTGATCAGACATATAGATAGATTTGACCAAAGTAATGCATAATCTATCTATCCGTTGATCAATTTATCGATCGTTCTTGCAGGACGTGTAGACAGAGAGAGAGAGAGAGTTGTTAGTTGCCTGAATAAACGAATCTCTAGTTGAAAGCTCTTAAATGTCATGACTCATTTTCGGCTCCACTGGTTATAGATGATGCTTTTCACGCCTTACTCTAACAAACAACATGCTAATTTCGGCAGCATGTTTCTTTATTTAATACTTGCTCATCATTTTGTCGTGTGACGCTGTAAGGACTTGAAGTTACATTGTTTTCATTCCATTGTCTTTGTTTGTATTACTGTACACATGATGTAGTGACGTAAAGTGTCTTGCCTTTGACTGACAAATCGTATGTTGATAATATCTGCTTATGTTATGTATATATATATGTATACATAGTGTAAAAGTCTCAAATAATGCTTTTTCGAATTAACGTATACGTATTGTGTCATGATGAATAACGAAACATTTGTCTTAGAATAAATTTGCACCAAGAAAACATTTTGAAGTGTTGCTTTCATTCATTATTCATTCACTTCATTTAACTAATCTATCACTATAAAACACAAAATAATGGAGAGCAAAGAATATCCCTTTCGATAAATTCCTCTTTCAGGCTATACAATTATATATATGCATGTTTATATACATAGAATATTTTAAATTAGTAGTTAATAACAATATTAGTGTTTTTTTAAATAATATCGATTTGTAAAGTAAGATCACAATGGAATCACAGTTCATTAAAGATGCTTAAATTATAATAATAATAATAAAGATATAGTAGCGAATAGAATATCAACTAAAACTACGAAAATTCCACAAAAATTCCGGATTATTCAAACCTGGATGGCCAAGGTAATGATAATGACTGAACTAACTTCTTTTGGGAGCATAAATTAGGCTTGTTAGTATGGATCCCCACAGCCTCAGCAATATTTAGTAGTCGAACTCTTAAAGCGAAATTGAGATTCGCAGGTATGCGGTAAATGACCCTGAAAGCATGATTAACGTCAATCTTGTTTTCTGTCTCCACAAGATGAGACAGAATAGCGCTGCGAATAGATTTTGTTTGTCCTTTACTTAACCAACGACGCAGGGTGATGTTCGGAAATTCGACGAGAAACACGCCTATGTAACTGGCTCCACAGGAGCAGTTAAATAGGTATATACAGATGGAAGAGGCGAAATTAGGCAGTTTGTCTTTTATTCCCGAACGCAGAAGAGGAGTGGTTTTAAAGATTCAGCGTAATTCTGCAGCAGGGAATGCTCTTTCTACCACTGCATTCCTCAGGCGTTGTGTTAATATCTCATTGATGATTGCTGAATTGCTTGCGCATAACATCTATCATCCACTGACTGACTCCCCACGTGTCACTAAATTTAAACTTAATGCCTTTGAAGTAAAAATGTTTCCTAAAATACATAAACATTTTGATTTAAAAATTAGTTCGTCTGCTACATATCGCTAGGGCTGTTGGGATCTACATTAAGAAACCTAACTTATGTATCCAAAAGAAACTGGTTCAGACGCTGTCCTTACCTTGGCATTCTGGGTTCTAATGATCCTCAGTCTTCTGTAGAAATTTCCTTAATTTATTTGATATTCTATTTGCTGTTACATCTTTATGCTTATTATAACTTAAGCGTCTTTCGTGAACTGTAATTCCATTGATCTTACTTAACAAATCGATAATATTTAAAAACACCGATCTTGTTAATGACGGCTATTCTAGGATATTCTGTATATATATATATATATATATATATAATTGTAGAGCCAGAAGAGGAAATTGTCGAAAAGGATATTTTTAAGTATTACTTTTGTAGGGATTTTGTTTGATTGGCTGGCGGATTTCATCATGAGCTGACATCCATTAGACAACCATTGGAAAACCACCACGGAGTACTGGACATCTGTTTCTTCCCAGTTTGGAACTCCTCAGAAGCACGCACCCACGGGGGTTTGAAGTCACGACCTTCTGGTTACAAGGCGAGCTCGTAGACCACTAAGCCACTGAGACCCGATCCAGTGACTCATGAAAACGTTAATGATACTCTCTCAGGTGATTTACAGATGAAGTATTAGATGAGTTGGAATTAGAATCAATGACCCAGCCTGTTGAATGTCTTGCATCTGAGTCAGTCAGTTGGTACAACTGATAAGGTAATTACTAGAGTCAAGAGATTAGGATAAATTCGTATATGGGTGGTGCACACTTTTAAACAATCTTTTATGTCCAGTTAACAAACTGTGTCATGTATTATTATTATTGTTATTATTATTATTGTTTCCTTCAATTCCTAGAGGAACATAGGGCTTCAGCTGTTCGTCTCCATTGCGTTCGGTTCTCTGCTACAGTCTTCACCTGGCTCCATGTCTGCCCACACGTTTTCATCTCCTCCTCACATGACCTCCTCCAAGTCACCCACCCTCGCACTGACGACCAACTCACCGCTTCCCTTTCATTCGGGGGCCACTCGAGCAATGGCTTGTCTAGTGATGTTGCTTACTTGATGGTTTGTTTCCTCAGAGTATGGCCAGCCAATCCACCTCCATTTCTTCCTGCCTATTTGTTTCACAATCGGTTCCATTTGGGTTGGTTCGCTCCCAAAGATCCCTGTTGCTGATCTTTTCTGGCCGGTCATCTGATCTAGAGTATTGAGCGAAGACAACTGTTAATGAAGGTGTGTAGTTTGTTTAAGATGCTGTTTATGACGCGCAGTGCAAGTCTCTGATCCACCCGTATAGTGAGTAGCACTGACTGACTTCACATTGGAGTTGAAAATCCGGATGTTATTTTTGATGCTGAGTACTGTTGACCTCCACACAGACTTGAGAGTAGTGAGAGTTTGTCTTGCTTTTCCGATTCTTGCTTTGATATCCTCGTCAGTTCCGTCTTCCTGTATTTGAAACGATGCTTCCCAGTTAGGTGGGTAGGTAAAAGAGGTTGTTTCTTTCAGGTTCCTCCCATTTATGCTGATCGTTGTCTGTTGTTGTTGTTCTTGCCCAGGAATCTTCATCATATCTGTTTTCTCTATGTTCACCTGAAGTCCTATCCAAATAATTATATTTTCATTATAGTTTGAGATTATGTCATGCATATTAACTTTATTTCATTTTTCATACAATATGTAGTAATTCATGAATAATCCCCATCCACCCATTAAATAAAACAAAACACTTAGTTCAGTGAAGAGTCTCATTCTGTACAATCGAATTTATACACAGTTTCTTCATGAAGGGGAGTAGTAATCAAAAGTGATGAGTTGTCACAAACATGATTGTTAATACTAGTCAATGCATAAAAGCAGTTGAATAAGCGTATTAGAGTTACGTAATAATAATAATGAGTAATTCAATGAGTGAGTTGTGATCAGGATGCACATAGAAACGAAGGAAAATATGGAGTTACGTAAGAGTTCTAAAGAAATCCTAGAGTTACAAGGAGTTGGAAAAATAAACAAGCAAACAAAATTCAAGTCAGTAGAAATCAACAAAGTTGTTACCATGACAGTAGGAGTGGTTGAATAATTTTCTTTTCTATGCCTAGGTACGATCTCTAACTGAATGATTAGGGCTTCAGCAGTACAAAGGAGACGAAAGCGTATCGCCTTTGGTAGGTTGTTCTTCACTTTACTCTGACTGTTCCCAACAACAGTGGGGTTAGGCAGGGTTGCCCAATCTCTCAATTTCTTTTTAACTTTGCCATCGATGACATTCTGGAGTCAGCTCTGAAGGATGTGCGTGAAGGTGGTGTAGATCTGCTACCTGAAGATAGACTTTTCGACCTCGAGTATGCAGACGATATCGTCTTACTGTGCGATAGCATGCAGGTTGCCCAAATCGCACTTAATCAGTTGGCGGTCAGTGTCTGTAAGTATGGTATGTGCTTTGCACCGTCTAAGTGCAAAGTACTGTTACAAGATTGGCAGGAGCCTGTACCTGCACTCACTCTTGCGGGTGAACCGCTTTAAGTTGTTGATAAGTTTGTGTATCTGGGTAGTTGTGTGATTGCTGGCGGAGAGGTGACGGATGAGATTTCCAACCGTATAATGAAGGCTAGGGTGGCATGCATCAACTTGAGCCACCTCTGGCGCCGTCGCGACGTTAGCCTGGCTGTTAAAGGTTGGGTATACAATGCTTCGGTGCGGGCTGTCTTGCTCTACGCCTGTGAAACCTGGCATCTCCGAGCTGGGGATGTGAGGCGACTCTGTGTGTTCGATCATCGCTGTCTTCGCAGGATTGCTTGCGTTCGATGGTATCATCGCGTGAGTAATTCTGAGGTTCGGTGGCGTGTGTTTGAACACAGTGAAGATCACCATTCATTGAGTGTCGTCATCTGGAAACACCGGCTCCGGTGGCTTGGACATGTGCTGCGAATGTCATCCCAGAGGCTTCCGTACAGGTCTCTGTTCGCTAGCCCTGAGACGGGATGGAAAAGGCGGAGGAGTGGTCAGTCCATGACGTGGCGTCGTGGGATGAAGGATTTTTGTGCTAGATTAGCATCGGTTGGTGCGTCACGACTCCCTGGTTTGGGTCCGCGAAATAGCTCGAACCGATGGCTCGAAACGTTATCGGATATGGCCAAGAATCGTAATCAATGGTGAACGTGTTGCAATTTCCTTCTTTCTTCCCTTCCTGATGATAGTTAACGAATACTGTTTGAACTTGTTAAACATGACTGTTTTCCTTCCAGATGAAGTTTTTTATCCGTTTTCTACTTATATTTTTACTTTTAATCTATGTTGTTTTATTATTATTGTGTGGCGCATCTTTCTTGGTGCCATACTGTACCAAGTTTTTCTGCGTTTAAATAAATAAATAAATAAATAACTGAAGGAGGTGTTTTCTGAAATGGAATGATCAACGTTGACAAGGTGCCACTACTGCCTTTCCACAGCCATGCCGGACAGTGTTCTTGAAACCTTTTAGATAGGATACACGTCGAACGGCCAGTGTACCTTGCTCCACGGCAACAGGTGAACCGACATATTCACACAGGTTTTTGTAGACCAGAAGACGATTGGGAAACACTACTGTTAGTGTTGCTGAGAAGAATGCTCTGCTCAGAGATGCTGAAATTCTATTCTTAAGCATATTTCAGGTTAAGTCTGCTTTGAGATCCAGGTCCATGTAAGGTTTCTTTTTTTTAGAACAAGCAATGTTTTGTTCTTCTGAGCTTTTGTTTTGATATTCCCATGTATGAATCTTGGTGGGTATCCATTTTGAATGAAGGTTCCTTTCAGAAGATCCAGTCATTACGTAACTCTAATACGCTTATTCAACTTCTTTTATGCATTGACTAGTAGTAACAATCATGTTTGTGACAACTTATCACTTTTGATTACTACTCCCCCCCCCCCCACTTCATGAAGGAGTTGTACAGCTAAAGAGGAAATGAATTCGCCGTGAAAGAGACTCTTCACTGAACTATGTGTTTTGTTTTCTTTAATATCTAATAAGTCTAGTAAATTCCGCAAAATGTCGACGTTTTCATTTCTCTCTAGCCTAATATGTGTTACACCTGCACTGCCTTATTCACTACATAAACAATAATCAGGAATAAGTGTTATTATTATGTAGGTGTTTTTGTTGTTGTATTAGTCAGTAGTGGTTTGATTATAAATAACTGTAGCCAGTAAAGATATTTATTTCTATCATTTTGAGTCGCTGTTTGTTTTTTCATCAATGTAGGCTGTTATCTTTCAACTACTAGATCATATACTTAGTTTTTCTCCTCTAGCTCAAAGCTGTTCTCAGTTACCCAGATGCATTCACACTCCTATCGGCCTTCCTGACTTATTAGATCTTTATTCTTCTTCTTCTTCATATGATTATTCTTTCCACCGCCTATTTCCTTGGTGATTTTATGAGTCATGGCAAGCTGGATGCCCGTCCGTCAAGGATGCCCATTATCCCCATTCCTATTCAACTTCATCATAGACCTATTAATGGACTTAACCCTAACACACTTCAGTGACTCAGGGATTGACTTGCTACCAGGGTATAATCTCGTCGACTTAGAATATGCGGACGATATAGTCCTTCTAGGCGAGGACGCTGACAAAATACAGCAGAGTCTACTGAACACCTTAAGCAACAATCTTCGTATGTATGGCATGCGATTCGCCCCTGCAGGATTGGAATACACCGACCCCTAGATTAGAAATAGGAAGTGAAGTGGTAGAGCACGTTGACCTCTTCACTTACTTGGGAAGTACCATTAGCCAGTGCCAACGGGTTGATCGCTGACGAAATCTCAGTGCGGATGCAGAAGGCTAGTTTCGTATATGCCAGTTTACGCCGTCTCTGGCGTAGTAGACGTGATATCCGGCTATCGACCAAAGGGCGGGTGTACTGCTAAGCGGCAGTCCGCTCCGTCCTCCTTTATGGCTGTGAGACATGGCGATTGAGAGCAGAAGACATGAAAAGATTAGCTGTCTTTGATCATAGGTGTCTGCGTTCTATCTCCCATGTGAGGTGGTATAATAAGGTGAGCAATATTGAGGTTAGCCATCGGTCGAGTACTAGGTAAGGAGGGGAAATCAATCGACGAGATTGTTAAATTACATCGACTGAGATGGTTAGGACATGTGTTACGTATGCCTGGTCATCGTCTTCCTCGACAATGGGCAATGTTAGCTGACATAGGGCCACACTGGAAAAGAACTAACCAATGGTGGTCAAACCAAAACATGGCATCACCAGTCAATGAAATCCACAACAGTTAGTCTAAGCCAGCCACGTCGGAAGGTGTAGACTTCCTGACTGGTTGGGGTCGTCGGGACGGTAAAAACCAATGGTTGGAAACAATTGGTGACATGGCTCAAAATCTGCACAGGAACTATTTATTATCATGATTATTATTTTATTTTATTCACACACAAACTTGTTACATTTTGGGCACACAAAATCGCGTCATTTGTGCAAGGGCTGAGATACTGCCCGGACGCCTTTGAGACCTAATCAGGTGGTTGTCTTAAGTGACCACCCCCCGTAAGCCTTTGACTTGATATCAGATCCACAAGGCAGCATAGCAACATCACGAGTTGTGTTCCCTTGGATCCTGGTGACCCGAACAGGTTCATATACCAATCGATCCGTTCGAATTCTGGAGGCAAGGTTTACCAGTCCCTTCGCCTCCTAGGTAGACTGGCACCTTCACCAGTCCTGTTGTAAACATCACACGTGTTTGAGTTCATCCTTCCACTTTTGTGAAGAACACCCTCACTGTGTGAACCCATTGGTAGGATACGAACGTGTGACCACGTGAGAGCATCTTGCCTAGGAAGACCGAACTCTACCAACCCTCACTCCTATCAGGTCGGTTATGTGGGCTGCATACACATGAAGTAGAAGGTAAGAAGAAACAAAGACAAAGAGATGAGAATCGTGCTGTGTCACATGGGAAGAATAAATCTAATTGAAGAAATAATACCTTTGAATACATCTCCATTGAAGTAAATTTCCAGCTATGTCTCTGATGCTTTTTAATCATAGTTTCTTCCAGTCTGACAACATATTCAGTTGAAATTAATCGACAATAATCTCATTCTTCATTTTTATGCATTTTTATCTTATGTGAGAAGTGGTCATACAGACGTAGACTAATATTTGTTTACCTTTCAACTGTATATCGTGTGATTTTAGCATGAAAAATGTTTATTATCATACTAAAAATATTAGAATGACTAATGTTTACAGGAATTTATAAGTTTGTGCGTGTCTGTGTGCTCGGTCAGGCTAATATTTATAGATATGTAGGCATAGAGAGCTATGTTACGATGTTTAATTCAGATGGTTATTCATAGTTGTGTGTGTGTGTGTGTGGAAGCTTACTTTGTGTGTTGCTTCAGAAATTAGATAACAGAAACTCAACATAAAGAATGTAATACAAAATAGTACTGAAAATGGTAGAAGATAAAGACTTGGTACAGGGAGGTTTAAGAACACAGTATTCAGCGAAGAGACTCTTTTCAACGAATTTATTATCAAGCTGTACAATCGTATATATATAGTTTTATTATATAAATTATATCCGGTGAGGGAATTAGGTCAAAGGTGTGAATACATGAAATAATAATAATAGTAGTATGGAATGCAATTAAAATATTTGTGATTATAATCATAGTTTAATGTCAAGTGGCAAAATAATTAATGTCGTATATAGAATAATACATAAGGTGTATAGAATTTTGGAAAGGGGTACATAATTATATGATTAGTAGACGAATATAAAATGTTACATAACATGGTGTGAAATTTGATAAGACAGAATTCAATATTGTAAAAATAAAAATATAAAAATGAATAATTTTGGGTTTAAAGTGTCAAGAGGGTCAAGTGGAAAAGATTCAGAGTGAGAATAGTAATCATAATAATATTAATAATAATCGTAGTAATAAGGGAAGAGTACACAGAATAACTAAATAAACAAAAATAAATGAATGTCTATCCCTCTACGGCCAAGGCAGAAGTAGGGATTGTACATACTTCTTCTGTACACAAAGGTCTGGCTTAAAGTCATGAATTGCCAAGGCCTCAGCTGTCTTTAGAAGTCTGTAACGAAGAAAACGCGGGAAGTTAGCATGGATTCGGTAGATGATCTTAAAATCATGGTCAGGGTTGACAGAGTGACAGAAGTCGGTCAGGTGTTCCAAAATAGAGCTTCGCACACACTTCCTTTCTCCCTTGTAAAACCATGCTGGAATATGTTCTCGTATCCGTGTGGAAAGCGTCCTAGGACACCTGATCAACTTCTGTCTCTCTGTAGAAGAAGACAAAGACTTGGTAAAGGGAGGTTTATTTAGAAATTGGTATCTCTATATAGCCAAATTATGTATACCTTATCTTCAGCGCACCATTTGCACAGATTTTCGTGTTGTGGTACTTCTGGACTTCATATTGTGTCTCTTTGTGTTCCTTTCACTTCTCCAATGCATCTCCACAAGGCTGTATCATTTTTTCCTTCTCTGAAATCAAATGTATTTCCCTGCTATTAGATGCTTTTATGCTGATGAACGTCTCTTTATATACTACTAATAAATCTTATCCGTAGCACTCGCCACAGTTTTAGCTGTCATAGCGATGTACACAAAGTTCTTCAACCACTGAATTGTGTTGTAAGGGGTTGATGAAATTCCGTTGATGTTTGAAAACCGTAGAATCAATGCTTTTATTATGATTATTATTATTGATGTTTTGTATTCCGAGTGGAACATAGGGTTGGTTTCAGCGGCGCATCTTCATTCCACTCGATTCTTTGCTATCACTTTCAGCTGGATCCACAACTGCCCACTGCCTTTCATTCCCTCCTCACATGATCTCACCGATACTACCCTTTGATGTCCAAATTGTCGTTTCCCATTCGAATTCCACCCGGCAGCCTGCGATATGGTGCCACCTGATGGTCTCATCAGGGTATTTTCTAATCATAGCTTTGTTGGGAACTAGATTCTTGGCTGGTTCATTGTCAAAGTTCCTTGTTTATTTATGCTTCCTGGCTGACCACCTGGACTTTACTATCAAGCCGGCTATGGCAACTGTCAATGAAAGTTTATGGTCTGTTGCAGTTACCGTTGGTAATGTGCCCATTAATTCTGTGAATCATTATAAAAGCGTTGACTTGTCATTAGTGTTTAATAAAATTCGTATGTTGTTTTCTTGTGCTAAATACTGTGGAACTCCACACCAATTTCAGAGTAGAGAACACTTGAGTAACTTTCCTGGTGCACTTGCTTTAAATCTTCATCCTCATTTAGTAAAATATAACTAAAAGGTATAGATTGATGTAATTTCACCTTGCCAAGTTTTAGCCACAGTTTACTATCAGTCACTCAGTTACAGGTTCTATTTCCAATCGATTGTGCAAATGTGTAGGACGCAAGCAGGCGTTATCAATTCTCATAGGACATTGAGCCTACTGCCTAATGTGTGTGTTTACATGAACTTCAACCTTCAGTGATAGCTAATTAATTTTTCATTTTCCTAGTGTTGGTTTGCAGGGATTTGATTGGTTTACACGTTTGATCGTGAGCTGAGATCAATCAGAGAACCAATGGAAGACCAGGGAGTACTAGACAGATGTTTCGTCCTAGCTTGGGATTATCAAGTAATACGCATCCACAGGGTGTCAATTCCAGAACCTTGTGGGTGTAAGGCGAGCTCATAGACCATTCAGTCACTGGGAGCTGGTCCAGTGGCCCATGAGTCCCATTTTCTATCAATCCACGATATATGCAGTAACTACCATCTTGGTGTACTCCTCTGGTTACGACTTTTCCTGTCGTTTTAGTTAGTTATTTAGAACTGACTTTTCATATGGCCGTGGCAGGCTATAAGCCACACTTGTTATGTAAAGACTGGCAATTATTATTTATTATTATTATTGTTTCCTTAAATTCCTAGAGGAACATAGGGCTTCAGCCGTGCGTCTCCATTGTGTTCGGTTCTCTGCTACAGTCTTCACCTGGCTCCATGTCTGCCCACACGTTTTCATCTCCTCTTCACATGACCTCCTCCAAGTCACCCACCCTCGAACTGAAGACGAACTCGCCGCTTCCCTTTCAGTCGGGTTCCACTCGAGCAATGGCTTATCTAGTGACGTCACTTGATGGTTTGTTTCCTCAGAGTATGGCCAGCCAATCCATCTCCATTTCTTCCTGCCTATTTGTTTCACAATCAGTTCCTGCTGAGTTGGTTCGCTCATTGCCAGAGATCCCTCTCTGTTGCTGATCTTTTCTCGCCAGCCATCTGATCTTGAGTGGTATTGAGCGAAGACAACTGTTAATGAAGGTCTGTAGTTTGTTTGAGATGCTCTTTATGACGCGCAGTGCAAGTCTCTGATCCGTATAGTAGCACTGACTGACTTCACATTGGAGTTGAAAATCCGGCTCTTATTTGTGACTTGAGAGTAGTGAAAGCTTGTCTTACTTTTCCGATTCTTGCTTTGATATCCTCGTCAGTTCCGTTCGCCTGTAGTTGAAACGATGCTTCCCAGGTAGGTGAGTGAAGGAGGTTGTTTCTTTCAGGTGCCTCCCATTTATGCTGATCGTTGTCTGTTGTTGTTGTTCTTGTCCAGGAATATTCATTACCTCTGTTTTCTCTATGTTCACCTGAAGTCCTATCTTTGATGGCAGTGCTATGCAGTTTTTCAGGTTGGAGTAGGTGGAACACGACTCAAACCTTAGACCAATTAACTGAAAGTTGAGTACTTAAATCAATTAGCCATATATGTAGTTAAAGAAATATTCAATGCCCTTTTTGAAGTTGGCTACTGTATTATAACTGTCAAGTTCTTCTGATTTGCATATAATTCTGTTTCATAACACCTAATTGTAAGTCTTCTTGTTTTAATTTTGTTTTAATTTTTTTCGTTCCACAATAGGTCTGATGATCTACAGTCTAAGGCTGGAAGTGATGCTGTTCAGTACTTGAGATTTCATACCTACTTAATCATTTATACTGCAATAACTACAGTTTTATGCTTAGTGGTCATTCTCCCGGTGAATATACACGGCACACTAAAATGTAAGTACTGTAGTTTTTCTATGACTAAATTTAGTAATTTAATCGTCTTTTCTTCATATTATATGATGTGTATATCACTGTAGAGCACTCAATCTTTTTTCTATATGGAATGCCTTATCAATCACAATATGCTGTGTGAACGAGTTTACTGTTCAATATATTATTAATCCGTTAAATGACTTTCATGCCTGCTGTGTGTTTTATTTAACTCAGCTAAACTGAGCTGAGCTAATGAACAGCTGTTAAAGGCAGTAAGCGACAGATAGCTAGCTATTTCATCCTACTTTGCATCAACGATATCCTAGGGGACGAGTTTTTTCGGACTGTCAGGTCAGGTGTTGTGTGGAATACTAACACCATTTATCCAATATGAATTGGAATCCGTTAGCGTAGCGGCGCGGAGTCCACTTTGAAGTCGATCGAGTTACCAATAACTTAAGGGAGGAATATTTGTTTGCTATGTATCAGTTGCAGACCTTTATCAACAACTGTCTTCGCTCTATACTCGAGATCAGATGGCCGGAAAGAATCACTAACAAAAAACTTTGGGAACAAATAAAACAAGAACCAATCGCTCAACAAATATGCAGGAGAAAGTGGAGATGGATTGGACACTCGCTGAGGAGGCGGCTGGGTGACATCGCGCGTCAGGCAAACGCTCGAGTGGAACCCGAAAGGGAAGCGGCGAGTGGGACATAGAGGGTGACATAGAGGAGATTGTGTGAAGAGGAATTGAAACAGTATGGACTAACCTGGAAGCAAGTGAGAAGTACAGCAGAAGACAGAAGCAAGTGGAAACGTGCAGTTGAAGCCCTATGTTCCACTAGGAACCCAAGGGAACAATAATAATAATAATGATAATAATAATGTATCAGTTGATAACAGAAGGATAGATTTCTTGAAATTCATTTGAGAATTACCATAACCGATGAAGTCGTCCAAGTTGGCTTTAAGAATAGATACTCACTGATTATAGTAAATGGTGATTGTGCTGTGTCGCGCGGCTCTACGGAAAGTGGGAGTCAAAAATACGAAAATTCTAACCAAGAAATGGTTTGGTGGCAATGTGCTTTTCTCAAAAGCTGACAATTCCAAGCTATCGAAAGTGGAAGACCTAAAGACGTTTTTTTTCTTTCACGTTCCCCGGTGGAACATAGGGCTTCAAGTTAGCGGCTTGAAGTTTCTCTAGCAGTGTTTATTTTTACAGGATGGGGTTGCTAGCCTCATGTCTAACCTTTCATCTTCACCAGCATTATTTCTGGCTTAGCGAGGTGAAAAAAGTGCGTCGGACGGGGATCAAACCCCGGACCATGTGCATGGTCGGCGAGCATCCTAACCGCTATGTCATCGACGCACTCCTAAAGACGTTAGCTAACTTTAATCTATTTCTCGTGTTTTTGTGGTATAGTATGGTGAGTAATACTGATGTTAGGCATAGTGTTAGGTAAGGAGAGTAAGTAAATCGATGAGGTTGTGAAGCAGTATCGATTCATATTTCTGAGGCACTTATTACACATGCCAAGCCACCAGCTTTTTCGACAGCCAATGCTATCTAGCATAAGATTAGTTCGGAAAAGAGTTAGGAGTGGTAAAATCAAAACCCGAAGGTGGCAGCTGTTGTTAAAAGTATGTAACCTGTTGGAAACTCTTTTTGTGACTGCTTTCACTAACTTACACCATCTGTGGCGTAGGCGTGACATCCGGCTATCAACCAAGGGACGTGTGCACTGCTCAGCAGTTCGTTCTGTCCTTCTCTATGGTGGTGAGACGTGGCCATTGAGAGCGGAAGACATGAAGAGATTGTCTGTTTTTGACCACAGATGTTTACGATCTCTCTCTCGCGTTAGGTGGCATAATAAGGTAAGTAATGTTGACGTTAGGCATAGAGTGTTGGACAAAGAGGGAAAATCAATCGAATAGGCTATAAAGTTACATAGATTGAGATGGCTAGGTCACGTGCTGCGCATGCCTAACCATCGCCTCCCCCACCCCGAGGGCATTACTAGCTGATATAGGTGCAGGTTGGAAAAGAGTAAGTGGTGGCCAAACAAAAACGTCGCATCAATCAATCCATGAAATCCTCGACAGACCACATAGCAATAAGCCATCGTTGGCGTGGGTCGGTAGGAGATTGTCGCTCCTTCTGAAACACGTGTGTAGATACCGATCACGCACTGGTCCGCGCTCGTGTGTGCTTACGACTGAACGGACGTAGGAAACAGCTGGCGGTAAACCCATCACGTCCCCAGCTCGATCTGGAAACTAAGTCCCTATTTGAGGAAGAACTAGCTAAACACATATCTGAGTTAGACAGCTGCGCTAACCCTGAAGAAGCCTGGAAGAATATTCAATCAGCCATAGATACAGCTGTAAAAGCTGTGAATAAGGTAAATCCAAAGGTGAGTAAAAACCATTGGATTTCGACTGCCTCATCCGAACTGATGGATGCTAGAAGACTTATTCCGGCGAGCTCCGAATTCAATGAAGAGCGAAAGCTGCACAAAAGGAAACTTACGAAAAGTCTCCGCAAGGACCGTGAACAGTGGTGGTTGGCAAAGGCGAAAGAGATGGAAAAAGCATCGGCGATAGGCAACACTAGGCAATTCTTTAGACTCATCAGGGAAACGGGTGGGAGAAGGCAAATCATAAGTGAGACTATTTCTGAGAAAAATGGCTCCTTAATTAGCTCTCAGGATAGACGCCTAGAACGCTGGAAAGAACACTTTGAGGAACAATTTAACTTGCCTACAACCACACTGAGCCTCCCCGCCATCCAGCACACACCCGAATGGGATATAGACACTGGCCCGCCGTCTGTAAGTGAGGTCACCAAAGCTATCTGTAATTTGAAACGAGGAAAAGCGGCAGGACCCGACGAAATTATTCCGGAGGTGTTTAAATATGGGGGTTACATACTAGTATATAGTTTGACTAAGGTACTAGGTAACGTCTGGGAATCAGAGACTGTTCCATGAGACTGAAGTAAGTCACTTATCATACCAATATTCAAGAAGGGAGACAATTCCTCATGTGATAATCATAGAGGAATCAGCCTAACGAACATAGTCTCTAAAATCCTAGGCTCAGTAATCATCAACAGACTAAGCCGAACTCGGGAGGAACAAACGAGGGAAAATCAAGCAGGCTTTAGGCAAGGTAGAGGGTGCATAGATCATATCTTCGCTCTCCGACAGATCCTAGAACACAGACACAATTTTAGGCGTCCAACAATTGCCATATTTCTTGACTTGAAGGCGGCCTTCGACTCCGTGGATCGAGAGGTTCTATGGCAATGTTTGACTATGAAGGGAGTGCCAAGAAAGTACATTGCACTAATCAAGGCACTCTACTCAAACTCACGTAGCTGTGTAAGGGCTTATGGGGAATTGTCATCTGAATTGGTAACAACTAGTGGTGTCCGTCAAGGATGTCCACTTCCCCTTTTCTGTTTAACTTCATCATAGATATGCTAATGGAAGTATCCTTAACTGAACTTAACGACTTAGGAATCGACTTGTTACCAGGGAATAGTCTTATAGACTTAGAATACGCAGACGACATAGTCCTGTTAGGAGAGGACGCTGACAAAATGCAGAGTCTTCTGAACACCTTGAGCAGCAATCTTCGTATGTTTGGCATGCGATTCGCCCCTGTGAAATGCAAGATGCTGCTACAGGACTGGACTACGTCAACTCCTAGCTTAGTGATAGGGAGTGAAGTGATAGAACATGTTGACCACTTCACCTATTTGGGAAGTTGTATCAGCACCAACGGACTGATTGGCGACGAAATCACAGCACGGATCCAAAAAGCTCGGGCTGCTTTCGCTAACTTACACCGTCTCTGGCGTAGGCGTGACATTCGGCTATCAACCAAGGGACGTGTGTACTGTTCAGCAAATCACTCCGTCCTTCTCTATGGCTCTGAAACATGGCCAATACGAGTTGAAGACATGAAAAGGTTGTCTGTTTTTGACCACAGGTGTTTACGATCTCTCTCTCGCGTTAGGTGGCATAATAAGGTAAGTAATGTTGACGTTAGGCATAGAGTGTTGGACAAAGAGGGAAAATCAATCGAAGAGGCTATAAAGTTACATAGATTGAGATGGTTAGGCCACGTGCTGCGCATGCCTAACCATCGCCTCCCCCACCCCGACGGGCATTACTAGCTGATATAGGTGCAGGTTGGAAAAGAGTAAGTGGTGGCCAAACAAAAACGTCGCATCAATCAATCCATGAAATCCCTGACAGTTATACTGAGTCAGGTAGGGAGATGCAGACTTCCGGGTTGGGGCCCTCGGGACTCTAAGAATCAATCACTGGCTGGAGACAATAGGTGACGTGGCTCAAAATCGTTGTCAATGGCTTACGCAGATGTATTCAGTCTCTGTAATCTTTCATATTGCTTTCTACCATTACTCATTCTGTTTGACTCTTATACTTGTCAAAACTCTATTGATTCTCCTCACTCATTTTATTGTCTACCTTTTTGTGCTATTTGGAACGTGGCAACTCGAACAGCTGCACTTCGGTGCCAAGTTCTATGTTGAATCCAGCAGCAGCAGCAGCGACAGTTAAACTGAGTCAGGTAGGGAGATTCAGACTTCCGGGCTGGGGCCCGCCCTCGGGACTCTAAGAATCAATGGCTGAAGACAGACAATAGGTGACATGGCTCAAAATCGTTGTCAATGGCTTACGCAGATGTATTCAGTCTCTGTAATCTTTCATATTGCTTTCTACCATTACTCATTCTGTTTCACTCTTATACTTGTCAAAATTTTTATTGATTCTCTTCACTCATCTTTTTGTCTACCTTTGTGTGCTATTTGGAACGTGGCAACTCGAACTGCTGCACTTCGGTGCAAAGTTCTATGTTGAATCCAGCCAGCCAGCCATTTGGTCTTTCCGATTCTGGCTGGCTTTGACACCTTCACCCGTTCCGCCTGTAGTTGAACAGATGCTTTCTAAATAAGTGAAGGAAGTAACTTGTGTCAAATCTCTCCCGTTGATAGTGATTGGTGCTGGTTGTTGTTGTTGCTGGCGATGCCTGTTTGTCTTTATCATCTGTATTTTCTCTGTGTTTATCTGGAGTCCTGTCTTCTCTAGCTGCTTCTTCAATCAGTTGGTTTTCGCTTTGACGTTAGACATAAATCATCTGCGAAATCCAGATCTTCTAGAGTCTTTTTATCGGTGGCCAAGAGTATTTCTATCTCCTCGCTCCCAGGCACAGTTTGCTGCATAATCCAGTCCACCACAATTAAGAATATCGTCGATGATAACAGGCAGCCAGCTTTGTCTTACCCCTTGTATGTGCTTCGAACGCCTCGCTGAGTGAGTTTTCCGTTGTGGATCACCTGGCACGTGGCATTGTCATATAGCTGTTGAATGAGGCTGAGAAAGACTTGGGCACACTGCCTGCTGTAGTGTTGATTTTTTAAATCAGCTAGTGGTAAACTGTTAGTAATAATAATTGTAAAAAATGAATCAGAAAGTTTGAGAAAATCTAATAAGAGAGAAAAGGAACAACATTGGAGCAGAAAATTAACATTGATCCATTTTATTTCGTATTTTCTCTTCAGGCACATACAACTTTTAATATTTTCGGTAAAATTAGTCATAAATATAATTTTAGCATACTTTTGTTAATCAATTCTACTACCGTGACCTGAGTTTCTATTTCACAGTTTGTTTGATTGATGACCTTGGTAAATGAGACCATTCTACTGGACCATGACTTTTTCAGATAGTCTAATCATCACAATTACCATTCACTTGCTGTAGTTACTTAATTAAGCATGACTACTACTAATGTTTAGAATGAGGGAATGTGTTCCTGGTGGACGAACATCTTCATAGTTGAGGAGTAGTTTTTCATAAACACAATACACGAAGACATCTTCATTCTTCCATTCTCTAATGAGTCTATGTTCCGGGAGGAACATGTCGCTTCGGTCGGTCGGTTTTCGACATAGAACTTTGCACATATGTGCGGAAGTTCAAGTCACCACACTCCCTCCATGTAGCACACAAAGCAAGAGAAGAAAGTAGGAGAAATGCATATTAGAGACAGTAAACACAGGTGAGACAAAGGAATAGTAATAACGAAGAACAATATAGTTTCATTGGAAATCATAAGTCACAAGGAGTGGATGCATCTACAGCAGCCATTGAAAACGATTTTTAGCCATGTCACCAATTGTTTCCAACCATTGGTTTTTACCGTCCCAAGGATCCCAACCAGGAAGTCTACACCTTCCTACGTGGCTGGCTTAGACTAACTGTTGTAGATTTCATTGACTGGTGATCCCATGTTTTGGTTTGACGACCGCTAGCTCTTTTCCAGCCCGACCCTTTGTCAGCTAACATTGTTCGTCGAGGAAGGCGATGACTAGGCATTCGTAGCACATGTCCTAACCATCTCAGTCGATGTAATTTCACAGCCTTGTCTATTGATTTCCCCTCCTTACCTACCTAGCACTCGGCCGAAACCTAACCTCAATATTGCTCACCTTATTATACCACTTCACGCGGGAGATAGAACGCAGACACCTATGATCGAAGACAGCTAATCTTTTCATGTCTTCTGCTCTCAATGGCCAGGTCTCACAGCTAGGCATAAAGGAGGACGGTGCGGACTGTTAAGCAGTACACATATCGCTTCAGTAGCACATCTCCATTTTTATGCCTTCTCTGTAATGTTTTTCGTTAGCTGGTTGCACGATCAACCATAAGCTTTCCTCTTCCCTTTCACATGATCTCCTCCATGTCACCTTCGAATCTTCGCCCAACTAACTGGTCGTTTCTTATTCAGATTCCACTTGCGGGTCTGGCATGTGATGTCACTCAACGGTCTCCACCTCCATATATTTCTTCATATTTTTTGGACAACAGGTTCTTAGGTGATTGTTTTGCTTGGTACTTATCCTTCTCCGCTGATCATCACTATCAACCTAAAAGACACACCTGCTGACGGAATTCTGAAGCCTTTCCGAAAGACTGTTGCTGATGTGCCAGGTCTCTGTGAACCATATAAAACACCGACTTGACAATAGTGTTAAAAATCTGAATGTTGTTCCTTAATTTGAGTGTAGAAGATATCCGCAGTGATTTTGGACGAATGAATTTCTGTCACGCTTTTCCGATCCTGCCTAGGTGAATCATAAAGGTGACTTTCTTTGGATTTCTTCCAATTGATGGAGATTGGTGATAGTTGTTGTTGTTGGCTAGATATCTTCATCATAACTGGTACGTAGTTACTTCAGAGTCTTATAGAATACTACCCAAGTTACTTACCCAAGTTACCCAGCATTATTCTCATCCTCGTTGTTCAGCATTTATTGTTGCTCAACACCACCATCATACCAAGCCTTCATTAAGTAGCCTGAATACCTTTCAGAATTAGGTATGTAAATATGAGGAGGATTGCTCCTTTTTTATGACCAACTGCCTGGTGAATTGGTTTTTTCACTTGTGCTTTTGATATTCTAACAAGGAATTCACCGGTTTTTGAGTTTTGTAGGAATTTCGGCTGATCTGGATGTTGATTTTTTATTATGAATAGACATCAATTAAAGGAATATTGATGTAAAGCAGGAGGTGCTCATCGATATGACATTTACAGAAGTTAGAATGAACATGTCATTGGTTAGCGATTACAGTGGCTGAATGGTTAGCGGTCTGTCTCCTCTCGCTTGACGTCTTGGGTTCAACCATTGTTGTGTGCGTGTGTATATATGTATATATCTTTGAATTTTCTTAAAGTAGGTTAAAAGAGTCGTCCGAAGCCTTTGGGTCCATGACGTAATCTAAACACTGCACTGGTGTTGATGTATTCTCTGAACTGGATGGTTTAATTGCTCCAAGTCTTCATTCTCTTGCATATTGCAGTTAGCTTTAAAGATTTTGTTTGGAAGAGGTTAAGGAAAGCCTTGTAATCAAACCATCTAGCTAAAAAAACACATGAGAAATTGACGGCAGGGAAACAGTTACGTCCCCAACTAGATCGAGACACTGAGTCCTTATTTAAGGAAGAAATAGCGAAAGGAGTTTCTGAGGTCGACAGCAGGACTTCCCCCGAGGTAGCCTGGCACGACATACAGTTAGCTGTAGACACAGCTGTGAAAGCTGTGAATAAGCTAAAACCTAAAGTCAGTAGAAGCTATTGGATCTCTACCGCCTCATCCGAACTGATTGACGCAAGAAGACTGAATGCAGCGAGCTCCAATTATGATGAGGAGCGAAAGGTACTTAAACGAAGACTAACAAGAAGTCTTCGCAAGGACCGTGAACAGTGATGGGCGACAAAAGCGAAAGAGATGGAAAAGGCATCAGTGATTGGCAACACCAGACAACTATTCAGGCAGGGAAACAGGGAACAGGTGGCAAAAAGCAAATGATAAGCGAAACAATCTCGGAGAAAAATGGCACCATAATTAGCTCCTAGGATAGATGACTGGAACGCTGGAAAGAATACTATGAGGAGCAGTTTAATTGGCCTACAGCCACTCTTAACCTGTCGAACATCCAACACCTCCCTGAATGGGATATAGACACAGGTCCTCCTTCCTTAACTGAGGTTACTAAAGCTGTCACTAATCTGAAGCAAGGCAAAGCAGCGGGACCTGATGGAATGACTCCAGAGGTATTTAAGTACGGTGGAGACAGTTTACTGTCTGCATTAACTGAGATTCTAGGCAGCGTCTGGGAATCAGAGGAAGTCCCATCGGGTTGGTGTAAGTCACTGATCATCCGGATATACAAGAAGGGAGACAAGTCTTCTTGTGATAATCATAGAGGGATTAGCTTGACTAATATAGTATCTAAAATCCTAGGCTCAATAATACTGCGTAGACTAAATGGTGCTCAGGGCTTAGCAATGTCTTCAGGCATAAAACAATATACACCTTTTTTTCTAATAAATAGTTTTATAGTTGCTTAAAAAATTAAAAATTATCTAGGTTTACTGGTGTACAGGGAATTTTGATGGGTTTTTCTTTTTTTAAAATACAGAGAAATTCTTTCTGTCATTCTGTGTTATTGACTTTGAAGATCTTTATACTTGCATGCATGCATGCATCCATATATATATATAAACGTTTGCATCAGTCAAACTGATTGACAGGCTTTTTAAGATGATGATTAAACTTCGTGTTACTTTCCAAATGAAAATCAAAAACTGTTTATTTCTGTATAATACTGCTAACAGGTATCACATTACCCAGTTGAAATTGGTTTATTATTATTATTAGTATTATTGATTTCAATTTTATGCATGTTGGTTGCTACAATGGAAAAATTGTGAATTAAACTTCGTAAATCGAAACATTTCCTATTACCTAGTTAGAATTATTAGAACGAATCTCGTTGACTTAAAATATGCAGATGATATAGTCCTCCCTCTTAGGCGAAGACGCTGACAAAATGCAGAGTGTACTGAACACTTTGAGCTGCAATCGACGAATGTTTGGCATGCGATTCGCCCCTGTAAGATGTAAGATGATGTTACAGGATTGGACTACACTGACCTCTAGATTAGAAATAGGAAGTGAAGTGGTACAGCACGTTGATTGCTCCACTTACTTGGGAAGTACCATCAGCCAGTACCAACGGGTTGATCTCTGACGAAATCTCAGCACGAATACAGAGGGATCGTTTCGCATATGCCAGTTTACGCCGTCTCTAGCGTAGACGTGATATCCGACTATCGACCAAAGTGCGTGTGTACTCCTCATCAGTCCGCTCCGTCCTCCTTTATGGCTGTGAGACCTGGCCATTGAGAGTGGAAGACATGAAAAGATTAGCTGTCTTTGATCATGGGTGTCTGCGTCCTATCTCCCGTGTTGTGGTGGTGGTATAATAGGGTGAGCAATATTGAGGTTAGGCATCGGTCGAGTGCTAAGTAAGGAGGGCGGGGAAATTAATCGACTAGACTGTAAAATTACATGGACTGAAATGGTTAGGACATGTGCTACGTATGCCTAATCATCGCCTTCCTCGACAATGGGCAATGTTAGCTGATATAGGGTCAGGCTGGAAAAGAGCTAGCGGCGGTCAAACCAAAACATGGGATCACCAGTCAATGAAATCCACAACAGTTAGTCCAAGCCACGTAGGAAGATGTAGACTTCCTGACTGGTTAGGGTCCTCGGGACGGTAAAAACCAATGGTTGGAAACAATTGGTGACATGGCTCAAAATCGTTTTCAATGACTGGTGTAGATGCATCCACTCCTTGTGACTTATGATTTCCAATGAAACTGTTTTGTTCCTTGTTATTACTCTTCCTTTATCTCACACCTCTGTTTACTGTCTCTATTATGCATTTCTTCTACTTTCTTCTCTTGCTTTGTGTGCTACAAGGAGAGAGTGTGGCGACTTGAACTGCAGCACATATCTGCAAAGTTCTATGTCGAAAACAGACAGACAGACGGACATTATTAGTACGAATAGCGTGAGAAAAGAAATGAATGACAGTGGATATTAATATTGTTAGATTCTTTTCACAAAGCAACAGTCGTTAGAGGGATCTCATTGTCTCAAAGTGAAGTGGACGGTCATCGAAGGCAGTGATGAGGGTAGCGCCCAAGTAAGTGGCTGAATGGTCAAGGGGCTTGGTTGCATAACCTGAAGGTCCCAGATTCGATCCCTGGCGTGGGATAGTGGATGCGCACTGCTCAGGAGTCCCGAAACAGGACAAAACAGCTATTCAGTTCTCTCTTTTTTTTCGATGATCGCTCTAAGTGATGTTGGTTGGTGACGAAAATCTCACAGTTGAAATTAGTCCAAAATCCCCACGAATCGTATAGTCTGAATAACATTGGATATTCGATTGGTGGAAGTAATTTGGTTACCAGGCGAAGGTTAGATTCAATTACAGTGCACGATTTATACAGACATTAATGAAGTATGGAGCCTTTTAAGCTAAAAGCTAAGTATGTTAGAAGACAATTGGAGGATGATGACTAGCAGTGGAATCCAGGATAACGCGCATTTCGTCCTATTTGGGACTCGTCACAGCTGGATGTACCTGCATTTCCTAGTGAGTGATGATGTTCCCACTGAGGCTCGAATCCAGTGCCCATAGTTTCAAACGCCAAAGCCTCGTTGGGAACATCATCACTCACTGCGGAATGCAGGTACATCCAGAGACGTGTTCCAAATAGGAAGAAATTCACATCCTGGATTCCATCACTAGTCAACATTCACCAGCGAACTTTTAATTACATGCTCAGACATTGTCGAAGCATCTGCACAAGAAGCTGACATGTCAACCTGGGACCGAGCACTTCAGTCGAATCAATCGACGGGAAAATCTAAAATTGAATGTTTAAAATGCATTAAAAATGATACTAGAAAGTGGTCAACAGTTACTGTATGTTGAAGGATAAAAGGTGAAACGATTCAGTATACTGAACACTCCTCATGAATCCGAATGAATTAGTTACTGGTGTACTATTTGTCTGTCTGGTCTGTCTGGATTCAACATAGAACTTGGCACCGAAGTGCAGCAGTTCGAGTTGCCACGTTCCAAATAGCACAAAAAGGTAGACAAGAAAATGATTGAAGAGAATCAATAGAGTTTTGACAAGTATAAGAGTGAAACAGAATGAGTAATGGTAGAAAGGAGTATGAAGGTTAAAGAGACTGAATACATCTGCGTAAGCCATTGACAACGATTTTGAGCCATGTCACCTATTGTCTCCAGCCATTGGTTCTTAGAGTCCCGAGGGCCCCAACCCGGAAGTCTGCATCTCCCTACCTGACTCAGTTTAACTGTCAGGGATTTCATGGATTGATGCCATGTTTTTGTTTGGCCACCACTTACTCTTTTCCAACCTGCACCTATATCAGCTAGTAATGCCCGTCTGGGTGGGGGAGGCGATGGTTAGGCATGCGCAGCACGTGGCCTAACCATCTCAATCTATGTAACTTTATAGCCTCTTCGATTGATTTTCCCTCCTTGCCCAACACTCTACGCCTAACGTCAACATTACCCACCTTATTATACCACCTAACGTGAGAAAGAGATCGTAAACACCTGTGGTCAAAAACAGACAACCTTTTCATGTCTTCAACTCGTATTGGCCATGTTCCAGAGCCATGGAGAAGGACGGAGCGAAGTGCTGAGCAGTATACACGTCCCTTGGTTGACAGCCGGATGTCACGCCTACGCCAGAGACGGTGTAAGTTAGCGAAAGCAGCCCGAGCTTTTTGGATCCGTGCTGTGATTTCGTCGCCAATCAGTCCGTTGGTGCTGATACAACTTCCCAAATAGGTGAAGTGGTCAACATGTTCTATCACTTCACTCCCTATCACTAAGCTAGGAGTTGACGTAGTCCAGTCCTGTAGCAGCATCTTGCATTTCACAGGGGCGAATCGCATGCCAAACATACGAAGATTGCTGCTCAAGGTGTTCAGAAGACTCTGCATTTTGTCAGCGTCCTCTCCTAACAGGACTATGTCGTCTGCGTATTCTAAGTCTATAAGACTATTCCCTGGTAACAAGTCGATTCCTAAGTCGTTAAGTTCAGTTAAGGATACTTCCATTAGCATATCTGTGATGAAATTAAACAGAAAAGGGGAAAGTGGACATCCTTGACGGACACCACTGGTTGTTATCAATTCAGATGACAATTCCCCATAAGCCCTTACACAGCCACGTGAGTTTGAGTAGAGTGCCTTGATTAGTGCAATGTACTTTCTTGGCACTCCCTTCATAGTCAAACATTGCCATAGAACCTCTCGATCCACGGAGTCGAAGGCCGCCTTCAAGTCAAGAAATATGGCAATTGTTGGACGCCTAAAAGTGTGTCTATGTTCTAGGATCTGTCGGAGAGTGAAGATATGATCTATGCACCCTCTACCTGGCCTAAAGCCTGCTTGATTTTCCCTCGTTTGTTCCTCCCGAGTTCGGCTTAGTCTGTTGATGATTACTGAGCCTAGGATTTTAGAGCCTATGTTCGTTAGGCTGATTCCTCTATGATTATCACATGAGGACTTGTCTCCCTTCTTGAATATTGGTATAATAAGTGACTTACCCCAGTCTGATGGAACCGTCTCTGATTCCCAGACGTTACCTAGTAGCTTAGTTAAACTGTATACAAGTATGTCACCCCCATATTTAAACACCTCCGGAATAATTCCGTCGGGTCCTGCCGCTTTGCCTCGTTTCAAATTACAGATTGCTTTGGTGACCTCACTTACAGACGGCGGGCCAGCGTCTATGTCCCATTCGGGTGTGTGCTGGATGGCGGGGAGGCTCAGTGTGGCTGTAGGCAAGTTAAACTGTTCCTCGAAGTGTTCTTTCCAGCGTTCGAGGCGTCTATCCTGAGAGCTAATTAAGGAGCCATTTTTCTCAGAAATAGTCTCACTTATGATTTGCCTTCTCCCACCCGTTTCCCTGATGAGTCTAAAGAATTGCCTAGTGTTGCCTATCGCCGATGCTTTTTCCATCTCTTTCGCCTTTGCCAACCACCACTGTTCACGGTCCTTGCGGAGACTTTTCGTGAGTTTCCTTTTGTGCAGCTTTCGCTCTTCATTGAATTCGGAGCTCGCCGGAATAAGTCTTCTAGCATCCATCAGTTCGGATGAGGCAGTCGAAATCCAATGGTTTTTACTCACCTTTGGATTTACCTTATTCACAGCTTTTACAGCTGTATCTATGGCTGATTGAATATTCTTCCAGGCTTCTTCAGGGTTAGCGCAGCTGTCTAACTCAGATATGTGTTTAGCTAGTTCTTCCTCAAATAGGGACTTAGTTTCCAGATCGAGCTGGGGACGTGATGGGTTTACCGCCAGCTGTTTCCTACGTCCGTTCAGTCGTAAGCACACACGAGCGCGGACCAGTGCGTGATCGGTATCTACACACGTGTTCCAGAAGGAGCGACAATCCCCTACCGACCCACGCCAACGATACCTTATTGCTATGTGGTCTATTTGTGTCCAGCGTTGGTTTGATGATGGAGGTCGCCAGGTAAGACAGTGTCTCTCCTTGTGTTTGAAGTTAGTGCTTACAAGAAACAAGTGATTATCTGAACAGAACTGTAGGAGACGGTCACCGTTGTCGGTTCGCTGGCACGGAATTCCGTATGTGCCACCGACATTCTTCTCAGATTGGCACCATTTCCCCACTTGAGCATTAAAGTCACCAGCTAAAACGACTATATCTGAGCGTTTAGCCTTTCGCAGCAAACTAGACAGCTTTTGGTAGAACTCATCCTTCGTTTCATTCGAACTGCAGTCAGTGGGGGCGTAGGCGGAGATTACGAAAAGGCATCGGCGAGTAGTGCAGTCCTTTCTCCTTTTCACTGATCCGTTCAGACGGACAGCACACATTCGGCTATCTACCGGGATCCAGTCAAGTAATGTCTTTTCTGCTCTAGTACTCAAAGCTATCCCAACACCAGTTGATCCTCGTGAGCTAGCCGTCGCATCTCCTGACACCCTCAAGGTGAATTTTGCAGATTCATCCCGTTGGCCAGGTGGGGTTAGGTGAATAACCACACTTGGGTCCTGTATGCGTGTTTCTGAAACACAACATACATCAATGGCTCGGGATGCCAGAGTCTTGGCTAGTGATGCCTGTTGTCCTATTTGGCAAAGTGTCCTAACATTAAATGCCCCTATATGAATATGTACTATTTGCATTCATCTATTTTAGTTTCATTACATACTGTTCTGTTACTGTTGTATAGTTAGTTTTTTCAAAGTGTGTCACCATGAACTGATGCATTTTTGTGTAAAGTTCTATCCTGTCAGACAGTTCTGTCAAATTAGTAGGATATCAATCACAGTGGCACAGTGGTTAGGACTCTCGCCGACCATGTACATGGTCCGGGGTTCGATCCCCTGCCGGCGCACACCCGATATCTATGGTCGGCCTGTATATTTGGGCTACCGATATCCATGCTGAAAATTCCATACTTGTACTGAAAATACGGTGTGGAATCAAGCTGTATTCAAAATGAAATAATAAAAAATAAAAGAAAAAAATCAATACAAAAGAGAAATATGTTGCTAGAACTCAGTTACCTGCGACTGATTACTCATGTGCCAACCTGCAAACCGCACTTATTGTGTGTGTGTGCAGGCTAGTGATTCTACTCAGTTTCTCAAGCTGAAGTAGATGGAGCGGAAATCGAATCTGGCATCTACTGGCTAGAAGTCAACTGTCTAAACCAATGAGCCACATCTTCACGAGGCCCCATCTGTGCATTGCAAGTCAAAGATATTTCTGTTGATAGAAAGATTCTCTAAGGTTATCATTGCGTATATTATTAAAATTGGATACAATGCTCAATTTGTTCACACTTTCGCTCTTTGCATTATCATCTTCAGAGATGAGCTTAAGTCACATTTTTTTGTCGATTGATTAAACCGAAATGTTCGATCCCTGTTGAAATGTCGACTCCCAGCGCGGGCGCTTTGACAACGTCTGAGGATTAACATGTTATTTGATGAGTCATCAAAGATAGGACTTCAGGTGAACATAGAGAAAACAGAGGTAATGAAGATTCCTGGACAAGAACAACAACGACAGACAACGATCAGCATAAATGGGAGGAACCTGAAAGAAACAACCTCCTTCACCTACCCACCTACCTGGGAAGCATCGTTTCAACTACGGGCCGATGAAACTGACGAGGATATCAAAGCAAGAATCGGAAAAGCAAGACAACCTTTCACTACTCTCAAGTCTGTGTGGAGGTCAACAGCACTCAGCTCGAAAATGAAAATAAGGTCCGGATTTTCAACTCCAATGTGAAGTCAGTGCTACTCACGATATGGATCAGAGACTTGCACTGCGCGTCATAAAGAGCATCTCAAACAAATTACAGACCTTCATTAACAGTTGTCTTCGCTCAATACTCAAGATCAGATGACCAGCCAAAAAAGATCCGCAATAGAGATCTCTGGCAATGAGCGAACCAACTCAGCAGGAACCGATTGTGAAACAAATAGGCAGGAAGAAGTGGAGATGGATTGGCTGGCCATACTCTGAAGAAACAAACCATCAAGTGAGTGACATCACTAGACAAGCCATTGGTCGAGTGGAACCCGACTGAAAGGGAAGCGACGAGTTGGTCGTCAGTGCGAGGGTGGGTGACTTGGAGGAGGTCATGTGAAGAGGAGATGAAAGCGTGTGGGCAGACTTGGAGCCAGGTGAAGACTCTAGCAGAGAAGCGAACGCAATGGAGACGCATGGCTGAAGCCGTATGTTCCTCTAGGAATTAAAGGAAACAATGATTATATAATAATAATATTTGATGAGTGGGTGACTAGCAATAGAATCCAGGATTTACATCTCGTCTTATTTGGAACTTGTCGTCTGTGTGCTTCTGCAATCTCCAGTTAGTAATAATGTTCCCACTGGGGAATCGACCTCACCCCACTTAGTTTCAAACGCTATTTGGCCACGAGAGCCACCTGTTGTTCAGGGCGTGTCCGTTCTTATTTGTTTAAGTTAATTTTGTTTTTCCAACTGAGTGGTTCAAGAAGTTCAGCCTCTTTTACTAACGCTTTGTTGTTTCAAAACAAATGGGTGCTGAGTTTGAATCTCAGTGGAAATGTCATCGCTCACTAGGGGTTTCAAATACATCTAACTGATGAGTCCTGGATAGGACGAAACGCTTTTCACTATCCACCAATTGAAGTTCAGGAGATGAAATTTATTCACAAAACTTCTATTCTATTCTAAGAATGATGACCTTGGGCACTAATAACTCTACCGTAAACACAGACATACAATCCACTATCTTGCATATTAGTGTGTTTATGAATATGAATTCTATTTGAAAAATTTAAAAATCATAAAAGCAGGCTGTTTTGGTTGAGCTTTTCGTTTATTTAGACTTTCTAAGATCTCATTTCTTGGGTTATCTACAGCACGACGAGCATGAGTGTTGCGTAGCCACAAAACCTGAGACTGGTCACACACATGAAATGTTTAGAGTGGTTTTCATAGTTGTGTATTTGAAGTCCTCACTGCTGTTTGCGGAACATCTCAGAGTGAGTTGTGATGTAGGATTTTTGGGGGTCGACGGTTTCTAAGCCTCCGGTCCCCACAGTGGTCGTTCCAGGCAAGTACCTCACTGCTTCTACGCTCCTATTCACCGAAATTACGACTTCACTTCCAGACCTCCAACATAGTTTAAATGATTTGTAACTTCCTTTAGTTTAACTTCTATTCAGCTTACCTTTCTGGCATAGTAAGAAGTGCAGAGACATTCGTTCCAGCCAATTTAGCTTGTTGAGTCACTGCTATGTGTTAGCACGATTACCACTACTTCAAGGTGACAGCCTTTGGTTGAGGTAACACGATCAGTAGCCTATCTTCACCTAATCTAATTGCCATAAATTTATAATTTAATTCCACTTGTTAGATATCGTTATGAACCAACATCAGTTAGAGAGATTACTGAAAGTCGGAGGTTTTGGACTCCTTAGCAGTGTGCGCCCACAATCTCGCTAGGGATGAAACCCCCTCTGATCTTCAAGTTACGAGACAAAACTTGTTGACCAATCAATCACTTGGGCCAGAATTCAGTGACTCGTCAGTTCTATCTTCGTCAACTCGTGATATACCTGCCCAGTGTTCTGTGTTGATTAGTTCGCGAAAGAAAAATCGAACTCCACACCAGATCTGTGATTGGCCAGCATTCTACCACTGTACCTACCACCGCAGCTCCAGCAATTGAAATTCAATTAATCCAAATCCCTTAATCTGAATTTTGATTTCTAATTGTTTTTTCTTTTACTCTCTCTCTCTCTAAAACTTCAGCTCCTGACTTACAACAGTTCGGTGTAACAACAATATCAAATATATCCAGTAATTCTTCCAGTCTATGGGTTCACACAATATTTGCTATTGGATTTTTTCTCTTGGCATTTTTTCTAATGCAACATTTCTCCAGGCAGTTTCGTCGGGAATCGAATCGAACATTAAATTTTGTAAGTTGGCTTGTTACCTTTTTTTGGCGTGTTTAGCTTTTGTCGGAAAAAAGTGCTCAGCTCTCTCTCTCTGAGTGAGTTACTTCATGCATTTATTCCCCTTGATGAATTTGATTAAAGCAAAAACAACAGTGGTTTGTGCAGAATAATATGGTACCATCATTGCGTATTTCGTTGGCTTCTCATCAGCACAGCTGCTTACAACCTAAATAAATTATGAGGTTTATGTACGGAAAAGTTCTAACATACTTGCAAATTTTACATGTTGTTAGTTGACAGAAAGTTCCACGATTAGTGAACAGTGCTCAGAGCATTGCGCTTGTATAGTTTTTATACAGGCAGTTCAAGTTTAAACAAAATAAATGTAAGCATACAATGGTGAGGGAGTTACGTAATGAGGACGAGAAATGCATAAGATGCAGAGTGACTAATAAATTAGGCAACAATCTATTGAGTTCAACTCAAATCATAGAAACAAGAGACAAGCAAAATTACAGATTATAAAAGGTGGGTGAGGTTAAAGAGAAAGATTACGTAATCAAATGAAAGAGGGAATAAAGACATGCAGTTATCATGACAAGGAAAGACTAATAACTGCTTCTTTGTGAACACATAAATCTGGTTTCAAGCGTTTGATAGAAATTGCTTCAGCAAACTTGAGAAGAATCGAGCTCCTTTGTCTATTGATAATTTTATAGATTTCGCGATTTCCACGTCATGACCCATATTGAGGAGATGTCTGGTAATAGCGCTATCATGAGAGTTTGTTCCCTTGAGACATAGACTTTTCGGCATATGTTCAAAAAATCGGAGGTGTGTCCTTCTTTCTGTTCTCCCAATGTAACTGCTCCCGTAGATACACGTAAATTTGTATACACAGTTGGAGTTAACCTGAGAAGGGTATCTGTCGTCGACTTTTGACTGCACCAAAGAGCATGTTGTTCGATGGACGGGTTATTTTTACACACTACCCATCCAGGCATGGAAACAAGAACAAGCAGTTGAGTGAAGAATCTCTTATCCAGTGAATTCGTTCACTTAGTTGTACAACTGCAGTCAGATATAATTACCTATGTATGCTTAGTAATTTGGTACTGTGTGAGTTAGACATTCAGCATATAACAAGCAAATAATCTACAGGACTGGAGTTCGCTCAACTTACTAAATTGCGTATAGATGAATAGTCTTTAGGGATAATAAGTTTAACTCATATACTGTAGTGTGTTTACAGGATTTCATCATGAGCTAACATCAGTTAGAGAACCATTGGAAAACCAACTGGGAGTACGGTACAGCTGTGCTCATCCCACTGGTTTGGGAATCTTCGTCAGTACGCACCCACCACAGGGGTTCGAACTCAGGACCTTCTGGTTACAAGGTGAGTTTGTAGACCATTAAGCCACTGGAACCTGAACCGATCCAATGGCCATCCCATGAATTCCATCTCCTGCCAATTCACGATACGGCGCCACCACTAGCGTATGTCACCACTGGCTAGTATTTGTTCTCACACCCGACCTGCTGTACCGTACTGGTCACGGCTTCCGACTAGAACCCCCATGTAACTATCTAGTGAGCCTCTCATTGATACTTGACTGTCGTATGTGTTAAACATCCTGAATGACTGAAAATTATGCAGTGGAATGAATTAGTACTAATTCAATAGAAAACTGAGGGTATCTTTTCATTTATATACTGAAGTTCTTATAACCTAAAAATTACATAGTATTAGAAAAAAGTAATTACCTAAAGTAATCGAAGCGTGTTTAGAAAATCGAAACAAAGATTGATTCAGACTGATTCAGAGCTCGAATTATTCCAGGGAATTATGTATCTTTTCAAAAATCACATTGTTCCAGAGTAGTTGAAACATACGCAACACGGAGCTGGTAACTAGATATTCAGAGATGTGTGTATCAAGTTTCTCTGTCACTTTTGACATCTGAATTAATCCATGGTTGAAAATTTTAATGCATTATCGGTAGGTAGCGAGGAGAGTAGGCAGATGATAAAGTTTGATTTGAAAACTTCATTGGACTCTTGAAATAGTTATATGTTTTTTTCCAAGCGGTGGTTTCTTTATTGGGATATGATTGATAACAGATTTGATCATGCGCTGAAATGAGTTAGAGTACCATTGGAAAACCAACTGGCAGTACCGGACAGCTATTTCGTGTTAGTTTGAGACTCTTCAGCACTAAGCCCTCGTTGGGGTTGGGACTCAGGATCTCCCAGTTATAAGGCGAGCTTGTAGGCCACTCATCCACTGGTTGGGGGTACTAGGGTGAAACAACTGCCCAGTACTCCCCGGTTTTCCAATGGTTCTGATATATATTGATAAGATCTGTAGCTTGTTGTTGTAGGCATTTGATTTACAACCAGTGGGTCAGTACACATTCAAAAGTCTTTGCATTTATTGACGTTTCACCATACATATATAGTATCATTATTTCTCGAACGATAACCGTGGCTCTTTACACTTAGTACATAGATAAGGATATGATTGTTGACATTTTTGACTGACGCTAGGAATTGTGTTAAAGAGCTTCATTTTCGCATACTTCCATTAAACTTCATCAAAGATATGCTAATGGAATTATCCTTAACTGAACTTAACGACTTCGGAATCGACTTGTTACCCCAGGGAATAGTCTTATGGACTTAGAATATGCAGATGACATAGTCCTGTTAGGGGAGGATGCTGACAAAACGAAGAGTCTTCTTAACACCTTGAGCAGCAATCTTCGTATGTTTGGAATGTGATTCGCCCCTGTAAAATGTAAGATGCTGCTACAGGACTGGACTACGTCTACCCCTAGCTTAGTGATAGGGAGTGAAGTGATAGAACATGTTGACCACTTCACCTATTTGAGAAGTTGTATCAGCACCAACGGACTGATTGGTGACGAAATCTCAGCACGGATCCAAAAAGCTCGGGTTGCTTTCGCTAACTTACACCATCTCTGGCGTAGGCGTGACATCCGGCTATCAACCAAGGGACGTGTGTACTGCTCAGTAGTTCGCTCCGTCCTTCTCTATGGCTCTGAAACATGGCCAATACGAGTTGAAGACATGAAAAGGTTGACTGTTTTGATCATAGATGTGTACGATCTCTTTCTCACGTTAGGTGGCATAATAAGGTGAGTAATGTTGACGTTAGGCGTGGAGTGTTGGGCAAAGAGGGAAAATCAATCGAAGAGGCCATACAGTTACATAAATTGAGATGGCTAGGTCACGTGCTGCGCATGCCTGTCCATCGTCTCCCCCGATGTGCATTACTAGCTGTTATAGGTGCAGGTTGGAAAAGAGTAAGCTGTGGCCAAACAAAAACATGGCATCAATCAATCCCTGAAATCCTTGACAGTGAAACTGAGTCAGATAGAGAGATGCAGACTTCCGGGTTGAGGCCCGCCCTCGGGACTCTAAGAATCAATGGCTGAAGACAGACAATAGGTGACATGGCTCAAAATCGTTGTCAATGGCTTACGCAGATGTATTCAGTCTCTGTAATATTCAGTCTCATATTCCTTTCTACCATTACTCATTCTGTTTCACTCTTATACTTGTCAAAACTCTATTGATTCTCGTTACTCATTTCCTTGTCTACCTTTGTGTTCTATTTTGAACGTGGCAACTGGAACTGCTACACTTCGGTGCCAAGTTCTATGTTGAATCCAGACAAATTTTCGCATATCATGTTCCGTAGCATTAATAAGAAAACGGGCTCTTGAGGAACTTCGTGGCTTTTCAGTTTTTCAGTCATTTATTGTTCATTGTCTCTACTGTTTTCTATAGTTTCTGGTTACTGTTTACGCATGTTTACAAGTATTCTCTATTTTGTGTAGACAGAGTTTTGTTTTATTTTGTGTATTTGATGGATTTTAACAATTAATCTACTACTAAATTCATTGTTTCTGTATTGTATGTTTATATATATATTTTTTAGTCAGATAAGACACTAATGATTTGGGGGATATCAAGAACCAATATTTCTCGAGCACTCATTCTAAGGCATTTTGCGTAAGTTATTAAAGTGTCTATTTTTTCAAGAGTGTTAGTTTTTGAGAATTTGACTAGTTTGAAGTTTGATTACAGAGAGAACCATTGAAACAACCAGGGGGAACTACTGGACAGCCCTTTCGTCCCAGTTTGAGGCTCTTCAGTTTTTCGGCACCCACACCACCTCGTCAGGCATTCCACCAAAGCTGCTAGTAACCGCCGCCTACGGGATCAAACTACCTGAAGTGGTAATCATCGGAGGGATCTACCAGGCTGGATGTGAAAATGAATACTAGTAGAAATTACAATTCGTCGCTGATTGTATGCTGCGCCATGTCTGAATGGTCGACGGGTCAGCCTCGTAACTTGAAGGTCGTAGTTTAGATCCCATGTGAATATTCTCAAAGTGGGACGAAATATCTGTCCAGTTCTCGCTGGTTTTCATTGGTCTTTAACTGGTGTTTGTTTGTGACCGAAAATCCGCACTGAAATTAATCTGAGTCCTCACAAACCTCCATTAGAAAAATAGTGGGACACTGATATTGGCTAGTATAAACTCCCTAATGCCTCGAACTCCTGGGTAGACATGCATGGATAATAATTTTTCGGTTGAAATATAACGAGGTTATTGTGAAAACGAGAGCATCTTTGGAATCATGTATTTAAAAGCAAAACTTTTCAAAGTTCCGGTTAAACTTTGTCTATTTTTTGCTGATCTGATGAAACTAGAATAACAGGCTTAAACTGAGCACATGTCGGAACAGTTTTATTGAAGGTCAGATTTCTGGAGGGGATTCTACGTAGCTGCTCAAAACACATTACTGACAGGTTGATGAACCATTTGCGCTAAATAATGGGGGATATGCAAAAGAAGTCACTGGTTTCATTTATTTAGGCAGTGTCATTTCAACTAAAGGCAAAATGAATGACATCATCAAAGCCAGCCAGGATCAGAAAAGCCATACAGACCTTCTTTTTTGTTTTTATTCCTTTACGTTCCCAGTAGAAAATAGGGCTGTAAACTAGAGGCTTGAAGTTTCAGTAGCAGTGGTGTTTATTTTTACGGGATGAGGTTACTAGCCTTATTTATGCCCTACCCTCTCTCTTTACCAGTCTTATTACTGGCTTAATGGGGTTTTGGAGTGCGTTGGTCGGGGATCGGACTCCGGACCACATGAGTGGTCGGTGATCATTCCACCTCTATGCTATCGACGCAGACCTTCATTAATCTGCAGTCACTGTGGAAGTCTTCTGCATTGAGCTTCAGAAGGAAGATTTGGATTTTCAATACTAATGCCAAGTCAGTAATTACTTCTATATGGTTGAGAGATTTTTCATCTCACCAGAAACGTTTCCAACAGGCTACTGCAGATATTTACCAACAACTGCTTTCGTTAACTCTATACTGATGATCAGATTGTCGTTTGGAGGAGGAATAAGAATCAAGGAACTTTGGAAACGCGCGATACGCCCAACAAATATGCTTAGTGAAGTAGAGATAGAGTGGACACACGCTGCAGGAGACTACTGACACTGACATACGCTCCAGAGATCGCCTGAGGAGGAAATGAAAGGTTATGGGTAATCGTGGAGCTGGCTAAATAGGACTGCAGATTACAGAATGCAATGGAGTGACTGACTGACTAACCGGTTTTAACGAAGAACTTTGCACAGATGTGCAGTAGTTCGAGTTGCCATACTCCATGTAGCACACAAAGCTAGAGAAGAGAGTAAAGAGAGATTCAAAAGAAAGATAGATAATCAACAGAAGTGTGAAAGGAAAAAAATAGTAATATGGAAGAACAATAGAGCTTTATTGGATATTATAAATCACAAAGAGTGAATGGAACTGCACCAGCCATTGAGAACGATTTTGAGCCATCATTGGTTTTTACTATCTCGATGACACCAACCAGGAAGCCAGTCTACACCTTCCTACGTGGATTTGATCGACTGATGATGTTGAGACCATGTTTTGGTTTGACTACCACTAGCTTGCTCTTTTCCAACCTTATCCATCCTATACTGGTCAGCTAACACTGCCCATTGTCAACGAAGGCGATGGATGTCTAGGCATGCGCAGCAACACATGTTCTAACCATCTCAATCGATGTAGTTTCACAACCTCGTCGATTGATTTTCCGTTCCACACCTACCTAGCAGTCGACCGATGCCTAACTTCGGTATTGCTTATCATATAATACCACTTAACATGGGAGATAAAACGCAGACACCTACGATCAAAGACAGCTAGCTGGCCTTTTCGTATTTTCCAATTTCAATGGCCAGGTTTGACTGCCAGGCGTAAAGGAGGACAGAGCGAACTGCTGGTGAGCAAGTACACACGCCCTTTGGTTGTTAGCCGGATATCACGTCTCCATGAAATGGAGTTGTATACTGTCCCACTAGAAAACCAATGAAATAATAATAATAGTAGTAATAATAATGAGCCAAATAACAGTTAAAAATCCGTCTAATCATACTGAGAATAATAAAAAACACTTTTCTCGCACATGACAGAGTAACAAAATATAAAGCGCAGTAAAATATGAACAGTAAAGAATGAAGTCCACTATAATAATAGAGAACTGTGAATCGTTTTTTGTAGTTGCTGTTATTGTTGGTTATGTTGTCATCGTCACATTTGGTGTTGAAAAGTGTGTGTTGGATCAAAGTTTTCATTGAAGTTTGTTTCTTGATTAAAAACGTGTTCACAAAGCAAGTATAATGCTGTTTTTTAAGGGAATAGTTAACATAGTAATGAAGAATGCATACTCAAATAACGCGCGTGTACTTTGATTATTCAAACAATGTAAGTAAGTCGCAATTACAAGAGAAGAAAAAAATGGGTAAATTAATTACGACGACACTTCAGTGTATTATAGTCATTTCATCACACACATACACATACAATACATAAGTACATATATGTGTGTACACAGCATCATAGCGTTATTCACAACTTTAAGTATGTTTAACAAGTCAGTGTTGATGCAGTTTTTATTTAAATATGTATTGTTAACAAAGTTCACTTGAGATTTGTTTACTCACTGCACACACACACACACACACACTAATGTTATCTCTGTGTGTGTTTGTGTTGGCTCGTAAAATCAATAGGCGCCCTACTAAATCTCTTTCTCTCCTTCTCATCCTTTTCTCTACACTCATTCTACATTCTATATGGTATGAATGCATAGAAGTGTCTGTTTACATTCCCCCTTTACAGCATTATTGAAGTACTTCTATCTTAGAGTATATAGTACAGTTTATAAACTATTTTTATATTACTTATTTACACTTATGAGAACTTTTTACAGTTTTCTAATCCTTCTGTACACGTAGAGCATGATTACCCCGGTCTGGTGTACTTCTGTACTTCACATTACTCTTTATCCATAGTATCATTTCTCTCCCATGTAGCCCTTAGTGGAATGGTTGTACTTTCCTCCATCTGGTTATAGAACCTTGTATGTAACGTCGATGTATTCGGTCTACTTCAACTGTTCAACTTTTGTAGCTACTTACTTTTACTTTACTTCAGCTATCTCCTACAGGAGGATGAGCCGGCTTCATGAACATCTCGAATCGTTTGTAAGAGAGTTCATGAAGTTTCATGGGAATTTGGTACAAGTGATGTCCCCAGAATCGCTCGGCCTTTTGTTTGAGAGTGCAGCTCTAGCCTTTACACAACCAAGTGTGACCTACAAGGCAGTAGGAGTGGAGTAGGGAGTCCACTATCCATTGGAAGCCGGTGACCGGAGTTCGGTTCATACGCCTTTTTGAATGGGGCCAGACATCCAACAAGCCCTTTGTCCATACGTCTGCCGGTGAGCTCCAGTGAGCTTCATACGCCAGTCGTTGGAGGTTTGGAATGAGGGTTTAGCCATCTCCCCTAGACTGTCATCCAATGGACAGTCAACCCGGTGAAGAGCGCCGGGCATCCGCTTTCGCCCTCTCACTTTGGTGAAAAAACACCTCCGCCACGTGAAGGCAGTGAGTAGGACTTCCTCAGGAGAGGCTATGTAAGACGCCCGGTCATATGGGAGCATTTCAAGAGGTGTGCGGAGGGGTGGCCAACCCACAGCGCAAGGCACCCACCCCCGACCATTCTGAGGCTTTGGAGGCACTCAGTGAAGATCGACACACACATGTGTTTTCATTTAATCTCGACGTCTAGATGAAGCGCTGTTCTAGGAGCCTGTACTTGCATTTAATCTTACAAGTGAACTGTTAGAAGTAGTTGATAATTCTGTACATCTAGGTAAATTGTTTGACTATCGGTTGAGCTATGACTGATGAAATCTCTAACGGTACATCGAAGATCTATCACCATCACAACGGTAGCCTGACCATCAAAAGTCAGATTTAGAATGCTTTCGTGGTGTTATTCTTGCTATACATCTGTGGAACTTGACCTCCTCAGGCTGAGGATTTCCAGTAACTCAGTAATAGATTATCAGTATATCTGCGTAGAACTGGTTGCACTTTCATGCAGGTAACTCTGAAGTTCGAGTGTGTGTTTGAACACAATGGAGATTATCTTTCAATAAACCTTGTCATCTTTGAACACCGGTATCGATGGCTTAGACATCTAGCAGCTCCCATACCGTTCGCTAATTTCGAGCTCTTAAACTGGTTGGAAAAAGAAGAGAGGTGGTCAACCTAAACTGTGGGTTGATGGACAGTTGTGTTAGGTTAGCATTTATTGGTGCATCATGACTCCACGGGGTTGGGATGCGAGAGAGGGAGATGATCCGAATGAGTGGCTTTAGACGCTGGTAGATACATGTCGAAGAGTCGTAATCAGTCATTGGCGAACATGTGGAAATTTCCCCTTATCGTCTGTCTGTGAGAGTAATATGATTCAATGCACGCCCCTTTGAATGCTCTTCATCAGTATGCTTGCCTGTTTTCATAATCGAGTGGAAGACATGAAAAGACCGGCTAGCTGTCTTTGATTATAAGTGCTTGTGTTCTATCTCCCGTGTGAAATGGTATAAAAGGGTGAGGAATATTAAGTCGTCGAGTGCTAGGTAAAGAGGGGAAATCAACAGACGAGGCTTTGAAGTTACATGGACTCAGAGGGTTGGGAAATGTGTTACTTATGCCTAGCCATCGCCTTCCTCGATAATGGGCAATGTCAGCTGACATAGAGTCAGATTGGAAAAGATCCAGTGGTGGTCAAACGAAAACATGGCGCCAGTGAATGAAATCTACAACAGTTAGTTTAAGCTAATCACGTAGGAATGTGTAGACTTCCTGGTCGGGGTCCTCGGGAGGGTAAAAACTAATGGTTAGAAACAATTGGTGACATGGCTCAAAATCGTTTTCAATGGCTGGTGTAGATGCATCCACTCCTTGTGACTTATATTACCCAATAAAAGTATATTGTTCTTCTATGTTACTATTCTTTTTGCCTCATATCTCTCTTTACTGTCACTATTTTGTGTTTCTTTTTACTTTCTTCTTCTTCTCTTGCTTTGTGTGCTGAGTGGAGTGTAGCGACTCGAACTGTTGCACATCGATGCAAAGTTCTATGTTGAAACCAATCAGTCAATCAGTCATGATGGTGTTCATCAGTCATTCTGTCTTTTCGATATGTTGTTTTTTTTTTAAAAAAATATTGTTTTTATGTGGTGCACCTTTTGACACCCATAACATATTTTGTTCTTTGCTTACTGTCTCTTTAATCTTTTCTTTTTTTCCCCTCACAAAAAATAATAGTGAACTTTACCCTGACTGTCCTGTTGAAGATGTGCAAATTTGCTATGATATACGTAAATTGATAAAACTTGAAAATGAAAGGTAAATTATTTTGTATTATTATTAATTATACTTTGATGAAAGCGGAGTAGGAGTTATTCTTGTAAACAGTGTATAGTTTATATTATCAGATTGTGTAGAGATTTGGATTAATTCCAGTGTAGATTTCGTTATGAACCAATATCATTTACAGAGATAATTGAATATCAGGGAGAAATGGACAGTTGTTTCTAAATATCAATTCCCGGTTCATTGATAGTTGCTGAATGGATGTTCTAAAGCTATATTGATTACTCATGACCTGTAGAATCGATTATATCAGGGTGAAGTGGATGCTCACCAAAAGACATAGGTTGAAGGTGGCGCTGTATCATGAATTGACATCGATTAAAAGATCATTGGAAAACCAACTAGGAGTACTCGACAGCTGTTTCGCCTTAGTTCGGGACTCTTCATCAGTACGCACCCATTGAAATTCGAACCCAGGAACTTCTGGTTACAAGGTGAGCTCGTAGACCATTAAGCCACTGAGATTGGATCCAATGGCCAGTCCATGAATTCCAACTTCTGCCGATTTACGACATAGCGGGACCGCCAACCAGTGTCATCCCTGACGAGTATTTGTCCTCACACCTGACCTGCTGTACCGCACTGGTCACGACTTCCCACTAAAACTCAGAAGGTTCTGGGTTCGAACCACACTGAGTGCGTACTGATTAAGAGTCCCGAACTAGCACGAAACCGCTGTGAAATACTCCCAGATTTTCTAATAATCCTCTAGCCGATGTCAGTTCATGATGAAACCTGGAACCAATAGAATCCTTGCAAACCAACACTTGAAAGTTAGAATTTATGGATCATTGAATTCTCCTGCTCAAATCGCTGAATGCTGAAAAAGCTGGGTCTCATAACTTGAAGGTCCAAGGTTCGTTGCCACTTGGGGTCATGGGTGCGCACTGCTGAGGAGTCCCAAAATGGAAGGGGACAGCTGTCCAGTGTTATTTCATTATTATTCCTTTGGGCTTAGAGTGGAACATAAAACTTCAACATCTGGCTGTACTACTGACCATAAGATTTCATGCCGTCCTAATACAATCGCCTCTATGTCACCCTTGGACGCCCTCATTCGAGCTTTACTCGAGGCCTGCACGGCACCTAAAATGTCACTTGACAGTCACCTCAGTGTGTAGTCAATCAATCCATCTCTCTTTCCTTCGGCATATTCGTTAGGCACAATAGGTTTTTCGATTTGTTCATTACCAGGGTCCTGTTGTGATGTTCGTTTTTTCTTTTAACCAAATGTCTTATTGATGTAATGTGAGATGATATAATCGTGAAATTACAAATCTGCAGCATCTCACAGGATTGAGATTACCAGCTCCAGTGATGATCGGTTAATTGATTTACGAGGCTCAGCTGCTAGTCTAGTCATCACGGTGTTAACATGTTGTCAATATATTTAGTTTTAATATCAGGCAATAGGTTACTGTATATGTCTTATTGTGTTTTTGTTCATTGATCTCGGCTCACATGTCAATCAATAGTATTCGGCTATAAATTTTCATGGATTAATTGTGAAGAAAGCGTAATTGATTGTTTACCCCATCTCTTAAGTTATTTATATGTATATAGAATAATAATTACTAATGTATGAAATTAACTTTCTCATACTGTAGACTTTACTTAAACACTCCTGGTGTTTTGTATACCCTTATCACAGTAACATTCTGTTCAATATCAATGAGATGCTCACTAGTGACTTGCCCTATACAGGTAGGTAGTTACCTGGGGTTCTGGTGAGAAGTCGTGACCAGTAGGGTGCAGCAGGTCGGGTGTGAGGACAAATACTCGCCAGGGATGACACTGGTTAGTGGTCCCGCTATGTCGTGAATTGGCAGAAGATGGAATTCATGGGCTGGCTATTTGATCGGGTCCCAGTGGGTGAATGATATACGAGCTCACCGTGTAACCACAAGTTCCTGGGTTCAGACTCCGATGGGTGCGTACCGATGAAGAGTCCCGAACTAGGGCGAAACAGCTATCGAGTACTCCCTGTTGGTTTTCCAATGGTTCTTTAACCGATGTCAGCTAATGATGAAATCCTCCAAAGAATCCAATGGTCCTTAATTTTCACTTTGTATTATTTAATCAATAAATATGTTTTAGGTCAATAGGTCATTTGAGAATGGTGGTACATTTTAAATATTGTTGTTGATTGTCAATCGCCTGGTCATTTAGTAGGAATTATAGCTTCCATTTGGATGTCATAATAGTATTGATTTTGGGTTTTGTGATTTGTCATCACTGTATTTACCACTTAATAATAGATTTTAGAAAGTAGTCTTTTCCCTATATTCATGCAATTCTTTCCCCTAATGAACTTGAATAAAGTTAAACAGCAAAAAAAAGAATTAGATAACGCATGTTACGTAATAGTTATAAATATTGATGAGTTTAAATGATAATAATAATAATAATAATTAAAAGTTGAGTAGGGATCAGATATTCAAGTTTTGTGTGTATGAATGAAGATAAACATAGACTATGTGGTGTGAAATAACCTTGTCGAAAATTAACTGAAGAAGTAATCGCTACAGTTTCGACTAGGACAGCTAACTTGTACCTTAATTATGCTGAATGAATTTAAATTAAACAAATTTTCATGGTCACTTCAAATCATCAAAACTTTGCAGCTCTTAGGGGTAACATATGGTACTTGTTTTGTTTCATCCATTAATTAGTGTTCAACTTCTGTTCTTAACTGGGGAATATTTTCTTTTGTACGTTTTCTTAATATAAACCAACAAGCTTGCAGACACCTGTAGGTAGATCTTTCCTTTCAACTCTTCGTGTATTCAATTACACAATAACTAATGAACGTTCAGGTGTCAGGTTGTAGGGAGCTGATTAGTTTGAAGTTTGATCGCCGATTGATATTAATTAGAGCAGCATTGGAAACTCGGTAGTACTGGACTAATGTTTCGTTCTGGCTTGGGACTCTTCAGTGCTATGGACACGTGATCGCAAAGGGGATTGAGTCTAATATTTTCAGGTGACGATGCCAGGGTCGTTGACCATTCAATTACTAGGATGGAATCCAACAACAATCCATGAATTCTAAATTTTTTGTCAATTCGCGACTTTTACCACCATCGCCACCACTGATAATGTTAACCTCATCTACTCAGTTATTCCATCAATTAGGTTTGAATATTCTTATTCGTTTTATATTATTTTTATTTTTGTATTAGGACTAAAGGAAACTGTATAGTATATTCCTCACTTTTATTCCTTTGCATTACGAGTGGAACAAAGGGTTTCAAGCTTTGGCTTTAGAATTTCGGTGTCAGTAGTGTCTTTTACGGGGTGGGGGGGATTGTTAGCTTCAGGCTCAACCTTCCCTATTTGCCTGACTTACAATCGTCTACACAAAGTTTAAGAGTGTGATTTGGCCAGGAATTGAACCATGGACCACGTGCGCGTGGTTTGCCAGAATTCTACTCTTGAACTACACGGACGCAGCGCGCTCTCTGATAGGCGTTTCTCATGTACCAGGCTATAAACCGGACTTATTCTTTGATGACTAATGATGCTACACCTATTAGCCAATGTTGAATTAGGTGAGAGGCGGAATTTGAATGTCACAGCCGTCGACTGAAAGTCGAATGCTTTATTGGCCAAACAGTCATATCTTCATTTGTGTCAAATACAGATTTCATCATCATCTTTTTTTTCTTCATAATTAGTAAAACCCTTCAGACTATCGAGTGAATTAATCTAATTTATTTTTAGTATGAATATGCGTTAAGTTTAGTAATGAGGAGTTGAAGTGGTGTTCAATCACTACGTCATATTTTGAGATTGTGTAGTGGTGGCACTCAGCATTTATCTTTCAAACTCTACCTTACTATAATTTGTAAGTTTAGGAAAACTGTGTACAACTCTTACAGAATACTAGTGACTCCTCTTTTTACACTTTTAGACTCACAGTTTTTCGCTTGAAATACTGTCATTTTACCACAAGTTCATAGCATGTGTCAGATGAATCCTTAGAATATGCGGACGATATAGTCCTCCTAGGCGAGGACGCTGACAAAATCCAGAGTCTTCTGAACACCTCGAGCTGCAATCTACTAAATGTTTGGCATGCGATTCGCTCCCGCCAAATGAAAGATGATGTTGCAGGATTGGACTACACCGACCCCTATATTAGAAATAGGAAGTGAAATGGTAGAGCACGTTGACCGCTTCACTTACTTGGGAAGTACCATCAGCCCCAACGGGTTGATCTCCGACGAAATCTCAGTACGAATACAGAGGGCTAGTTTCGCATATGCCAGTTTACGTCACCTCTGGCGTAGAGGTGATATCCCGCTATCGACCAAAGGGTGGGTGTACTGCTCATCAGTCCGCTCCATCCTCCTTTTTGGCCATTGAGGGCGGAAGACATAAGAATATTAGCTTTGTTCGATCATAGGAGCCTGCGTTCTATCTCCCGTATGAAGTGGTATAATAAGGTGAGCAATATTGAGGTTAGGCGTTGAGTGCTAGGTAGGTGGGAGGGGAAATCAGTCGACGAGACTGTGAAATTACATCGACTGAGATGGTTGGGACATGTGTTACGTGTGCCTAGTCATCGCCTTCCTCGACATTGGGCAATGTTAGCTGACATAGGGTCAGGCTGGAAAAGAGTTGGCTAGCGGTGGTCAAACCAAAACATGGCACCAGTCAATGAAATCCACAACAGTTAGTCTAAGCCACGTAGGGACGGTAAAAACTAATGGCTGAAGACAATTGGTGATATGGCTGGTGTAGATGCATCCACTCTTTGTGACTTATGATTTCCAATGAAACCATATTGTTCTTCGTTATTACTATTCCTTTGTCTTACACCTCAGTTTACTGTCTATACTATGCATTTCTTCTACTTTCTCTTGCTTTGTGTGCTAAATGGAGGGAGTGTGGTGACTTGAACTGACGCACTTATGTGCAAAGTTCTATGTCGAAATAGACAGACAGACATATGAATCCTGTTCACAGCCTTCATGTGACGACTATGCTTCTTACTGAAGTCGAAGGCCTTATGCGAATGTGTGAGACCCACAAGTGAAGTTGTATACATTCTGATCTACCTAGTGGAGCTGCGAAACCCTGATTCCAGTCCTGAGCTCCAGAATCTGAACGAATCGAATGGTGTTTGAACTTGTTTCGGTCACCGGAAACCATGGGAATACAGCTCCCGTCACCGCTCCACTACCTTGTGGATCAGGGTTTATGTCAAAGATTCAAGGGGTGGGGATGGCACCTTAAGGCAATCACCTACTTCAATCTGGGCATCCGGGATTTAAGTGCCTCAGCTGTCGCACAAACTATAAGATTTTGTGTGGCTCACCCTCTTAGTGATTGACTGACTGGTTTCGACGTAGAACTTTGCGCAGATTTGCAAACGTTTGAGTCGCTACACTCCATGTAGCACACAAAGCTAGAGAAGAGAGAAAAGAGAGATTCAAAAGAAAGACAGCTAATAAAGAGAAGTTGGAAAGGAAAAAAATATTGATATGGAAGAACAATGGAGCTTTATTGGATATTATAAATTACGAAGAGTGAATGGAACTGCGTCAGCCATTTAGAACGATTTTGAGCCATACCCCCAAATGTCTCCAGCCATCATTGGTTTTTACTATCTCGATGACACCAACCAGGAAGCCAGTCTACACCTTCCTACGTGGATTTTCGTCGACTGATGATGAGACCATGTTTTGGTTTGACCACCACTAGCTGGCTGTTTTCCAACCTGATCCATCCTCTGCCGGTCAGCTAACATTGCCCATTGTCGAGGAAGGTGATGGATGTCAAGGCATGTGCAGCAACACATGTTCTGACCATCTCAATCGATGTAGTTTCACAACCTCGTCGATTGATTTTCCGTTCCACACCTACCTAGCAGTCGACCGATGCCTAACTTCAGTATTGGTTATCTTATAATACCACCTAACATGGGAGATTGAACGCAGACACCTATGATCAAAGACATCTAGTCGGGATTTTCATGTATTCCACTTTGAATTGCCATGTCTGACTACCAGTCATAAAGGAGGACAGAGCGAACTGCTGTTGAGCAGTACACATGTCTTTTAGTCGATAGCCGAAAATCACATCTACGCCAGAGACTGCGTAAGTTGGCATACGCCAAACGAGCCTTCTGTATCCGTGCTGAGATTTCGTCAGCCATCAACCTGTTGGATCTGATGCAACTCCTCAAATAAGTGAAGTGGTCAACACGCTTTACCACTTCACTCCCCATCTTTAATCTAGGAGTCGGTGTATTCCAGTCCTGTAGGAAGCAAGCATCATCTTACATTTGACAGCAGGACTAAATCGCATGTCAACCACTCGAAGATTGCTGTTCAAGGTGTTCAGAAGACTCTGCTCTATTTTATCAGCGTCTTCGCCTAAAGGGACTATATCATCTGCATATCCTGAGTTAACGAGGCTATTCCCTCGTAACAAATCAATCCCTGAGTCGCTGAAGTCCGTTAGAGTTAAGTCCATTAGAGCATACATGATGAAATTGAACCTAAATGGTGATAGTGGGCATCTTTGACGGCGGACACACTGGTGACTGTCACCACTCCAGATGGTAACACTCCATAAGCTCTCACCTGGCTAACTTCATGAGTTCGAGTAGAATGCTTTTATCAATCAAAGCGATGTATTTTGTCGGCATTTACCCTCTTAAAAACAATAATGTAACAAGCGTTTTCAAAAAAAAAATAAAAATCAATAGCACACAAGCATCGAAACTTTCATGTGCTTTGAGAAAGATTGTTTGTGTTTTTATATTTAAGTGTTCATGTATCTATGTTTACGTATATATGATTATAATAATATTAATAATAATAATCTACTTTATTCCAAAAACAGTACTTATAATACAGAATGGAATTCTCAGCATTTGTCACAATATTGCATCTGATTTACTCAAAATATAAATAAAATTTAAAATTAAAACTAAATTAACCGCAGGTATTCGTCCACATTTACGATAAAAAGTCAAAAATATTCGAAGCACGAATTGAGATTATTAAATATAATAATAATAATAATAACAGTTTGTTTCAAACGGTATTGTCGATTCATTTTTGAAACTTTAGCGTGTTATAGATTATTGGGTCTAATGTTCTGTTGATATAGTATAGTGAGGTGAAATACAAAGTTAACAGTCATAATACAGCTTAAATGATGTTCACACTTATGAAAAAAATAAACAAAACGAAAAAATTGAGAGGATTATAAGTATAAGAAATACAATAACAATAAAGTATAATGCTTTGAGGTTGAAGGAAATGCTTTATTTAGTGGTGCTAAGAAGGTTAGTTAATTAGTTAATGCCTGACACTATTTTCATCACATAAAGTACGTGCTAAATATGGTTTAGTGCAATTTTTATACTTAGACGTACGAGTATAAAGTCTTCTGAAAAGACTTCTTGTTTTACCTGAGGAGACACAAGGCTGGAGTTGCGAGTAGAGTGGGTGCTCAGAGTCTGATAAAATTCCTTTAGCAAATTTGTTGCATGAAATCGAGTGCCTATCAGTGACAATGTCAACGATATGGCCCAATGGGATACCACTCGTTCTACTGACGGTCTTCAGAGTTATACGAAGTATGACAGTCTTTTTCAAGCAATCCAGGAAAGAATAAGGGTGAAGAGTAAAAAAGAATAGGTAAAATACACGAGTTGACAAACTGTAAGAGAAGGGGTTGGGTTATACCTGAGTGCCTCAACTTCTTAATGTAAAAAGTCAGACGAAATATTCGCTGAGACATATATATATATATAAGTTTCTTAACAATAACACTGTAATTACATTAAATTTCTTTCTTTTCCTTTTTTCTCCTAAAGAGATAGTCTTCGAACTGCATTGAAATATTCTATAGAAAGTTATGAACAAAAAGGTCGACGTCCACTGATCATTCCACGGTGTTGTGGTTGGATGTGTAAAAAGTGTTATAAAAATAATTTTTGTCGTGATTGTTGTTGGCGTGAAACATATACTGAACAAAGTCCAGAATTTGCCTATCCTTCAGATGATAGTCCAATCCCATGGTCAGAGACAGCAGACACTACTAGTATTCATAATAACAGTAATAATAATAAGTATAATAGAACAATAGCCTTGACAAATAGTTGTTCATGTTGTTGTGCATGCACACCAGCAGTGGATGCAATCGATTATTATGAAAGCAGAAATCATTATATTCAAGAAGAAATCGATAAGGAGTATGATATTGCTTTTAAAACACCTATTGGTATAGCATTTGTAACTTTCTCAACAAGATATGCTGCTGCACGGTAAGTTTCTGTGTTTCTAATAATAATAATAATAATAATAATAATTTATAATCTATGATATCTCATGTGTTTTGTTGTGTTTTAATTTATGAATAATCTCCTTCCAGGCAATAATGAAAACAAAACACGTGGTTCAGCGAAGAGTCTCTTTTCGGCTGCGAATTCATTTTCTTAGCTGTACCATCGCAAATATACATGATTTATTTTGTATGCATGTGTACATTAAGTTTGTCAAACAAAATTACAGTTAGTTATGGTTATTTTAACTAAACAAAGTGAAAATTAGTAAGTTATGGGCAGAGTTACGCAAGAAACTAGTGTAGCCACAAAGGTGATGAGTTGTCACAAACTGTTGTTAAAAAGGAGTTACGTTATAATATGAATAGTTTGATGATTGAGTTGTACTCAGGATACAAATGCGAACAACGTAGAGAATATGAAATTTCGTAAGAGTTCTAAATGAATACAAGAATTATAAGCAATTAAAGAAACAGGCAAACAAACAAAATTAAGTCATCAAAAATCAATAAAGTTGTTACCATGACAGTAGAAGTGGTTGAGTAATTCTCTTTTCTATGCACAGCTCCGGCTTTTCTATGTGAATGGCCAGAGCTTCAGCTATACAAAGAAGACGAAACCGTATTGCCTTTGTTAGGTTATTCTTGACTCTGTAGATTACTTTGAAGCAGGAGACGTTTGTTAAGATGGAATGATCAGTGTTAACCAGGTGTTCAATTATCGCACTCCTTATTGCACCACTATTGCCTTTTCACAACCATGCTGGATAGTGTTCTTGAATCCTCTCTCTTGGATAGGATGTGCGTCAAATGACCGATGTACCTGACTCCACAGCAGCGGGTGAACTGATATATGGACATAAAAGTGGTCTTGTCCTTAAGGCTGGCTTCTGCAGATCAGTGGGCGTTGTTACAAAGAATGGTCTTCTCAGAGTTGATGTTATCCTTCTCTTGAGAGTGTCGCTTGTTGATTCTCCCTTGAAATCCAAGTTCATATAAAGTTTCTTTTTCGGCGCAAGTGAAGTTTCATTCCTTCAAATTCTTGATCTGATAGTTTTGTCAATGAATCTTGGTGGGTATCCATTTCGGATGAAGATTTCTCTCAAAAGATTTAAATATGTTTCTAGAATATCGGGACTACAGATGCGTTTGGCAAACTTAATGTACACATGCATACAAGATAACTCATATATATATATGCAGTTGTACAGTTAAGAAAATGAATTCGTCGAAAAGAGACTCTTCGCTGAACTACGTGTTTTTTGTGTTTGTCATACAGATATATTATACATACTAGTAGACTTAGAAGTCTAGGTGATGTGAGCTTTATATGTTTACTTATTTCATTTATGTGAACGAGTTGATCAGCTTTGAACCAGATTTCTTTTCGATAAAATGGTTAAATAGATAGACTAATATGGAGAAAACAGCAAAGAGGTCTCTTTTCCTGACTTCTCTTCAAAGCTGCACAGATATTCATTGAGTTCATTTTTATACAATGTTAATTGTCAGCAATCATCAGAGGTTACTGTCAGTAATTATTATTATTCCTTTGGTTTGCAAGTGGACTATATGGCATCTTCCCCTCACACGACCTCCTGTATGTCACCTTTTGAAGGCAAACACATCGTTTTCCTTTCTAGTCCCACTCAAAGTCCTAGCGCCCGATGTCACTCAGTGGTCTCCTCAGCGTGTGTCTGATCTGTATTTGCTTCTTCATTTTTGGTAGGGTGATAGACTGTTTGTTGGTTCGTTTGCTACCAGAGTTGTTTGTTTCTGATCACCTCTGGCCATCTTATCTTCAACAAGGAGGTGGTAAAGGAATCTGTTTAATGGAAGTCTGCAAGAGCCTGTTGGAAATGCCTTTTATGAGGCACGTGTCATTTGTCTTTAAAAAGCCGAATTTCGTTCCTAATGCTGTGATTGTAGCAGATTTCCACACCGATTTCGTAGTAATGCCTGTCTATCTGTCTTCTCTATTTTCGATCTTGCCTTTCACATCTTCATCTATGCCTCATGTAGTTGTTGAAACAATGCTGCCGGGATAAGTGAAAAAAAATGACCTCCTTCGAATGTCTGGTTATTGTCAATCTTTCAGAAATAAAATATCTGATAGATGGCAAATAATCCTACATGATCGAGGAGAGTGATAACACTAATTAGTTAAATGAAATTATAATCATTTAGAACCAGCGTATCAGTTCAATTAGTAGTCACACATTGACTTGTAATTCCATTATGGGTAAATTTTATTTTGATAGAGTCTCACAGTGTTATACAGTAATATTTACTGATGATGACGTTTCGAGCACAATTTATTGCCGGTCATAATCATATCAAGGTAATCACACGACTTCCTAAATTCATTTATATAGTTCCATTGTTTTTCACTTGATTTTAACTTGATTTGATTGGTAGTATTATTTTCCATATTTCGGGTATTAGTGATAAATCAATCCTATTGCATGTGTTGGGTGTAGATTCGATGAACAAAGATTCAGTAATCAACCTCTCTCTCCACCTACCTAGATTACTTTTTAGAATTTTAACCCTCTCCCACCCTATTGTGTGGTTGTGTGCTAATGCATGCATTGCAATTGCTGAGCTGTTTTCTAAATTACTTATCTTCTCTGGGTCAACCATTCTTACCTTAGCTAAATTCTTATGTTCCGACAATCTGACTACCCCTGACCTACTAGTTTGACCTATGTAGTTGAGGTAGCTCACAGTCATTTCAGGGTATTTTGTAAATTATATTATTTTGTCTAATTGGGTCAACCGACAGGGTCCTTTAACCTACAGAGCTTGTCCAACCTGAGTGAGTTTGTAGGTTTAAATGCTACTCTAATTCCTGCTTTATTTAGAATCCTACGTAGGGTTTCAGATGTCCCCTCTTTATATGGTAGGTAGGTGGAGAGAGAGGTTGATTACTGAATCCTTGTTCATCGAATCTACACCCAACACATGCAATAGGAATGAATCATTACTCAAACCCGAAATCTGGAAAATATTACTACCAATCAAATCAAGTTAAAATCAAGTGAAAAACAATGGAACTATATAAATGAATTTAGGAAGTCGTGTGATTACCTTGATATGATTATGACCGGCAATAAATTGTGCTCGAAACGTCATCATCAGTAAATATTACTGTATAACACTGTGAGACTCTATCAAAATAAAAATTTACCCATAATGGAATTGCACTCTTCCACAGTGCCCAAGTTTTATTCTTATATCAACACATTGACTTGGTACAAAACAAGGTAACTCTAGTATAGTAATATTACAATTAGTATAAACTTGAACATAGCAAGAATAACAAGTGTACAAGGATAATAATATGAGCCTATCTTATGTTATTTCGAGGATTCTTCTCAACTTGCTATAACCTGAACAAAAGAAAAGTTATAAATTACATTAAAGATTTAAACATACTTTTTTCAATGACCAGGTGTAATTGATACGAACTAAGCGTAATATAAGTTCTGAGTGATGCATTTAAAATAATAATTATAAAATTACTTTACTGTTCACCCCCACCCCCCTGAACTCTCTACCGTAACATGTATAAATTAACTCTGTTGTTCTGTCTTGTATTTTGTCCATAGTCCATCCTTGTTTCCAAGAGAAATCTTAATTCCACCCCTTTGTAACGTATAATTGATTTATTTAGAATGTAGACAGTTGAAGAGAATCCACGAAATGATTGGATAAGTTAAGCTTTTCTATACAGGATAACGAGCTACACCTGTTGTGTGGGGAGTTATCATATTGACTGAATTTTGGTGGGTTGGAAGGGTTTCTAATTCATTAGCCAAGTGGTTGAATGTGTAGAATGCATAGATGAATGTATTACAGCTCTACTACTAACCTTCTCTGTACCTACTTTGTCTTTGCGTGGCCACTGTTATGCTTATTCCGGCCTAATAGTAATACAGCTAGCTACCTTCATTGCAGTGATCCAGTATAGGCAATATAAGTTCGATGTGTTGATTCACTGACTGGTTCATTTTCTTTATGTCCTTCTGTTCCTTTTAATCTTAGGATTTCTTCAGTAAAATTTCAGCATCTTAAACTTCTGTGGTGTATTTCAGTATGCCTATCCTGAAGTTAAATTTCAGTATTGGATTACAACTACGGTTAGGGAGCTGATGGTTTTCTTACTGCCTTTTTGGTTTGTCCATTACTAGTGTTTTCCTCACCTACAAGCACTACTCATTCAGAAAAGTGTAACCAAGTATACACAGCACTTATCGCATCCAACATTGTCAATCGCACATTGTTACCAACCTAAAGTTTACCACACTTTACACTATTTAAGTGATATCCGGTTAGGTTTGCCATTTGCGGGTTTTCTGTCTCCCATGGACCTTTCTTTGGGTTAGACTGAATGTACTCCGATTCGGTAGACTTGCGCCCGAGTTTCAGTCATGTTAATATCTCGTTACTTTGACCGAGGTACCTAGCTTGTTATGTGGTGTGATAGAGATCTTGTGACTTTTCGTTTGCTGATCTGCTAAGCGCGATAAGATAATGCGAGACGCAATTGTTATATGCAATGGTTTGTATGGAAGCTGCGGGCTATATGCATGCTCCCCGACCTAAGAAATGTCTTATTCTTTTGGCTGATGAAGAGTCCCAAACTAGGACGAAACAGCCACACGGTACTCCGACGTTTTCCAATATTTCTCTAACCGATGTCAGCTGATGATGATTTTTGTTATTAAAGTGAGCATATTGAACTTCCTATGAATAACAAAAAGAAAAGTACTAAGGCTGTTTCTTTTAATATCGACGTAAACAGTGTGTTTTTATGTCTAATATACTGGTAAGCTTTTGTTAAAGTCTAGGGTTTTGCTTCGACGTCTGTCACATTTGTCATTTATATATATATATATATATATATGGCACGTGTATCTAGGTATTATCGAGCTGTTTAATATGATTAGATTGTCATATGTTTTAATGCCTTCGTTGTTGTTTTTTTTTTTTTCAAAACTGTTACCCTTTTAGTGTGTGCAAGGATTATCGAGATACATGTAAACGTTTAATGAATCGTTTAACGTCTAGTGTGAGTAAGGAGTTAAGAAGTCATACATGGTCTGTGGATTTTGCACCAACGCCTAGTAACATCATTTGGTGAGTGTTTTCTGTTGTTGTTGTTGTATTTTTTTTAATAAAAAGAGGTTTTCTTCGTAATTGAATAATAATTTAAATAAAAGATAAATTATATGTACCGGTTAAGGTGGGTGGTGAGGGTGGTAAATTCCTAGTGGGATACGAAGTGCACATATATTTGTTGTAATGCTAAGATCCACTTTTATTATTGTTTAATTATTGTGTTCCTTCACGTTCCCACTGGAATATAGGGCTTCAAGCCAGAGCTTTGAATTTCCAGTAGCATTGGTATTTATTTTTACGGGTTCAGGTTGGTAGCCATCCTCATGCCCAACCTTCCCTCTTTACCTGACTTACTATCGGCTTAGCAAGATAAAGAACTGCGTCAACGGGAAATCGAACCCCTAGGACTATATGCGTGCTTGGCGAGCGTTCTAAAGTGAGAGATTATTGGTGACGTGGTTCAAAATGCTTCATTTGTGGACAGCGCTATTCTGTCTTATCTTGTGGAGACAGAACACAAGATTGACGTCAATCATGCTTTCAGGGTCATTTACCGCATACCTACGAATCTCAATTTCACCTTAAGAGTTTGACTACTAAATATTGCTGAGGCTGTGGGGATTCATATTAATTAGCCTAATTTATGCATCCAAAAGAAGTTAGTTCAGCCATTATCATCACCTTGAAATTTCCCTAATTTTAGTTGATAATCTATTCGCTATTATATCTTCATTATTATTATTATAATTTAAGCATCTTTAATGAACTGTAATTCCATTGTGATCTTACTTTACAAATCGATATTATTTTAAAAAAACGCTAATATTGTTATTAACTACTAATCTAGAATATTCTGTGTATATAAACATGCATATATATAATTGTAGAGCCTGAAAGAGGAATTTATCGAAAAGAATATTCTTTGCTCGATTATTTTGTGTTTCATAGATGTCTGAATGAATATTTTTGCTATATTAAAATTTATTTTGATGAATTCTCACAGTGTCATACAGTAATATTTCTGGCACAATTTATTGCCGCTCATAATCATATCAAGGCACTACTCACACAACTTTCTAACTTCGTTTATATAATTCCACGATTTCTCATCTCTTGATTTGATTGGTGGTAGTATTTTCCATATTTCTGGTATGAGTGAGTGAGTCATTCCTATTGCACATGTTGTGTGTAGATGCTATGATCAAAACTCGGTAATTTAGAAACAAAGTTCAGCGATTGCACTTCATGCGTTAACACACAACCGCACAATAGGGTGGGTGGGAGAGAGTCAAGATTCTAAAAAATAATATATAAGTAGGTGGAGAGAGAGAGGTTGATTATTGAATCTTTGATCATCGAATCTACACCCAACACGTACAATAGGAATGACTCATTACTCATATGGCAAATACTACTACTAATCAAATCAAGCTATGGAAAATAATAGAATTATTTAAACGAAGTTAGAAATTTGTTTGAGTAACTTGATATTGGGATTATGAGCAGTAATAAATTGTGCTTGAAACTTGGTCATCAGTAAATATGACTGTATAACACTGTGAGACTTAGTCAAAATAAATTTTATCCACAATGGAATTATACTTTACCACAGTGCACAGGTTCTATTCTTATATCAATGGCTCCAAAATAGTTTCCAATGGCACACATCCATATCCACACTTTGTGATGATATCTGATTTTTTTCCTTCACTTTCCCCAGTGGAACATAGGGCTTCAAACTAGTGGCTTGAAGTTTCTGTAGCAGTGTTTATTTTACAGGATGGGGTTGCTAGCCTCATGTCCAACCTTTCCTCTTCATCAGCATTATTTCTGGCTTAGCGAGGTAAAGGAGTGCGTCCAGTGGCCGAGGATCGAACCCCGGACCATGTGCATGGTCGGCGAGCGTCCTAACCACTATGCCACCGACGCACTATGATGATATCTAATATCCATTAAATTCTCTATTGTTTTCTCCTTTACATTTCTGTATATCAAATTTTCATCTTTATGTGTGATTTGGCGCGTTGTGGCAACTTGAACTGCTGTACTTTTATGCAAGATTCCAAACTGAAAACTCAGTTCATCTTCATATCAGTAGATTTAGACACTAACTGACTAATTAACTTTGCACAAAAGTGTTGTGGTTGAAGTTGTCACACTGCATATAGCATACAAAGGCAGACGAAAGACAGAAAAAAACGGATATAAAAATAATAATAGTTATTATGATTATCATTACTAGTAATAAACAGATATGTACAGGAAAAAGAATATTAACATAGAGAAACATGACGGTTCAGTGGATAAAGCGGATCGCAGAGAGTATATTCATCTGAGCTATGTTACCAATGGTCCCAAGCTATTCGTTGTTTTAAGATCCCGAGCACCCGAATAAGATAGTCTACATCTCCCCACTTGACTAGCTCAAATCAATTGTGAAAGACCTCATGGATAGATGCCAGGTTGTGGTGTAACCACCCCCTAACTCTTTTCCAAACTAATACAATTTTCAAGTGTTGGTTTGTAGCGATTTGATTGATTGGTTACAGGATTTCATCATGAACTGATATTGGTTAGAGAGCCATTGGAAAACCTGAGAGTGTTGGACAGCTGTTCCGTCCAACAGCACCAGCAACAACAACAGACAACAATCAGCATAAATGGGAGATATCTGAAAGAACTAACCTCCTTTACCTACTGACCTGGGAAGCATCGTTTCAACTACAGGCGAACGGAACTGATACGGATACCAAAGCGATGATCGGGAAAGCAAGGCAAGCTTTCATTACTTTCAAGTCTGTGTGAAGGTCAACAGCACTCAACATGAAAAATAAGGTTTGGATTTTCAACTCCAGTGTGAAGTCAATGCTACTATACGGATCAGAGACTTGGCGCAGCGTCACGAAGGGCATTTCGAACAAACTACAGACCTTCATCAATAGCTGTCTTTGCTCATTACTCCAGATCAGAAGGCCGGTCAGGAAAGATCAGCAACAGGGGTCTCTGGTAATGAACAAACCAACTAAGAACCGATTGTGCGACAAATAAGCAGGAAGAAATGGAGGTGGATTGGCCATACTTTGAGGAAACCATCAAGTGACATCACACGCCAGGCCATCACTCGAGTGTAACTCGAAGGGGAATCGGCGAGTTGGTCGTCCAAGAGTGACATGTGAATAGGAGATGAACGCATATGTGCAGACGTGGAGCCAGGTGGAAACGTTGGCAGGGAATCGAACGCAATGGAGACGTTCGGCTGAAGCCCTATATTCCTCTAGGAACTAAAGGAAACAATAATAATAATATAATAATAATAATTATTGTTACGGAATCATTCCATTGGGGGTGATGCAATTTCCTAAGTGAGTGAAGTGTTGGCAACACGCTTAACCACTTCACTCCCTATCTCTAACTTGTGAATTTGATTGAAGATAACACGTGAAAGATCCTGAAGCAATAGTACACATAAAGTGTAAGATTTAAAAACATTGCGAATTCCATATGATTTTCTTTTGTATGCACAGTTCTGGTTCTTCTAGCTTAATGGCTAGGGCTTCTGCGATGCGAAGAAGACGGAATTGTACTGTCTTTGGAAGGTTGTTCTTCACTTTGTAGATTACATTGAAGGAGGCGTCTTCTGAGATGGAATGACCAGTGTTGACGAGGTGTTCTATTATTGAACTCCTTATGCAGCAATTACTTCCTTTCTGTAGCCACGCTGGATAGTGTTCTTTGACCCTTTTTGACAGGATACGCGTTGAACAACCGATGTACCTGGCTCCACAGCAACAGGTGAACTGATATATACACATAGAAGTGGTCAGGTGCGGGATCTTGTCTTTTGGGCTTCTGTAGATCAGCTGGCGACGAGAGTAGACTACTCTCAATGTTGCCACAAAGAAAGTTCTTCTTAAAGAGGTGGAGATTCTCCTTCTAAGGACTGTTGAATTCCATATGAAGCAAAATATAAAGTCCTAGCATACTGTTAAAGTATAACACTATGTGTTAGTTTTTAGTGTAACTCTTTTCTCTATGATAGCTAAATAGCACTAAGTTTGTCCTTAAGTTAAAGGTGAATCACAATAATTTTTCAAAGTACTTTTAATTCTAATCAATAATGTTATTGCTTTTATTATCATTATTATTCTGCGGATTATCTTGTTTTCTTAGTCTCCTGATTTTGTGAATTCTTCACTTGTTTCGCATTTCTGCAGTGCAGTGTAGTGTAGATAGTGAGAATTATGTTTTGACATATGTTGAGATAATCACCAAAAAATCAATTTTTTCCTGAAGAAACAAACACATGACGTTCTTCTCTCTTAATTAGACATTAACTGTAATCAGATGGATTAGCACTAAAAGTGGCAGATATTATAACATATTATATTCTCGATAGCTAGCTATTATCAACGGACAGATGAAATACAGTGTAGTAGTTTTAAGCTGTCAAAAAGTACACGCATTGCGGTTATTTCATCACATAAGTTGGATTAGATCTAACAAGTCTGTCTGTCTGGATTCAACATAGAACTTGGCGCCGAAGTGCAGCACTTCGAGTTACCACATTCCAAGTAGCACACAAAGGTAGACAAGAAAATGAGTGAAGAGAATCAATAGAGTTTTGACAAGTATAAGAGTGAAACAGAATGAGTACTGGTAGAAAGGAATATGAAAGATTACAGAGACTGAATACATGTGCGCCATTGACAACGATTTTGAGCCATGTCACCTATTGTCTGTCTCCAGCCACTGATTCTTAGAGTCCCGTGGGTGGGCCCCAACCCGGAAGTCTGCATTTCCCTACCTGACTCAGTTTAACTGTCAAGGATTTCATGGATTGATACCATGTTTTTGTTTGGTTACCACTTACTCTTTTCCAACCTGCACCCATATCAGATAGCTAGTAATGCCCGTCGGGGTGGGGGAGGCGATGGTTAAACATGCGCAGCACGTCACCTAGCCATCTCAATCTATGTAACTTTATAGCCTCGTTGATTGATTTTCCCTCTTTGCCTAACACTCTACGCCTAACGTCAACATTACTTACCTTATTATACCACCTAACGTGAGAAAGAGATTGCAGACATCTATGGTCAAAAACAGACAACCATTTCATGTCTTCAACTCGTATTGGCCATGTTTCAGAGCCATAGAGAAGGACGAAGCGAACTGCTGAGCAGTACACACGTCCGGCTATCAACCAAGGGACGTGTGTACTGCTCAGCAGTTCGCTCCGTCCTTTTCTAGGGCTCTGAAACATGGCCAATACGAGTAGTAGTCAAAATATTATCACAGAGATACGACACTTTATGTCGATTGAAAATAGGGAGTAATGTTAAGGTTGGGCCTTGAGTATTAGACAAAGATGGTGAGTCAATCGATGAGCTTGTGAAACTGCATCGATTGAGATAGCTAGGACAAGTGTTACATATGCCAAGCCACTGCCTTCCTGAGGAATGATAGGTGATATAGGAGTTAGCAAGAAAAGGATTATGAGTGGTGAGACCGAAACCTGTTATCAATTAATAAAATCATTCACAGTTGATCTGAGTCATCTAGGGTGGTGTAGACTGTCTGATTGGGGTCCACGAGATACTAAGAACTAATGGCTCGAGATTATCGATGATATTGCTAAAATTGCTGTGAGTGGCTCAGATTAGTTCACTCTCTGTAATCTCTCCTATATCCACTAAACCATCATTTTTTTCTATGTTACTCTTCTTTCTCCTGCAGATTTCTGCTGCTGATTATAATAATTCTGTTGAATCTCTTTTTCCTTTGGTTTCTGTGTCTTTGTGTGTGTGTGTGTGTAGTGAGAGTGGCAACATGAACTGCTGCACTTCCACAGGGAGTTCTGTGTTGAAACTCAGTCAGTTAGCCAGATCAAACACAGATGTTGTTTTGGTTATCATGAAAGTTTGAATCGTTCATGTAGCGTATTTATATTTATTCTTAAGGAAGTGATTTATTTTCGTTTCTCACGTGGTGATTGATAGCTATCGCTTTTCAGAAGTGATCTGTGTCGATACGCTACTCTGTCGGAATTCCGTCAGCTGGAGAAGACTATTTATCTATCAGGCTGTTAGTCACACTTGCGTGAGATTTAAGTATACCAGCCAATTGACCTGAAGAATGAGTTCGGTGCGAAGTAAGTGTGCTGACTGACGGAGTAATGCTCATTGGGAGTGTTTGGTATGGCTGTGAAAGGATTATTCAACTGTCATTAGCCCACACAGCTTATTTCGCCAGTGAAATAACTATGTGCATATTAATTGTGGAATTTAATATTGATTAATGTATCCGATTGTTAGTTGGTAGTAGTGAAATCCAGGACGACCGACCCTTTCAATTTCTGACTTGCCAGTTGAACAGAGTAGTTCTGTGATTAATCTGAAAATTGAATATAAGATATTAGGCATTAGGGAGTTAAGTTAATTCGCCGGATTACAGTTGAGTTGTCTCAGATTTATCATCTTCGTGTGCTATTCAAATAATTCACAGATATCAATATAAGCCTTTTGGTTTTCTGCCTTTAACTGTAAGCGTTTCTGGTCTATCACCTACCTTTTGTGATGTGTATCTCCTAATGTACGAAATGTTTATTGTATATGACCAAACCTATATAGTTTATAAGCTGTTTTCACGATGACTGTTGTACACATTATTGTATTCTTAAAAACATAATTAAATTACTTTTCAAGTATTGGTTTTGTAGGGATTTTGTTTGTTTGGTTGGAGGATTTCATCATGAGCTGACATTGGTTAGAGAACCATTGGAAAACCTGGGAGTACTGGACAGCTGTTTCGTCCTAGTTTGGGACTCTTCATCAGCACGCACCCACTGGGGTTCGAACCTAGGACCTTCTGGTTACAAGGCGAGCTCGTAGACCATTGAGCCACTGGGACCCGATCCAATGGTCCCTGAATTCTAACTTCTGCCAATTAACGACATAGCGCGACCATTTCGCAATGTCTTCTTAGATGAGTTACTGTCACATCTTCAACCTGCTGTACCAGTGGTTCTCTAACTGATGTCAGCTCATGATGAAATCCTCCATGCAATTAAATTACTATTCGTATTGAAGAAAAATAAAATAATTGTCTGTAGGTCACAAGTGAAATTCGAGCAATTGTGATTGGATCTTATACAATATAATAGTGTTTTGAGAACTTCTAATTACGTACATTCCACACCGCATAAAATTTTGGTTGCAGCATTACGAGAGTTCATAGTAAGCTGGCTACCATTTACTTGCTCACTGGTCAGTTGACTATTCATTGGTCTACGATTTTTAGTTTCTGTTAATTTGCTAAGCAGTACTGTTACAACACAATATTCAGTGGAACCTAAGGAAAGCCATTTCATAGTCAGTCATTATTGGGCGGTTGCTGGTGTATTATTATTGTTATTTATTTCAGCAGTTCATTTTCGTTCAACTCTGTTCTTTTCATTCTTTTTTGCCGGTTCCACGACTCTGCATTTAGCTCTCATGCCCTCCTCACACGGTGTCACTTTCGGAAGCCGAACTCGTCGCTCCTCATTCGGCCTCCACTTAAAGATCTGTTATGGTCTAAGGCGTAATTTCACTTAGGAGTCTCCTCAGCGTGTACCCAGTCTATCTCTGTGAACTTCGGCATATTTGTGGGGTAGTTGGTTCTTTGTTGGTTTCTTGTCAGAGTTCTTTGTGGCTTATCGTTTCAGGCCATCTTATTTTGACTTTCGAGTGAAAGCAGCTATGAAGCAATGGACTGTGATAAAACTTTAATTTCTGAAGGTTCTGTAGCTGATATAGTTAATGATTATTTCTGCGTTATAAAATCAATCAACTTTTCGAATAAAGCAAGAACAACAGTGTGGTTTGTGCAGAACAAAATGGTACCATCATTTATTTCGTTGGCCTCTCATCAGCTGCTTACAGCCTGGATAAATTATTATTATTAAGTCCATGTTTTACGTGATCTTATTTGACAGAAAGTCCCGAACTTAGCGAACAGTGCTCAGAAAATTACGCTTATATAGTTTTTACACAGGGAGTTCAAGTGTAAACAAAGTAAATGTATACATACAATGGTAAATGAGTTACGTAATAAAGATGAGAGGTATGAAAGATGATGAGTTACTAATAATGTATTGAGTTCAACTGAAATCATAGAAGCAAGAGACAAGGAAAGTTACACTGTATCAAGCGATGGGGTTGAGGTTAAAGCCAATGGTTACGTAATCAAATGAAAGAGCGAATAAAGACATAGAGTTACCAGGGCATGTTCCGAAAAGCGTACACCTCAAGAGAACAAACGCTTACAGTAGTGCCATTGCCAAATATCTCCTTGATATGGGTCATGAAGTGCCAATCGCAGATTCCTTTAAAATTATCAATGGACGAAAAAGCTCACTTCTCCTCAAGTTTGGCGAAGTAATCTATTTCAAACACCTGAAACAGAATGCATGTGTTCACAAAGAAGAGGTTATCAGTTTTTTCTTGTCCTGGTAACAGGGTGTCTTTGTTCTCTCTTTCACATTTGATTATGTATTCTTCGGCTTTAACCTCACCGCAGCCCTTCGATATAGTGTAAGTTTGCTTATTTCTTGTTGAACTCAATACATTTTTACCCATTTTATTTGTTACTCGTGTTTATTACGCAACTCCTTCACTATTGTGTGCTTTGTGTAAACTTAAACTCTGTGTCAACGAGCATAATGGGAAAATTGCGAGAGTATGTTAAAACTTTTCTGTACATGAACTTAATAATAATGATAATAATAATTTATTTAGGCTATAAGCAGCTGATGACAACCCAACGAAATAAAAATAATGGTAACATATTATTCTAAGAACACAATATTCAGCGAAGAGACTCTTTTCAACGAATTTATTATCAAGCTGTACAATCGTATATATATGGTTTTTTTTAATAAAAATTATATCCGGTGGGGGAATTAGGTCAAAGGTGTGAATACATGAAATAATAATAGTATGAAATGTAATTAAAATATTTGTGGTTATAATCATAGTTTAATGTCAAGTGGCAAAATAATTAATGTCGTATATAGAATATAGAATAATACATAAGGTGTATAGATTTTGAAAAGGGGTACATAATTATAAGATTAGTAGACGAATATAAAATGTTACATAACATGGTGTGAAATTTGATAAGATAGAATTCAATATTGTAAAAATAAAAATTAATAATTTTGGGTTTAAAATGTCAAGTGGGTCAAGTGGTAAAGATTCAGAGTGAGAGTAGTAATAATAATAATGATAATCGTAGTAATAAGGGAAGAGTACATAGAATAACTAAATAAACAAAATAAATAAATGTCTATCCCTCTACGGCCAAGGCAGAAGTAGGTATTAGATGGTTGGAGGCAATCGGCCATTGGAAGCCTTTGACCTAGGTTTCGGGCTAGTTGGCACTCATCAGCAAGGCGTATCTGCAACCTTGAAGGAACTGATGTCCCTTCTGAGATTCGAACCCGCGTCACCCAGTGCTGCAGTCAGAGACGTTACCACTGAGCTATTCAGGCTCGCGACTGACCTCCTGTAAGACTGTGTTGGATATTTTTGATTGCACACTAGTTAGTAACTAGTGTAATGTGTCTAGTCCTAGACTGAATTCTATCAGTCTGCACCGAAGATGCTGATGAGTGCCAACTAGCACGAAACCTAGGTCCAAGGCTTCCTGCCGATTGCCTCCAACCATCTTATACCAACAATTCACAGTGCACCGTAGTGGCGAGCCACCTAGCATGGTGGCCGCATTGCAAACATGACTGATAGAATTCAGTCTACACCGAAGATAGGACTAGACACATTACACTAGTTACTGACTAGTGTTCAATCAAAAAAAGGCAGAAGTAGGCATTGTATATACTTCTTTTGTACACAAAGGTTTGGCTTAATGTCACGAATTGTTAAGGCCTCAGCTGTCTTTAGAAGTCTGTAACGAAGAAAACGCGGGAAGTTAGCGTGGATTCTGTGTATGATCTTAAAATCATGGTCAGAGTGACAGAAGTCGATCAGGTGTTCCAAAATAGAGCTGCAAAAAGCTGTTGTTCCTGCTTTATTCAAATGCATATAGGAGAATAAATGTATGAAGTCAACTTTTCGTAAGCGAAAAATACTTGGCTTACAGTCTATTCTTAGAATTTGCCTTTCCTGTCACCTACTAAACATAGAAGCGTTGTTCAATCCTTTTGTAATGAATGCTTAACAAACAAATATATTTTAAAAAAATTTTTGTTAGTATAACTGGTGTAAGATTTCTTTTTTTTCAAAAGTAAACATTGTTGGTGCTAAGTGGTTGGGAACGATTGATACGAAACTAACGACCTGGGTTTCATACTTGTTGGCAATTGTGTTTTGATTCGGATATGTTTGCATCGTCGGTGGCACAGTGGTTAGGACTCTCGCCGACCATGCACATGGTCCGGGGTTCGATCCCCTGCCGACGCACACCCGATATCTATTGTCGGCCTGCAAAATTTGGGCTACCGATATCCATGCTGAAAATTCCACACTTGTACTGAAAATACGGTGTGGAATCATGTTGTAATCAAAATAAAAAATAAATAAATAAATAGCTGTTTGTTAACTTGTATGACTCTGTCATTCATATGAACTTTATGTCTAGAATTATTCTTGTTATTATTATTATTATTATAAGAATCACCAGTGGTTGAACATGACCGGAAATTCTTCAAAATGATATAGATATTAGACATTTGTAAAAAATTATATTTGTAATATCTCAGCGATATTGAAATGAGTAATTCCGTAGCTGTCGAGTCACCTGACAACTCCAGTAGGTCGAATAAAGCAGCTCAATATTCAGAAAGAAGACAATGCAATAAGTTCGACAGGGTGCTCAAACTAAACTTTAATCGTAAACACCATAATTTTGAAAATACGTCTAATCATAAAATTCTAGATACTAACAGTTTGAACAAACATGAAGGTTTGATGTTAGCTGATGCATAGGAAATCGTGATTAATAAATAAAGATGGATATGTATCACTGATTAATAATACTTGGTCAAATTCCTGACTGTCTATATCTTCCTATGGAGACGTTAAGAAATGTTTTACAACTGTTTACACACACACGCATGCACACTCTGTTTAAAGTGTTTAACAAAGGTAGACTGATATTTGTAAGTCCGAGGTCAAATTTTGACCACAGCTCATAAAATTTTGTTTATTATACTTGTTGAATGACTCACGATTGGACAAAGTTCTTAAGAACAAGTGATGTTCCTTTTATATATAAACCTGTGTTATGTTAATTTCGATTAATCTCCCTGAAGAAGTTTGGACCAGATTGCCGAACGAAACATTGGAATAACTCATTTCAATATCGCTGAGATTTTATAAATATAATTTTTTACAAATGTCTACTTCTCACTCGGCGCCCAAATATTTTAGAACTATTCGTTCAAATCTTGACGACAGTTCATTTGAATGGAAATAGATATTATATATAGTCATTCCTTATTGTTTTCAAAATCATGAATTTATATTAGTAGAATTCATTGCCTCATCCTTCTCTCTTCCCTCAATTTTGTTTACTTATTTCTGCGTGTGTGTTCTCTGTGAACGTAATATACTTTAGTGCGTCAATGACTCACCGGTAGAATGCTCACCAACCACGCATATGGCTCTAGGTTCGATCTCCAAAGGACACACTGCTTTACCTCGCTAAGCTAGTAATAAGACTGGTAAAGAGGGAAGGTTGGGCATAAGGGGCTGGCGACCCCATCTCATAAAAATAAGAACCACTGCTATCGAAAATACAAGCCTCTTGCTTGAAGCTTTATGTTTCAGTGGGAATGTAAAGGAATAAGGCAAAGCAAAATAATAAAAAAATAATATACTTCGGGTAAAATTGCTCTTAGGGAAAAACGGTAAGAAGTCATGTATATCAATCGAGTTTTCAGCCTAGAACTGGGCATAAAAGCCCAGCGGTTCATATTGTTGGACTCCATATAGCACATAAAAGTAGCGAAAAATAGAAATTCAAAGGAACTATAATAGATGGAAAATGTAAAGTATAAGCACGTACAAAATAATGAGAGAATTCTTTGTACCTAGAAGTTCATAGAGAGTGAACACATCTGAGCCAATATAACCAATAGTCTAAAGCCATCGGTTCTTTTAGCGTCTCAATAACAACCCAGCCACAGCTGAAACCAACAGTCAAACACTTTATAAAATTCATATCAAGTTTTGATTAGACCACTATTGTATTCGTAATTTCATTATTCCTATTTTTCAAGTTAGCATTTCCACTCCAAATAAGCCTTTTTCTCTATCTAACAGTCCCAGATAGTTCATTGTTTTAAATGTTCACTTTGTTTTTAGTTATCGTAGAGCTACACCAATATAAATTTAAATCCTGCATTAGGAGAGGTGTCACTGCGCCGGTGGCACAGCGGTTAGGACGCTCGCCGACCATGCACATGGTCCGGGGTCCGACCCCCGGCCGACGCACTCCTTTACCCCGCCAAACCAGTAATATAGCTGGTAAAGAGAAAAGGTTGGGCATGAGGCTAGCAAACCACATACTGTAAAAATAAACACTGTTACAGAAACTTCAAGCCTCTAGCTTGAAGCCCTATGTTCCACTGGGAACGTGAAGGAATAAAAAAAATTAGGAGAGAAGGTTGGTAGTTCAGGCGGCTACTTCTAGCTTTGTTGTTTGCATTCTTTGGGATGGATGACTTAATTGTGATGGAGCTTTCATTGTCTTTCTAGGAAACCTCTTCAGTGCTAACTACGATATAAAGTTTAAACTTAGGTTAGGGCTTTGAAGACGACTGTAATGTGCCATTGACCCAAATAACCGACATCGCTGTTGACAGACACTTAAATTCATGCAAGCCAGTCGGTTAGGGTCATCCTGTCGAACACCAAACATCTTTATTCTCAACTTCCTCCTTCCTTGTATGACTACAGGCAAAGCTGAAAGAAATTTCATAAAATAAATATAATGAAAGCTTCGTAGTTAAACTAATCCATCTCAAAGAACACAACAGCAGCAAAGATGCACTGGTAGTACACGCACTGGTCAAAGAGGAGGTCTTGGTTCGATTATTGGCTGATACAGTCCTAAATCTCATCTAGCAGGGTTTACTAAGGTTGGGAAGCAGGGATGATTGGACGTGCGACTGGCGAATTCATCCCTCGAAAGAAAACAAAACGCCTGCTACTGAAAACTCAAAAAGCTTCAAGGCACAATGCTCCAAATGTATGAATAAGTGAAGATTTTGTTTGACGGGTGATAATAATACTACTACCTGGCTGCCGAAACCCGCTACTTAGAGATAAGTTTGATGACCTATATAACCCATCGGTTGAAAGTTCAATGCCTTTTCTAGTAAATAGCATAGCCACTGGAGAGAAGAAATTAATTCAATAGATCTAGGTGAAAATATTCAGGACTTTGAAGGTCATAAATAATGAATCAGTCAACTGTATATGGATTGTGGTGTCATCTAGATTTTCTCACCATTGATTTTGACCAATTAGGTTTCCTCAGACAGAAATTCTATACCTCCCTACAGAGGTCAGATATTTTTTGGTTTACTGTTTTATGAGGATATGTGACTCATTGTCTTGAGCACTTGGTTTTCAGCCGAGGAGTCATGGATTCGAGTTTCTCTGTATGTACTTTAGCCTGGGCATATTTGGGTAGTATCATCAGGCCTCACACGACAAGTGTGCCTCTTAGTCTGGCACCATGGTTAGTTAAGCTTGAATAGCAATACACTTAATTCACGTTATCGCACTGTTAGTAATCTTGTTTTTTTCAAGAGGTTGGCTGTTCAATATGCCTAGTGAGTGTCTCTTCTGGTTTACTAATTTGTAGGTTTAATTATTTTGAAAAGACGAATTGTAGATATAAAAGCTCTACGTTACTAATAGGTTTTTGTTTATATCAATGAAACTGTAATTTTTGTTTTCTATCTTTCTTCTTTTTCAGGGGGAATTTATCTGTCACTCGAACTGTTTGGTGGTGTCGAGCTATCATTATTAACCTATGCGTCTTCTTTGTGGTATTCTTTCTGACTACACCTACATACGTATTGAATTTGGTTAATACACTGCATTTAACTGAACGTCTACAGATTAACGTAAGTCTTGTTACATAACCTGTCGTATGGATTGCTCTCTCTCTCTCTCTCGAAAGATGTACATGTATACATGATTAGGTGTCATGCAATCAAGGGCTTCTACTTGTCTGTAATTTTCCCTTTTCTTTAGACAGAAATCTACAAGAGAAGTAATAGTAGCATAGAAGAACATGAGGACTATATGGACCTGTGAGATTACGAAGAATGAGTGCATCTGTGCCCTTCATTGGGAACGATTTCGAGCTGTATTACCAACAGTCTGCAGACACTAGCGAATTACAATTCCACTGTACAGGCAATGATGAAAACGTTTTCGCTCAGGTCGATAATTTTGGGCTTGTTGTCTTCTCTCTTAAGTGGATAGTTCAACTATGAGCATATCCATTGTCTTTCTCGACAACATACGACTTCAGTATAAATTCGGCACGGAAGATGTTGTCTAGAAGGACAATAAAAGCTTCTCAGCAGCTCAAAGAACAAAACCGCATCAGTAGATGTCTTACTGCTTATTCTCTCTGGCGAATGTAGCTTTGTATTATGTATTAAGCAATAAGTCGATACTGTTGTGATGGAAGAAGATGCTCTTGTGAATTAGGGTTCGTACTTAGCATTACTTCAACACTTGACAATATATTATGATGGAATACTCGAGTACTTTTCATATAGAGTGAGAAGGCACAGAATGCTGACTGAGAAGATTAAAGATGTATTACTTCTTTGCGAAATGCAGTATTACTAGAAATTACCGCTACATATATGTGATCATTTTACACAATCAATAATTATAAAAACTATACCACTTTGAGTGGTGACGACTAGTAGCGTCCGTCAAGAATGCCCATTATCCCCATTTCTATTCAACTTCATCATAGATGTACTAATGGACTTAACCCTAACTCACTTCAGCGACTCAGGGATTGACTTGCTACCAGGGAATAATCTCGTCGACTTAGAATATGCAGACGATATAGTCCTTCTAGGCGAGGACGCTGACAAAATGCAGAGTCTTCTGAACACATTGAGCAGCAACCTTCGTATGTTTGGCATGCGATTCGCCCTTGTTAAATGTAAGATGGTGTTACAGGATTGGACTACACCGACCCCTAGATTAGAAATAGGAAGTGCAGTGGTAGAACACGTTGACCGCTTCACTTACTTGGGAAGTACCATCAGCCCCAACGGGTTGATCTCAGACGAAATTTCAGCACGAATACAGAGGTCTAGGTTCGCATATGCCAGTTTACGCCGTCTCTGGTGTAGTAGACGTGATATCCGGCTATCGACCAAAGGGCGTGTGTACTGCTCAGCAGTCCACTCGGTCTTCCTTTATGGCTGTGAGACCCGGCCATTGAGAGCGAAAGACATGGAAAGATTAGCTGTCTTCGATTATAGGAGCCTGCGTTCTATCTCCCGCGTGAAGTGGTATGATACGGTGAGCAATATTGAGGTTAGGCTTCGACCAAGTGCTAGGTAAGGAGGGAGGGGAAATCAATCGATGAGGCTGTGAAATTACATAGACTGAGATGGTTAGGACTTGTGTTACATATGTCTAGTCATCGCCTCCCTCGACGGGCAGTGTTAGATTATATAAGGTCAGGTTGGAAAAGAGCTAGCGGCGGTCAAACCAAAACATGGCATCATCAGTCAATGAAATCCACAACAGTTAGTTTAAGCCAGTTACGTAGGAAGGTATAGACTTCCTGACTGGTTGGGGTCCTCGGGACGGTTAAAACCAATTGTTGGAAACAATTGGTGACATGGCTCAAAATCGTTCTCAATGGTTGGCGCAAATGCATCCACTCCTTGTGACTTATGATATCCAATGAAACTGTTTTGTTCTTCGTTATTACTATACCTTTGTCTCACACCTCTGTTTACTGTCTCTATTATATATTTCTTCTACTTTCTTCTCCTGCTTTATGTGCTAAATGGAGGGAGTGTGGCGACTTGAACTGCTGCACATCGGTGCAGCAGCCAGAAATAATGCTGGTGAAGAGGAAAGGTTGGGCATGAAGCTAGCAACCCCATCCTGTAAAATAAACACTCCTACAAAAACTTCAAGCCACTAGTTTGAAGCCCTGTGTTCCACTGGGAACGTGAAGGAAAATAAAACAAAGGAGATGAATTGTCATAAGCCTAGTTGCTAATATTGACTTCTTATACATAAGAGAGCAGCTTAAAAATCCTCACATTAATTGTGATGCAAAAGAAGAGGCGTATTCATCAGCGAAGAGTTACTCCTCTCTCTTTTCAGTGATTTCACATTCTCATGTTATACAATTGCATGTATTATGTATGGTACATTTTCACAACTACTAAACGAATAGTTCCGAAAATGGGTCATTTAAACTTGAAGTTTTAGATAACAGTTATGCCACTACTGGAGAAGGTGTGGAAAGAAGGCAAAGTACCTGAAGATTGGAAGAAAGGATATTTATTCAAACTACCAAAGAAAGGAGACTTAAGTCAATGCAAGAACTGGCGTGGAATTATGCCCCTGTCCATCCCAAGCAAAATACTAAGCCGCATCATCCTGGAGAGAATCAAACAAGTCCTGGATGAAAAACTTCGACCGGAACAAGCTGGATTCAGGAGAAACAAGTCATGCATTGATCGGACCGCCACATTACGGATCATCATTGAGCAAAGCTTGGAATGGCAGTCACCTCTCTATGTCAACTTCATCGACTTTGAAAAGGCCTTTGACAGTGTCGATCGGGAGGTGATTTGGAAACTACTACGCTACTATTGGGCGCCACCGACAATTATACATCTCATCCAACAGCTGTACGACAATGCTGCATGCCAAGTAATCTACAACGGGAAACTTACGGAATCCTTCGAAGTGAGGACAGGAGTAAGACAAGCTGGCTGGCTGGCTGGCTGCCTACTATCACCAATGATTTTCCTGATTGCAGTAGATTGGATAATGCGACAAACAGCGGGGAATGAGGAAACAAGCATAAAATGGACTCACACAAAAAACTTGGAGGATCTGGACTTCGCCGATGATGTATGTCTGATTGCCCACAAACTGGAAGATATGCAAGTGAATAGCAACAAGTGGGTAGAAGAAGCATCCAGGAAAGTTAGGACTTCAGGTGAACATAGAGGAAACAGAAGTGATGAAGATTCCTGGCCAACACCACCAACAGCAGACAACGCTCAGCATAAATTGGAGGAACCTGAAAGAAACAACCTCCTTCACAAACCGACCTGAGAAGCATCGTTTCAACTACAAGGGGATCTGACGAGGATATCAAAGCAAGGATCGGAAAAGCAAGACAAGCTTTCATTACTCTCAAGTCTGTGTGGAGGTCAACAACACTCAGCATCAAAAATAAGATCCGGATTTTCAACTCCAATGTGAAGTCAGTCAGTGCTACTCACTATACGGATCAGAGACTTGCACTGCGCGTCATAAAGAGCATCTCAAACAAACTACACACCTTCATTAGTATTTGTCTTCGCTCAATACTCAAGATCAGATGGCCGGCCAGTAAAGATCAGCAATAGTGAGGGATCTCTGGGAGCGAACCAACTTAGCAGGAACCAATTGTGAAACAAATAGGCAGGAAGAAATGGAGATGGATTGGCTGGTCATCCCCTGAGGAAACCATCAGGTGACATCACTAGACAAGCCATTGCTCGAGTGGAAGCCGACTGAATGGGAAGCGGCGAGTTGGTCGTCCAAGGGAGATATTGAGGATGTCATGTGAAGAGGAGATGAAAACGTGTAGGCAGACTTGGAAACAGGTGGAGACTGTAGCAGAGAACCGAATGCAATGGAGACGCACGGCTGAAGACCTATGTTCCTCTAGGAATTAAAGGATACAATAATAATAATAATAATAATAATGCGGTAGAAACTAAAAATTGAATCAGTAGATTGATTGACGTATTCATAATGACAGTAGTAAGGAGAGCTCAACTAAAATTGAGGAAGAGTCAAGTTTAGCGTCAATAAGGAGTAGACATGTGGTGGATAGAGAGAGTTAATAAATGTTTAGAATAAGAATTAGGACTGACAACATACCAAGTGTTGTGAGACACATTAGATCAATTTTCAAGTATTGTTTATGTAGGGATTTTGTTTGTTTGGTTGGAGGATTTCATCATGAGCTGACATCAGTTAGAGAAACATTGGAAAACCAGCTGGGAGTACTGGACAGTTGTTTCATCTCACTGGTTTGGGACTCTTCACAGTACACACCCACCCCCAGCGTTCGAACCCAGGGCCTTCTGGTTTCAAAGTGAGCTACCTCGTAGACCATTAACCCACTGGGACCCGATCCAATGACCAGCCCATGAATTCTAACTTCTGGCTTCCAATGGTTCTTTAACTGATGTCAGCTCATGATGAAATCCCCTGACCAATCAGATAAAATCCTTACGAAACCAATACTTTAAAATTGATCTGATGCTCACTAGCGACTGGCTCTATTCAGGTAGTTACCTGGGAATCTAGAGGGAAGCTGTGACCAGTAGGGTACATTGGGTTGATGGTTAGGCAGTAACTCATCGAAGAAGACATTGTGAAGTGGTCTCGCTCGCTATGTCATGAATTAGCAGAAGTTGGAATTCATGGCCTGACCATTGGATCGGGTCCCAGTGACTTCATTTTCTACGAGTTCACCTTGTAACCATAAGGTCCTAGGTTTGAACCCTGTCAACGGGTGAGTACGAATGAGGAGTCCCAAACTAGTGGGACGAAACAGCTGCTCAGCTTTCTGTGATAGTTTTCCAATGGTTCTCTAATCGACATCATCTCATAATGGAATCATCCAACATATTAGATCCATTCTAGATTCACTTGATTAAAGGTGATGGAGTCACGCAATCATTATTCATTATTGTTCCCTTGGGTTCCTAGTGGAACATAGGGCTTCAACTGCCCATTTCCACTTGCTTCTCTCTTCCGCTGTACTTTTCACCTGCATCCATGTTAGTCCATACTGTTTCAACTCCCCTTCACACGATCTCCTCCATGTCACCCTGCGAGTCATCACTCACCGCTTCCCTTTCGAGTTCCACTCGAGCACTGGCCTGACGTGCGATGTCACCCAGCGAGTGGCCTCCTCAGCGAGTGAGTGTCCAATCCATCTCCACTTTCTCCTGCATATTTGTTGGGCGATTGGTTCTTGCTGTGTTTCTTCCCATAGTTTCTTGTTGGTTCCTGTTCTTTCCGGTTATCTGATCTTCAGTATAGAACCAGCGAAGACAGTTGTTGATAGATGTCTGCAACAGGCTGTTGGAAATATTCTTGGTGACCCGCCCCTAAGTTTCTGATCCGTATAGAAGAAGTGACTGACTTGACGTTTGTATTGAAAATCCAAACTTTGTTGTTGATGATGAGTGACGAAGATTTCCAGATTGGTTTGAGGTTGATGAATGTGTTTCTCGCCTTCCCGAGTCTCGATTTGACATCCTCGTCTGTTCCTCCTGTAGTTGAAACAATGCTCCTCCCTGGATAAGTGAATGAAGTAACCTCTTTCAAATCCCTCCCGTTGATGGTGATTGGCACTGGATGTTGCTGCTGTTGTTGTTGGTGGTGGTGGTGATTGGTTATTTTCATAACCTCCGTCTTCTCTATGTTCACCTGGAGTCAGTCCTGTCTTTGCTGCTTCCTCGACCAGTTTGTCGGTTTTCGCTTGTAAGTCTTCGATTTTGTGTGACATCAAACATAAATCATCCACACGCGAAATCCAGGTCTTCTAGGTTCTTCACGTTGGTCCAGGATATCTCTGTCTTCTTGTTTCCCACTGTCTGACGCATAATCCAGTTCAGTCGACCACAATTAGGAATATCATTGGAGATAATAAGCACTCTTGTCTGAATCCTGTGTTTACTCAAGACGCCTGGCTGAGTTTTCCGTTTTGTATCACTTGACATGTGCCGTTGTCGTACAGTTGTTGAATGAGGTTGATGAATATTTGGGGTACGCCGTAGTACTTGAGTAGTTTCCAAAATACTTTGCGGTCAACGCTGTCTGTTGAAGGCCTTCTCAAAGTCTATGAAGGAAGTTGAGGTAGAGGTTTGATTGCCATTCCATGCTTTGTTCGATGATGATGCGTAGAGTTGCAATTTGGTCAGAACATCATTGAGTCGCGCAATAGGATTAATAATTTAATGAATGAGTTATAATCAAAGTGCTTACAGAACCAAAGAAAATCTGATATCATGTGAAAATTTCGAAAGGAATTTCGAGTTTTAAAAAAACTTGGCTGAAAGTCAATAGAGTCGTGTTAACACGATAATAGTTGAGTAGTTGAGTAGATCCAATTTCTCTATCTGAATAACTAGAACTACAGTAATAAAAATGAGGCAAATGCGTTATATCATCAGCGGGTTGCTATTGACTTTGTAGATCATCATGGAGGTTTCGATTTTATTGAAACTAACTGGCTAGTGTGTAGATGAATTATGTTCACCTATTATTGCACTTCTTGAAGACCTTTAGATAGGATATACGAATTGATAGTGGTTTTAATCTCTAAACTGTTAAGCTGTTCTAAACAACTCTTTCTTCCTTCAAATAGTGAAAATATCGGCTTGTTGTTAGCTGATTGGTTTATGGTTGTAGTTTCCAGTAGGTCATAGAATCTTGTTGACTGATAAAGCGTAACTAGGAGGATTGTTTTCCAGCCTTAGAATATGCAGATGACATAGTCCTGTTAGGGGAGGATGCTGACAAAATGCAGAGTCTTCTGAACACCTTGAGTAGCAATCTTCGTATGTTTGGCATGCCATTCGCCCCTGTAAAATGTAAGATGCTGCTACAGGACTGGACTACGTCAACTCCTAGCTTAGTGATAGGGAGTGAAGTGATAGAACATGTTGACCACTTCACCTATTTGGGAAGTTGTATCAGCACCAAGGGACTGATTGGTGACGAAATCTCAGCACGGATCCAAAAAGCTCTGGCTGCTTTCGCTAACTTACGCCATCTCTGGCATACACGTGACATCCGACTATCAACCAAGGGACGTGTGTGCTGCTCAGCAGTTCGCTCCGTCCTTCTCTATGGCTCTGAAACATGGCCAATACGAGTTGAAGACATGAAAAGGTTGACTGTTTTTGACCACAGATGTTTACGATCTCTTTCTCACATTAGGTGGTATAATAAGGTAAGTAAGTAATGTTGACGTTAGGCGTAGGGTGTTGGGCAAAGAGGGAAAAATCAATCGAATAGGCTATAAAGTTACATAGATTGAGATGGCTAGGTCACGTGCTGCGCATGACTAACCATCGCCTTCCCTTCCCGACGGGCATTACTAGGTAGCTGATATAGGTGCAGGTTGGAAAAGAGTAAGCGGTGGTCAAACAAAAACATCGCATCAATCAATCCATGAAATCCTTGACAGTTAAACTGAGTCAGGTAGGGAGGGAGATGCAGACTTCCGGGTTGGGGCCCTCGAGACTCTCAGAATCAATGGCTGGAGATAGACAATAGGTGACATGGCTCAAAATCGTTGTCAATGGCTTACGCAGATGTATTCAGTCTCTGTAATCTTTCATATTCCTTTCTACCCTTATTCATTCTGTTTCACTCTTATACTTGTCAAAACTCTATTGATTCTCTTCACTCATTTTCTTGCCTACCTTTGTGTGGTATTTGGAACGTGGCAACTGGAACTGCTGCACTTTGGTGCCAAGTTCTATGTTGAATCCAGACAGACAAACAAGTCATAGAATCTTGTTGACCAATAAAGCGTAACTAGGAGGACTGTTTACCAAACAACGTTGACTCGTTATAAGAATCTCTTTGGAATTTACCGAATTACTAGACAAACCATCCGGTTAACTATCTGTTTCAGGTTAAACCATGAACTGATATCAGTTAGAGAACCACTGAAAACTGGGGAATACTGGACAGCTGTTTTGTCCTAGTTTGGGACTTATTGGCGTTACTCTCTCATTTCGAACCCAGTAACTTCCGGTTACAAAGCAAGCTCGTATACCATCTACCCACTAGGACCCTATTCAAAGGCACATGAATCCTGACTTCTATCAGTTCGAAATAGCTGTCCAGTACTCCCGTGGTTTGCATTGGTCCTCTAACTGATATCAATCCGTAGTATAACCTGGAAAAGACAGAATCCTTACAAACTTATTATTGAAAAGTTTAACTACTTATCGGTAATGGTAATAATAATCTAGGGTGTTTAATGTGTGGTTTGCTCTTTTTTATATTGATCAGTAAGATTTGACTTGTAGTGCACTTGAAGTGCACCATCTGTCGATTTCTCATTTTTATTACTTTTATTGTACGATTGGCATTCTTCATTGAATTCTTAAATTAGATACTTTTTTTTAAAAAATACACTGACATTGCACTTTGGATAGATTGTTTTTGTTTGCTTGCTTGCTTTTCTTAATTACATTGTATAAGTACAATTTCAGATTAGATTTTTGAGTTATTGATAAATATTCTTGTCTATCAGTGCTGGATACATGTTTTTTGCACTTTGGAAATGATTTAATTATTATTATCACTCTCAAGTCTGTGTGGAGATCAACAGCCCTACTCAGCATGAAAATGAAATTAAGGTCCGGATTTTCAACTCCAATTTGAAGTCAGTGCTACTCACTATATATATGGATCAGAGACTTGGCACCGAGTCACGAAGGGCACTTCGAACAAACTACAGACCTTCATCAACAGCTGTCTTCGCTCAGTACTTCATTCAAGATCAGATGGCCGGCCATAAACGGTTAGCAACAGGGATTTCTGGTGATGAATGAACCAACTCAGCAGGAACCAATTGTGCAACGAATAAGCAGGAAGAAATGGAGGTGGATTGGTCATACTTTGAGGAAACCATCAAGTGATATCACTAGACAGGCCGTCGAGTGGAACCCGAAAGGGAAGCGGCGAGTTGGTCGTCAGTGCGAGGGTGAGATGAAGGAGCTCATGTGAAATGGAGATTAAAGCATATGGGCAGATGTGGAGCCAGGTGAAAACGTTTGCAGAGGACCGAACGCAATGGACACGTTTGGATGAAGCCCTATGTTCCTTTAGGAACTAAAGGAAACAATAATAACCATTCCCGTGCGTTCCGAGTGGATCCTAAGGCTTCAATAGTACACCTCGATTCTGTTCTGTTCACTACATACCCAAACACTTTCATCTCTTTCTCACGCTATCCCATGTCATCCCTGAACGTCTCATTCGGGTCCCATTCAAGCTGTGGTCTTGAGGGCTCTGTCACTCAGCGGTTTCCTCAGGGTATGTGCAATCCATCTCCACTTTATTCTGCATGTACTGTTAACCGATAGGTTCTTATTGTGTCCAGTGAATTGCAGAGTTCCTTGTTGCTAGTTCCGTTTGGCTTACCATTCAGTATGCAATGAAGGCAGCTGTTGATAAAAGTTTTCAGAAGCCTTTTTCGTGACCCACTAAATCTCTGTTCTATGTAGAAGAATTGACTCAACATTGGTTCTGAAAAATCTGAATTTCGATCTTTGTGATGAGTGCAGCAGATTTCCAAACTGACTTCAGAGTGATAAAGGTTTGTCTTGACTTTTCGGTCCTGGCTTGCTTTGACATCTTCATCCATACCATTGCTTGTACTTGAAACGATGCTGCGTCGTAGGTAAGTGGAAGAAGTGACCTCCTTCGAATTGATCTCGTTGTTACTGGTTGGTTGGTGTTTGTCGTAGTTATTAGTTAGGTACCTTCATCACCCCTGTATTCTCTGTGTTCAGTTTTTTCGTTTGTTCTTTCTTATTTGGTGTGTCTCAGTAGCATATTTATCACTTCTGCAGGAAGCGCGGTTGTTGTTAATCCGGACCCCGACCGACCCGGCGTGATATTTTGTGAGTTTGTTTGAATCACAGTATTGGATTGGGTAGCTGCTCTTTGTGTAACCGCTATCCAAACAACCTTTCTGGCATGGTAGGACCAACAGGAACATAAGTTCCAGCCGGTGTAGCTCGTTGGGTCATTGCGATATGCAAGCCCGATCACCACGTCGAGGTAGCCATTGAGAGCGGAAGACATGAGAAGATTAGCTGTCTTCGATCATAGATGTCTGCGTTCTATCTCCCGTGTGAAGTGGTATGATAAGGTGAGCAATATTCAGGTTAGGCGTTGAGTGCTAGGTAAGGAGGGGAAATCAATAGACGAGACTGTGAAATTACATCGACTGAGATGGTTAGGACATGTGTTGCGTATGCCTAGTCATCGCCTTCCTCTCCAATGGGCAGTGTTAGCTGACATACGGTCAGGCTGGAAAAGAGTTAGCTAGCGGCGGTCAAACGAAAACATGGCACCAGTCAATGAAATCCACAACAGTGAGTTTAAGCCACGGAGGGAGGTTTAGACTTCCTAGTTGGGGTCCTCGGAACGGTGAAAACCAATGGCTGGAAACAATTGGTGATATGGCTCAAAATCGTTCTCGGTGATGGCTGGTGTAGATGCATCCACTCCTTGTGACTTATGATTTCAAATGAAACTATATTGTTCTTCTTTATTACTATTCCTTTGTCTCACACCTCAATTTACTGTCGCTAATATGCATTTCTTCTACTTTCTTCTGTTTCTTTGTGTGCTACATGGTGTGTGGCGACTTGAACTGCCGCACACATGTGCAAAGTTTTATGTCGAAAACCGACCGACCGACTGTGTTCATTTGATCTCCTGTCTTCACTACCTTTCCTTCGAGTTCGTTGGTTTTCTCCTGTCTATGGTGCTACTAAACACATAAATCGTCTGAAAAGTCCAAATCTTTTAGATTATTCTTACCAGTCCAACTTATTTCTGTCTTTTTGTTCCGTACACTCTATTGTATGATTCAGTCCACCACATTTAGGAGTATCATCAATCTATCTGTCTGTCTGTTTTCGACATAGAACTTTGCACATATGTGCGGCAGTTCAAGTCGCCACACACCATGTAGCACACAAAGCAAAAGAAGAAAGTAGAAGAAATGCATAATATAGTCAGTAAACAGAGGTGTGAGACAAAGGAATAGTAATAACGAGGAACAAAACAGTTTCATTGGAAATCATAAGTCACAAGGAGTGGATGCATCTACACCAGCCATTGAGAACCATTTTGAGCCATGTCACCAATTGTTTCCAACCATTGGTTTTCACCGTCCCGAGGACCCCAACCAGTCAGGAAGTCTACACCTTCCTACGTGGCTTAGACTAACTGTTGTGGATTTCATTGACTGGTGCCATGTTTCCGTTTGACCGCCGCTAGTTCTTTTCCAACCTGACCCTTTATCAGCTAACATTGCTTGTTGTCGACGAAGGCGATGACTAGGCATACGTAACACATATCATCAATAATCGTAAGCAGCCTTGTCTTTCACCTGACTTCGCTTGAATGGCTTCATCGGGTTTTCCGTTGCAAATCATTTGACATGTTGTGTTAAATGAGGCGGATAAAAGTTTGGAGTACTGCACTACGTAGTGTTGAAGCAGCTTCCAAATCACTTCGTAGCCAAGCCTGTCGATGACCTTTTCAAAATTCATAAAGTAGAAGTAATAATTAACAAATATTATTTCTCATGTGCATCAATGAACTGTTTGATTTTACAAACAAATAACTAAAGTTTTGTTCAATCTGAAAGTATATGCCAGCTGTTCTTTCCATCTCTTGTGTTCCGAGTGGAACATAGGGCTTCAAGCTTTGAACGTTCACTATAGCCTGCAGGTGCTTTGTGTTTTTAAACGTGGTAGGGTTGCTAGCCTGACTTTCAACTCTACCTCCCCCCTGGCTTACTGCTTGTTTCCAAGCTAGTCAGCGTTTAAGAGTGCGCTGACCGGACTTCCCACATGCATGGTGACCATTCTACTATACTGCCAATGAATTCCTTGGTTAAATATTCTCCATTTGAGAGATTGTAAAATCTAGGGTTACATGCCAGCGCGCAACACTTGCCCTGGCTCTTGACCTGTGTGTAACATTTGACTTGTTCGACCGAGAGGTACTATGACATTCTCTGATAAATAACTATGTCTCTATAATATATGAGAAAGAGAAAAACATAATTATTCTTATAGTAAACAACACATTTCAGCCTGGTGTTCTTTGCATCGCAAACACAAGTAATTCAGGTCTATGAATCTGCTGTATCTGATGTCTAGATTTTATAAAACACAAAATAATCGATAAATTCCTCTTCCAGGCTCTACAATTATATATATATATATATGTTTATATACACAGAATATTTTAAATTAGTAGTTAATAACAATATTAGTGTTTTTTTAAAATAATATCGATTTGTAAAGTATGATCAGTGCAATTACAGTTTATTAAAGATGCTTAAATTATAATAATAATAATAATAATAATAATAATAATAATAAAGATATCATAGCGAATAGAATATCAACTGAAATTAGGGAAATTCTAAAAAAATTCTGGATTATTCAAACCTGGATGGTCAAGGTAATGATTATGTCTGAACTAACTTCTTTTGGATGCATAAATTAGGCTTGTTAATATGGATCCCCACATCCTCAGCAATATTTGGTAGTCGAACGCTTAAAGCAAAATTGAGATTCGTAGGTATGCGGTAAATGACCCTGAAAGCATGATTAACGTCAATATTGTGTTCTGTATCCACAAGATGAGTGGGATTGAATAGCACTGCGAATATATTTTGTTTGTCCTTTGCTCAACCAGGCAGGTTGATGTTCGGAAATTCGACGAGAAACACGCCTAATTGTACGGCCTATGTAACTGGCTCCACAGGAGTAGTTAAATTAGTATATACACATGGAAGAGGCGAAATTAGGCAGTTTGTCTTTTACTCCCGAACGCAAAAGAGGAGTGGTTTTAAAGATACAGCGTAATTCAGCAGCAGGGAATGCTCTTTTTACCACATTTCTAAGTCGCTGTGCTAGTATCTCACTGGTGTTGTCTCCTAGGAACTGCATCTGTAAGAACAAGGCCTTTTTTGGAACTGTTGGTAACTTGGGCTGTTTTGGTTTCAGATTCATATTCTTATCAGTAAACTTTTCAGGAGAACCATTCTCACTTAGCAACCGTTTAATATTTTTAAGTTCTTCGTTGAGACATTCATCCGAGCAAATCTCTCTTGCTCTGTGTTCCAAGCACTTTATTACATTGCGTTTGTATTTCAAGGGCACAAAGCTGAGAAAATGTGTGTACTGGCCCGTTGATGTAGGTTTTCTATAAACACTTCTTCTTATTGTGCCGTCCTCTTTTCTGGTCATAAGGACGTCTAAAAATGAAATACTGAAGTCTTTTTCTTTCTCAGTAGTAGAATTTATTTTTAGGCAATTAACCGTATATGTAGTACGGATGATCAGAGAATTTTAGATTTTTTTTTTCGAGTACTCTTACTAATGTAAATATAATTGTACTTGCACAAACTCAAAAATTCGTCTGTTGTAGTGTCCTGCTTCTTCTTCTCTTCTCTATTCTTTTCCCCTTTTTGTAATGTTTTCAAAATGTGATCAATATATATTATGCTCTCTGGTGGTGATTTGTCATTCAGTCGGTTACATAGCTGTGAAATTGCGTTATGCATTTTCGATAGTTGGAGGCAATCGGCCACAAGAAGCCTTGCACCTAGGTTTCGTGCTAGTTGGCACTCATCAGCAAGGCGTATCTGCAACCTTGAAGGAATTCATGTCCCTTCTGAGATTCGAACCCGCGTCACCCAGTGCTGCAGTCAGAGACGTTACCACTGAGCTATTTGGGCTCGCGATTGACCTCCTGTAGGACTGTAGTGGGTATTTTGCATTATGCATTTTTGGTATCTACTCCTTTAAGTGTTCTCTTGTATGTGTGTGTGTTTTGCTTCTATTAACAGAATCCTTTGCTGAATCAATTTATACCGTCAATTATCCTCTGGTCAGTGTCTGCTTTATTACCGTACATTGTCTTCAATTCTGATCGTATTGTTGGTCATTGGACAAAATCATGTCTACATTTAACTGTTATGACCAAAACATTCACCTTACTGATTCTAATGATTTTGATACTCCCATCGCTTGGTTTGACATCGTAAGTTTTTTAAAGTTCAGCAGTTTGGTATATTTTACAATTTGAATTTCTTAATAATAATAACAATAATAATAATTTACTTTATTCCAAAAACGGTACTTATAATACAGAATGGAATTCACAGTATTTGTCACAATATTGCATCTGATTTACTCAAAATATATATGAAATTAAAAAAATTAAAACAAAATTAATCGGAGGAATTTGTCCACATTCACGACATAATTATTAGATATAATAATAATAGTAATAATAACAGTGAGTTTGTTTCAAACGGTATTGTCGATTCATTTTGGAAACTTTAACATGTTACAGATTATTGGGTCTAATGTTCTGTTGATATAGTATAGTGAGGGGAAATACAAAATTAACAGTCATAATACAGCTTAAAATTATGTTCACACTTATGAAAAAAAATAAACAAAAAGAAAAAATTGAGAGGATTATAAATATAAGAAATACAATAACAATAAAGTATGATGCTTTAAGGTAGAAGGAAATGGTCTATTTAGTGGTGCTAAGAAGGTTAGTTAGTTCATGCCTGACACTATTTTCTCCACATAAAGTACGTGCCGCGAAATATGGTATAGTGGAATTTTTATACTTAGACGTACGTGCATAAATTCTTCTGAAAAGACTTCTTGTTCTACCTGAGGAGGAGACACAAGGTTGGAGCTGCTGGTAGTGTGGGTGCTCAGAGTCTGACAAAATTCCTCTAGCGAATCTGTTGCATGACATCAAGTGTCCATCAGTGACAATGCCAACGATATGGCCCAATGGGATACCACTCGTCCTACTGACAGTCTTCAGAGTTCTACTAAGTATGACATAGTCCTTTTTAAGCAATCCAGGAAAGAATAAGGGTGAACAGTAAAGAGGAATAGGTAAAATACACGAGTTGATAAACTGTAAGAGGAGTGGTTGAGTTATGCTTGAGTGCCTTAACTTCTTCGTAATGTGAAAAGTCAGACGAAATATTCTTTTAGAAATCGCTAAGACATGAGAGGACCAGGATAGGTCAGAAGAGAGAATAAATTGTAGCGTTGTTACGCAATGTTTTAAGTTGTTACTTCTAATACTGTGTGTATAATGTAACATGTAGAAAAAGCAAAATTGCATTGTATGCTACACTTATGTGCCCTTAATTTTGTCTGTAATTAATTTTGTAACCATTAACTTTAATAAAGTCTGAATTGTTCCTTTTTGCCAATTTCTGACATCGTCTATGCTAGACTTTTGCGTTCAGCGAAGTGCTTCTAAAAGATGAACTGTTACTGACTGTTAACTATTTATATTTATCAGTGAATTTAGTGTCGGTTGAGATTATTTAGAATGTATATATATATATATATATATATATATATATATATATATATATATACAGCTATACTCTCAAGTATAGTTGAATGAGACAGTAAAAGCTGTCTGTCAACTCTCCGTCTACTTGTGTGTTTTCACATACCAGTGGTATTGTTGTCGTGACAGTTGATGTTAATATTTGTGATTATAGATATAAGTATAAAACTTGGGCACTATGGTAGAGCATAACTTCATTATGGATAAGATTTTATTTTGATAAATCACACAGTGTTGTATAATAATATTAACTAATGACGTTTCGAGCACAAGCTATTGCTCATAATCATATCAAGTTACTCACACAACTTCTTTCCTTCATTTATATACATGTGTGGAATCGATTAGATATTAGGGTGGCATTCAAACCTACAAACTCACTCAGACAGAAGCTCTGTAGGTTAAAGGACCCTGTTGACCCTATTAAACAAAATAATATAATTCACAAAATACCCTGCAATGACTGTGAAGTCAATTACATAGGTCAAACTAGTAGATCGGGGGTAGTCAGATTATCAGAACATAAGAATTTAGCTAAAAAAAGTTCAGCAATTGCACTTGACGCACTAACACACAACCACACAATAGGGTGGGATAGGGTTAAAATTCTAAAGCGTAACATAGGTAGGTGGAGAGAGAGGTTCATTACGGAATCCTTGTTCATTGAGTCTACACCTAACACATGCAACAGAAATGACTCAATACAAATACCAGAAATATGGAAGATATTATTACCGCCGGTCAAATCAGAAGAGAATAATAAATAATCTTAATATTCTATTTCAACTCAAGCACATCACAACATTCTAACAAGTAACTTATTTTGACTATAAAAACACTCGTCTTGTTTCCCATGTGACTGTAATTGATCAATAACACTCGTATTATTATTTCTGAATGTACATTATCTCATATTGAATTTTATTCCAATATCTAATCGATTCCACACATGTATATAAATGAAGGAAAGAAGTTGTGTGAGTAACTTGATATGGTTATGAGCAATAATTTATGCTCGAAACGTCATTAGTTAATATTACTGTACAACACTGTGTGATTTATCAAAATAAAATCTTATCCATAAGGAGATTTGTAAATATAGTTCGTTTTCTTCGTGGTCCATTGGATCACATTTGTTGGTCGTGTCCAAAGCTTTCTGATGTCTTCCGGTAAAAAAATAATGATAATTTATATCGAATTAATTAAGCAGGAGACAGTGAGTGGGTTGTCAAGCTAAAAAGGAATCGAACAAAAAGGTGGCTGTAATGCTTAATACTGATATTGTTTGAAATCAGTAAATCAAATGTAGCAAATCAAAAATTTAGGATTAATCGTAACAAACGTAACATCTTCTCCAAAATTTGAGGTGGCTAAGACAAGTGTTATGCATTCCTCGTCAAGCAAGGTTGGCTGACATAGGATTCAACTGGAAGGGAGTTAGTTAGTGGCAGTCAAATCAGAACATGGCATCACCCCCCCTTAATGTTTTCAGCTGTAGGTTCGAGCCACATAAATAAGTGTAGACTGCCTTGCCGTAGTTGTCAAGGCACTAAAAAGCAATGGCTCAATACCGTTGGTGATATGTCACAGAGTCGTTCTCATTGGCGGAGATACCTTCACTCTCTTCGCACTCCTATGTCCATCAAATTATTAAAAAGACGGTTGCAGCAAAGAAAATTTTCTTTTCGATGAAGTCATCAACTAGGCTGTACATTCGTGTATTTATATTACGTGTGTGAGAATGCTGCAGAATTATTTCCGGTCAGAGGTCAGATTAATAAAATTACTAAGTGTAATAAACATAAGATAGGTGGTGGCACTGTTCTAGAAATATTTCAGGCCAATGATCAAATTAGAAATTACAATGTGTAATAATCAGGAAGATCGGGTAGAAAAGATAAAATAGGATTATAATTACTAGAAAACTAGTCAGTTTGTATAATTATGGGTTAAGGATGTAGTACTAACGAAATGGGTAGGAGGTTCTGACATACAAAAATAAAAATAAAAACAGTAACCAAATCTAATAATGCAGATTTATATTATTATTATTGTTCCCTTCGGTTCCTAGTGGAACATAGGGCTTCAACTGCACGCCTCCACTTGCTTCTGTCTTCTGCTGTACTTTTCACCTGCCTCCATGTTGGTCCATACTGTTTCAGTTCCTCTTCACACGATCTCCTCCATGTCACCCTTGCACTGACGTCCCACTCGCCACTTCCCTTTCGGGTCCCACTCGAGCTATGGCCTGACGCGCGATGTCACCCAGCGGCCTCCTCAGCCAGCGAGTGTCCAATCCATCTCCACTTTCTCCTGCATATTTCTTCAGCGATTGGTTATTGTTTTGTTTGTTCCCATAGTTTGTTTCTTGTTGGTTCTTGTTCTTTCCGGCCATCTGATCTTCAGTATAGAGCCAGCGAAGACAGTTGTTGATAAAGGTCAGGAACCTGTTGAAAATATTCTTTGTGACCCGCCAGGTTTCTGTTCCGTATAGAAGAAGTGATTGACTTGACGTTTGTATTGAAAATCCGAATTTTGTTGTTGAATGTTGCTGAGTGACGAAGATTTCCAGATTGGTTTCAGGTTGATGAATGTGTTTGTGGCCTTCCTTATTCCCGATTTGATATCCTCGTCCGTTCCTCGTGTAGTTGAGACAATGCTCCCTAGATGAGTGAATGAAGTAACCTGTTTCAAATCCCTCCTGTTGATGGTGATTGGCGCTAATAATGCAGATAGGGATTTAAAAAGTAAATATAACAAATGCACAGGAAGGTTTGACAAGAAAGGCAATAGGATAATCATTATTAGTGAGACTGACTTTTCATGATGGCCACAGTAGGGACAATGGTTGGACCCCCCCTCCTTTTTCCTGTTCGACGTCCGTAAGAGATAATTCTTTGCGACCTTCTGAGTTCTACTCACCGTATTCCATCATCACCTTTGCATTTCACCCCTTTTGTACGCTAAGTAAAATTTCATTTCATTTTGGGAGTTGTTTTAAAGAAGTTTGAAATTTGGCTTCGAAGAACTAAAGAGACTTTGGGATGTTCTTTTAAGAGTCAATCAGCAACGACGGCTATTTTTGTCACTTGGACTGCTTTGTGTGCTGGGTGAAGTGTGGCGACTCGAACTGCTGCACATCGGTGCAAAGTTCTTCGTCTAAACCAGTCAGCTGCCCAGGCTGTAGTAGATGGACCTCGATTTGAATCTGAAACGTATTGGTTGCAGGTGGAATGCTTAAGCCAATGAGTCACACCGGTGTATATTAGAACTGATTGTTGTATGGTACATAAAACTACACCTCATTTTCACTCAAATGGGTTCTGAGTTCGAGTCTCTTTCCACCTATTTCAGTAAGGTTTCGTGTGCACTTCGGATTGTGAGGGCGATTGTTACTTCCCGGCTGCCCACACCGTGGAAGTTGGTTGCGTGACCGCAGATCCCAGGGGACAACTGCTTGAGGCCGGTCACACACGGCCTGTTTTTGTTTGTTCTTTTTCATTTGGTGTGTCTCAGTAGCGTACTTATCACTTCTGCCCTGTGACACGGCAGCAGAAAGCGCGGTTGTTAATCCGGGCCCCGACCGATCCGGCATGATATTTTGTGATTTATTTGAAGTCATAGGATTGGATTGGGTAACTGCTCTTTGTCTAACCTCTATCCAAACAACCTTTCTGGCATGGTAGGACCCACAGGAACATAAGTTCCAGCCAGTATAGCTTGTTGGGTCATTGCGGTGTTCAAGCCCGACCACCACGTCAAGGTAGCAGCTTTCGGTAGAGTGTTGGACAAAGAGGGAAAATCAATCGAAGAGGCTATGAAGTTACATAGATTGAGATGGTTAGGTCACGTGCTGCGCATGCCTAACCATCGTCTCCCCCGACGGGCATTACTAGCTGATATAGGTGCAGGTTGGAAAAGAGTAAATGAAGTGGTGGCCAAACAAAAACATGGCATCAATCAATCCATGAAATCCCTGACAGTTAAACTGTGTCAGATAGGGAGATGCAGACCTCCGGGTTGGGGCCCTCGGGACTCTAAGAATCAATAGCTGGAGACAATAGATGACATGGCTCAAAATCGTTGTCAATGGCTTACGCAGATGTATTCAGTCTCTTTAGCCTTCATATTCCTTTCTACCATTACTCATTCTGTTTCACTCCTCTACTTGTCAAAACTCTATTGATTCTCTTCTCTAATTTTCTTGTCTACCTTTGTGTGGTATTTGGAAGGTGGCAACTGGAACTGGTGCACTTCCGTGCGAAGTTCTATGTTGAATCCAGCAGCAGCAGCAGCAGTATTTCAGTAAGGCATAAACGCAGTCATACTTCCATTGCCTTCCTCGACTACTAATGTTAGCTTCCACAGGACTAGGTTGGGAAAGAGCCAAGAGTGGGCGAATCAAAACCATGAAATCTCTGACAGTTAGTCTGAACCGCATAGGGTGGTGTATATTGCCCAGTTGGGGTCCTCGAGGTGCTGTCAACTATTGGCGTGGGACTGTTGATGATATGGCTCGAAACGGCATTCACTGTTTCTAATATCACAAATGGCTTACATTCTCATTATTCATTATAAAATTGAAAAGTATATTAAGAGAATATCGGGGATTTCACGAATTTCGGACACTACAAGGAGTGAATGAGTGTGTACCACTGAGTAGGATTATGCGCCATATCAACAATCTTCTCAAGCCAATGATTCCTCTCGTCTCGGAAACACCCGTCAGGCTGTCTATACCTTTCTACAGAACTGTTTCAGACCAATTGTCAACGACTTCATAGATTATTGCCACCTTTTGGTTTCATCACATGTAACTAACTCTCCCAACATGATCCTATGTCAACTAACATTCATGGTTGCTATTTCCTAAATCAATAATGCTTTCTTAAGAGGATTACAATTTGCAGTAATAAGAGATTCTATTTTCAGGTAGTCTCCTGTCTGATATGTTGTGTTTATTTTTAATAATGCGTCGGTGGCACAGTGGTTAGGACTCTCTCGCCGACCATGAACATGGTCCGGGGTTCGATCCCCTGCCACAGACGCACACCTGATATCATCTATGGTCAGCCTGCAAAATTTGGGCTACCGATATCACATGCTGAAAATTCCATACCTGTACCAAAAAGAAATACGGTGTGGAATCAAGCTGTAATCAGAAATATTAAAAAAAAATCAAAATCAAATACACAGTGTCAGCATTCTTTGCCTAGTTTAATAATTATTGGCAATTATTAATTAATCTAGTGTATGGTACGTGTGTCTTGAAGAGAGAAAAAAGAGAAGCATTCACTTGTTTTCATGCGTTGCCTTTTTTATATGGATTCATTTGATTTTGATAAGGTCTTGAGGTGTGTGTGTGGATCTCTAGGTTATTCTGGCTTTTCCAATTGTATTGCATACTATACTATACTACAATTAATGTATAAACTACCAGGGTAGTATATCTATATATGTATGTATATAGATATCATTCACTCGCGTGTATATCATATCAGGTGTCAATCAGTCAGCTAAGCCCTAATGTTTTGTATTTAGTTCACAATGACTGACTGCAAAATAATGACATGCATTACGTCTATGCTTGTTACTGTACTTGTTAACTGTACACTTTCTATGTGTAATAATGAGATGTCTCTTTTATTGACTGACAAAGTTTGGTGTGCTGTTCACTGTTTCACTACGGTGAAAATATGTACACACTTATATATATATATATATATGCAAGCTTCAGAGAATTTCAGGTAGTTTTGCGAGCATTACGGTTGATTTTCTAGTGATAATTGTGACTGATATATATGTGAGAAACTTGGGCACTGTGGTAGTAAGTAATTCCATATTAGTTTGTTTATTAGATATATCACACAGTGAAACAGTATTAATAATAATAATAATATTAATGACGACACCAACAATAAGGAATCTAAATCATCAGTAGTAATCCCATACAAGGAAGGAACCTCGGGAGCCTTACGCAGAATTCTTAACAAGGCAGGAATAAAAGCGGCTGGCATTCAAACCCACAAACTCAATTAGAAACAAGCTTTGTCGGTTAAAGGATCACACCTATGGAGCCTTTAAAACAAAACAATTTAGTTTATCTAATACCCTGCCTGCAATGATTGTTAGGTCAAATACATAGGTCAAACTAGTAGAACAGGGGCAGTCAGACTAGCCGAACATAGAAACCTAGCTAAATCTAGATTGTTTGATCCAAATAAGATAAGAAATCTAGAGAGTATTTCAGCTATTCCACTCACTACATGCAGTTACACACAACCATACAACAGGATGGGATAGGATGACAGTTTTAAAATCTAATGTCACAGGGTATGGAGAGAGATTGATAACAGAAGCTTTGTTTATCGAATCAACTGCAAATACATGTAATAGGAATGATTCATCACCTGTCCCCGATATCTGGAAAATTCTACTACCCCAACGACGACAAATAGGAGAGAAGAAAGAAAACTATAAAACTCAAGTTTCGAAGTCGTGTGATTATAATTGATGACATGATTGTGAACAGTAATAAATTTTGTTCGAAACTGTGTCATCCAGTAAATGATACTGTTTCATTGTGTGATACATCTGATAAACAAACTCATATGGAATAATTGTGACTGACCGATCTCTTTTCTTGACAAAGTCTACTTTGAAATAAGGCAAACTTCCGTTAACCCAGCGTCTGAATATATATAATTTCTTGGAATTCTGACATGTTGTGTCAGTTTAGATTTGGCAATGGTGCGATGACACTTATCGGTGGATGTGGGTAAATCATAGGCTGTTAGATTTCTTTTGACCTGTGAAACATGCATACTTCGTGATGCCTAGAGCTGTGGCTTTTTCTTATTTACGTTGCTCGACTTTCAAACGTTGGGTCATAGGTTCGAAGCTTGTCCCATCTGAAGAGCTTTTGACAATCAGATTTGGCTGATAGGCAGTTGCATAGAGGAATACAAGTGGTTGTTGAATATTATTTCATTCTGCGAAGTTGTTGTGATTGATGGCGACTAGCGGTGGAATGCTGGAGGTACATTTCGTCCTACTTTGGACTCGTCATCCGAACATACTTGCATTTCCAGTGAATTATGGTCTACTCACTGAGGCTCGAACCCTGAATCCATCGTTTCTAACACCAAAGCACTATCCACTGAGCTTTAAAGGACCATAAGAGTCGTCTCTTGTGTAAAGGGTATCAATTTATGTTTGTTTGCAGGTTAATATGCATTTCCCCTTTGATTGATTAAGCTAGATCGAAATGCGTGGTCTCCAGTAGGCCATAAGGATCGATCTTTTTTGTATTAAGTTCTCCGTTGGAAGTGAGTCGGTCAGAGTCAACCTGAAAGATTCGCATTGGGATGAAAAATATCCAGTTACCAGGGCAAAGAAAGACTGATAACTGCTTCTTTCTGAGCGCACAAATCAGGTTTCAGGCGCTTGATGGAAAAGGCTTCAGCCATAGCCTATCCTGCAGCTAAGCTCGTTCCCGTCTTTCGAACAACTTGCTCTCTGGTGCAATCAAAAATCGATAGATATCCTTCTCATGTTAACTCCAACTGTATATACAAATTTACATGTATCTGCGGGAGCAGTTACATTGGAAGAACAGAAAGAAGGGCATATCTATGATTTTCTGAACATGTACCAAAAAGCTTACGTCTAAAGGGAACAAATGCTTTAAACAGTGCCATCACCAGGCCTCTTCTTGACACGGGTCATGAAGTGGACGTCGAAAAGTCGTTCAAAATTATCAATAAGCAAAAGAGTTCAATGCTCCTTAAGTTTGCTGAAGCCATATCCATCAAGAGCCTAAAACCTGATTTGTGCGTTCAGAAAGAAGCGGTTATCAGTCTTTCTTTGCCCTGGTAACTGGATATTTTTTATCCTAATGCGAGATGCTGAAAAGTTTTCATTTTGTATGATTATTGTTGCTCGGAATTGTGTTCAATATTACATATATGTACATATTATTAGTGTATTCGTATATTGATCGATTGATTTCTGTTTAAAATGAACTCTGTGCAAGTATGTCAAATTGTTTTTGTAGATACATTTAACAATGTTTTTGCCCTGTAAGCAGCTGACGAGAAGGCGACGAAATTAAAGATGGTACCATTTTATTCTGCTAAAACTGTAGTTGTTGCTTTGTTCAAAAGTATATCCTCAGTTTTTTTTCCTGTTCACTGCAGTCTTCTTCAGCTGGCTGGCTCCCCAACTGACCATGAACTTACATTTCCTCCCCCTCCTCCTCTAACTCATCGCCTATCTTTTGGGTTCCAGTAATGCGTAGCTCTGGTGCGCTATGTCACCCAACAGTCTGCTCCCTGTTTGTCCAATTTATCTCCATTTTCTTCGGCATCTGTGTTCAGCGATAGGTTTTTAACTGATTCATTCTAAATTTTCTTGTTCCTTATCCTTTTCGCGCTTGCCACACCTGATCTTCAGTATGGAACGAAAGCAGCTATCGACAAAAGCTGTTTGAAACGCTTTTTTTGACGCACTACGTTTCTGACCCATATAGAAGAGAGAACTGAGTTAACATGGATTCTATTATTATTATTATTAGTATTATTGTTCCCTTGGGTTCCTAGTGGAACATAGGGCTTCAACTGCACGTCTCCACTTGTTTCTGTCTTCTGCTGTTCTTTCCACTTGCATCCATGTTAGTCCATACTGTTTCAACTCTTCTTCACACGACCTCCTCCATGTCACCCTTGCACTGATGTCCCACTCGCCGCTCCTCTTTCGGGTTCCATTCGAGCGTTGGCCTGACGCGCGATATCACCCAGCGAGTGGCCTCCTCAGCGAGTGTCCAATCCATCTCCACTTTCTCCTGCATATTTGTTGGGCAATTGGCTCTTGTTTCGTTTGTTTGTTCCCATAGTTTGTTTCTTGTTGGTTCTGGTTCATTCCGGCCATCTAATCTTCAGTATGGAGCGAAGATAGTTGTTGATAAAGGTGTGCAACAGGCTGTTGGAAATATTCTTTGTGACCCGCCAAGTTTCTGATTCGTAAAGCGAAACTGACTTGACGTTTGTATTGAAAATCCGAATTTTGCTGTTGATGCTGGGTTAAGTGACGAAGATTTCCAGATTGGTTTCAGGTTAATGAATGTGTTTCTCGCCTTCCCGATTCTCGATTTCACATCCTCGTCCGTTCCTCCTGTGGTTGAGACAATGCTCCCTAGATAAGTGAATGAAGTAACCTCTTTCAAATCCCTTCCGTTGATGGTGATTGGCCCTGGATATTGCTGCTGTTGATGCTAGAAATCCGAATATTGTTCATTATGCTGACTGCATCAGATTTACACAATGATTTTAGAATAATGAAAATCTGTTGTTGTACTTTTCGAATTCCGAACTTTGACATCCTCATCCGTAGTGTCGCCTGTAGGTTGACACTGTGCTGTCTAGATAAGTGAAAGAAGAGACTTCCTTCATTTTTCACCCCCTTTGGTAGTGATTGGTGCGTGTTGTTGTCGGTTAGTTGGTTGGTTACCTTCACCACTTACTCTGTTTTTGTATTCTGTATTGCTTAGTCTAGCTTAACTAAGATATATATTTATTTTCATTATTGTCTATCAATCTTTTCTTGTTTGTTATACTATACTTTTGTTTTTCTGTTTTTTGATACACACTCAGAATACCTGCTCTACTTCAATGGCTTTTTCCCGAAATGCGTATCATACCGTTAGTCCCATCGAATGATGATAATACCACTGTAGTGGATTCAACTACTACTACTGCTACTACTACTACTACTACCACTACTGCGACTATTACCATTGCTGCTATGAATGCTACTACTACTACTACTACTACTCCTACTATTACTACCACTACAACGCCTTCTTCACTTGAATTTGAAAATACCACAAGTCCATTTATCCCATTGGGGCCACAATCTTTTCAATGGGAATGTGTTTTTATGCCAGATAATGGTGCTTTCTTCGTGAATTATGTTATCACTGCAGCATTTATTGGTACAGCATTAGAATTAGTTCGTTTCTCTGAATTAATTAATTATGCCTGTCGATTAATGTGTGTTAAATCAGGTGCTGAAAAAGGCGGTGTACGAAAGGTGAGTGTAGGGCTCAATTTTTCTTTCTCCTGTTGTATATATTGTATGTTCCCTTTTGCGCTATATATTTCAATCATCTTACTGAATATTTGATGGAAATATACACTTCAACACATTTTATACTTACTTTACTTTACTTCGGCTATCTCCTACGGGAGGATGAGCCGGCTGCATGAACATCTCAAATCATCGAAGAGAGTTCATGAAGTTTCATGGGAATTTGGTACGAGTGATGTCCCCAGAATCGCTCGGCATTTTGTTTGATAGTGCAGCTCTAGCCTTTACACAACCAAGCGTGACCTACAAGGCAGTAGTAGTGGAGTAGGGAGTCCACTATCCATTGGCAGCCGGTGACCGGAGTTCGGTTCATACGCCTTTTTGAATGAGGCCAGACAAACAGGACATCCAACAAGCCCTTTGTCTATACGTCTGCCGGTGAGCTCCAGTGAGCTTCATACGCCAGTCGTTGGAGGTTTGGAATCAGGGTTTAGCCATCTTCTCTAGACTGTCATCCAATGGACAGTCAACCCGGTGAAGAGCGCCGGGCATCCCCTTTCGCCCTCTCACTTTGGTGGAAAACACCTCCGCCACGTGGAGGCAGTGAGTAGGACTTCCTCAGGAGAGGCTATGTAAGACGCCCGGTCATATGGGGGCATTTCAAGAGGTGTGCGGAGGGGTGGCCAACCCACAGCGCAAAGCACCCACCCCCGACCCATCATATGACTCTTGTACGTCGGTGGTACAAAAGTAGAATGCTCGCCGACCACGCATTTGGTTCGGGGTTCGATCCCCTCTCGACGCACTCCTTTGCCTTACTAAGCCAGTAATTAGGCTGGTAAAGGGAGATGGTTGGGCGTAAAGCTAGCAACGTCATCCCGTAAAATCTAAACACCATTGCTACCGAAACTTCAAAGCTCCAGCTTGAAACCCTATGTTCCACTGTGAACTTAAAGGAATAAAAGAAGATGATAGCTTCTCTACAAAGGGTATACTTTTTTATCTATTCATGTATGTCATATGTAATGTTATCGTCTTATTTTACTGACCAGAAAAGCTTGATGCGTTTAAAGTTGTTTATGGGTGGCTATTACTTTCCGGAGCTCCACACCATGGGAATTGATTTCTTCTCAGAATAATCTGAAACAAAAAGAGCAGTAGTTGTGGTGTGGTGACAGTGTCCAAGGGACAGCTGCATGAGGCCGATCTGTTTGGAGTGAAATTTGGATTTGTTTTCCTATACAGTTTCAGACCTTCATTTAGTGAATTCGTATGTACAATTGTCGGAGTCAACCTTGTTTTTACCTCTCTTCTTACAGTGGACAGGCAGCATGACTTGCTTGGTGGTCATCGGAGAGCTCTGCCTTACTTTTGTAACATCTTTATTCACTAGAACTATGACTGCTCTTAGGCCGTAAACACATTGTGAAAAACTTACACTTTTAGTCTAACTGTTATTCAAGCAACCTCTTTTGCATGATAGGATTTGCACAAACATGTATATCAACCTGTGTAGCTTTTTATATCCTTGCGATAGACAAGCGCGATTACCACATGAAGGCAGCAGCTATTGGTTGCGCACTATACTGATCATTTGTGAATATATATATGAAGAAGGGTGTGTGTACTGCTCATCAGTCCGCTCCGTCCTCCTTTATGCCTGTCAGCGAGACCTGGCTATTGGAAGTGGAAGACATGAAAAGGCCGGCTAGCTGTCTTTGATCATAGATGCCTGCGTTCTATCTCCCGCGTAAAGTGGTATAGTAAGGTGAGCAATATTGGCAATATCGAGTGCTACATCGACTGAGATGGTTAGGACATGTGGTACATATGCCTATCCATCGATCGCCTTCCTTGACGTGTAATGTTAGCTGACATAGTGTCAAGCTGGAAAAGAGCCAGTGGTAGTCGAATGAAAACATGGTATCAGTTAATGAAATCCACAACAGTTAGTCTAAGCCACGTAGGAAGGTGTTGACTTCCTGATTGGGGTCCTCAGGACGGTAAACACCAATGAAAGCTTGAGACAATTGGGGATATGGCTCAAAATCGTTTTCAATGGCTGGTGTAGATGCATCCACTGCTTGTGACTTATAATACCCAATAAAACTATACTGTTCTTCGTTATTACTATTCCTTTTGTCTGATATCCCTGTTTATTGTTTCTATTTTGCATTTCTTCTCTTGCTTTGTGTGCTAAATGGAGGGATTGTGGCGACTTGAACTGCTGCACATCGGTGCAAAGTTGTATGTTGAAAACAGACAGACAGACAGACAAATGAAGAACAGCGAAATTTGAACAGATTAATATGACCAATCTTGTCATAACTGCATACAATCCATAACGGATTAACTTAAACATAGATGTTATTGTTGTTAAAATAGCACAAGAGTTGAAGGAATGAAATTACAAGGAATTCAGTGGAGGTCACCTTTCATTGAGTACAATCATCTTAAAACACGGACTTCGGTGGCTTAGACATGTGCTACGAATATCATTCCAGAGGTTTCTTTAGCGGTTGCTTTTTGCACTACCTCTGGGACTGGATAAAGAAAGCGGAGAGGTGGTCGGTTGGTGATATGGCAACATGGGGTAGAAGACATTTTTATGCTAGGTTAGCATCACTTCGTTGGGGGGGGTTCGAATTGGAGGCTCGAAACGTTATGAGATATGGTTAAGAATCGCAACCAACTGCGAACATGCTGAAATTTCATTCTTACTTCCCTTTCTGGAAGTAACATGAAGTTATGAATATTGATGTCCTTCATTCATTCTCTCCTTCACTTGCTTTATATTATATTACTGTTTTATTGTTTTCGTGTGGTACATCTCTTGATGGCCCTAAATGCATCAAGTTGGTGCTTCAAATAATAATAACAATAATGATAAAATAACAAGGTATGTGAATCAGCTTGTTTTTGTAGAGATGTAGGTGATTTTTACCTACCTGGGTAAAAGGGTGATTAGCGGAGTTCTATTTTGGTACTCTTCAGTAATATACACTAGAGAGTCAGCCAAATACTACACCCAAGGGCTTCAGGTTACGCTGAGAACTTTTCTTATTTTAAAGTTGGATATTCTAAAAAAGGTAGAGGTATGAAAAACTAACATCACATGTAGAGGAATTTTATTTTATTCCTTCACGTTCCCAGTGGAACATAGGTCTTCAAGCTAAAGGCTTGAAGTTTCTGTAGCAATGTTTATTTTTACAGGATGGGGTTGCCAGCCTCATGCCCAACCTTTCCTCTTCGCTAGCTTTTAGTCCTGGCTTAGCGACCCGAGATCGAATCTGGGACCATGTGCATGGTCGGCGAGCGTCAAATGTAGAGGAATGAAACTGACTAAAATAAGGCAAGCGGGACAGAGCTTTATTCGATAAAATTATTTAAAAGAAGTTAGAGAAGGTATAAAGTGATATTATAGAACTAAAGTATCAAAATATTCACCATAGCATTGGGTTTTCTAGTTTAACATTAATCATTTAACAGTTACCGCTTCAGTTATACACAGTAACGAAAGAAAAAAAAGGATATCGTATTACTCTGCTCAATTCGTTTACTGGTTTCGCTTTGTTGAATTTGATCAAGTGAGAAAGAGAATTGTATATAACGTAAATATAATGTTAAATGGTCGGAAGCAGGAAGGCTTAGACCTAGGTTCGGTGGTTTTTGTCACTTTTCAGCAGGGTGTATCTTCAGTCTTGATGGAACTGATGCCCTTTCAGGGATTCGGACCCGGGTTATGTAGTGCTGCAGTCAAAGCATTACCACTGAATTATTTGGGCTGGCGATTGGCCTCCTCTAGAGCTGTAGTGGATAAATCGATAGGACACTAGGTGGTGACTAGTTCACTTGATGACGAGTTCAAACACTCACAAAACCTAGGTCCAAGGCTTCTTGTCGATTGCCTCCGACCACTTAACTACAATTCAGTGCACTGTGATGGTGAGCCACCTACCATGATGCGCATATTACAAGCTTGACTGATAGAATTCAGTCTGCACTAAACGAAGGACTTGTTGTTGTTGTTCTTGTTCCCTCGGGTTCCTAGTGGAGCATAGGACTTCAGCTGCACATCTCCACTTGCTTCTGTCTTCTGCTGTACTTTTCACTTGCATCTATGTTAGTCCACACTGTTTCAACTCTTCTTCACATGATCTCCATATCACCCTTGGACGTCCCACTTGCCGCTTCCCTTTCGGGTTCCATTCGAGCACTGGCCTGACGCACGATGTCACCCAGCGAGTGGCCTCCTCAGCCAGTGAGTGTCCAATCCATCTCCACTTTCTCCTGCATATTTGTTGGGCGGCGATTGGTCCTTGTTTTGTTTGTTCCCATAGTTTCTTGTTGGTGACTCTTTCCGGCCATCTGATCTTGAGGACTAGATGCATGATATTCGTTACTAAATAGTATCCAATCAGGATATTATCATATTTACGGAACTTTCGAGGGGCATCAAACAATTTCATCAACATTTCAGATAAACGTTGCTGATAAGTGTCAATAAGCACGAAATCTAGGTTCAAGGCTCCTTGCTGATCCTCTCCGACCACTTAATATTATTTCAAAGTGTACCGCTTAAACGAGTCTCTCAGCGTACCAACTGAACTGTAAACTTGACTGATAGAAATTAGGATTGAAACAATCAGAATATTCATTACAGTTTTGCAGTGAAGTTGATCATGATCCTGAATAGCTCCGTAGTAACATTTCTGACTACATCGCTGAATGACGAGGGTTCATGTCTCTTGGGAGGGGTGGGGCGAGGTATTAGTCAATTCCTTTGAAGACTCAAATACACCTTACCCGAAGAGTGTGGGCCAGGTCATTCTACCGATAACACCCAACCATCTAACTTTCAAGACATTAATATTATCAAATGGAGAATTTCATTCACTCAATAGCCTCCAGTTGAATTTCTCCACATTGTCTTTTGTTATCTTGTATATTCTCTCTTCGAAAATCGGTATTTAGATTATTTGCTTATTTTATTTCACATATCTACTGTATCACTTAGATGTATGTGTATTCGCGTCTTTATTTTCTACCCTGTGTGTGTATTTTCTTTATCTAGGCTAGTCAATTTGAATTTGAATTCGGCTTATTCTATGCTTGGAGTTTATGTGTATTCGCAGTGATATGCGCCTACAGTATACTTTGTCCATTGATTACACCATTCGGTAGGTTGAAAACTATTGTATGTAAACTGTTTTCTCTATGCGAAATAAACTTTCATGTTGAATGGTATTGGCTGATGCCAAATATTATCCCCTTTCACATCGTCTTCTTTTACATAGTGGTAAATGTAGTTTTCACTAAATGGAAGAGCAGAATGCATTATAGCTATTATTAATGCTGCAGAAGGGTTATATCATTAAAAGTACTTTGAACAGCCGTCAGACTGTTATCAACAGCTGCCTTTGATCTATGCTGAAGATCAGTCGGCCAGAAAAGATAAATAACAAAGGACTCTGGAAAAGAATCAACTAAGAACCTGCTGCTCAACAAATATCCTGAAGGAAATAGAGATGGATTGTACACATTCTGATGATACTACTAAGTGACTGCAAAACAGGCCCCCTAGTGAAATCCAAATGGGAAAAACGATGAGTTGGACGTCGGTCTGAGGGTGACATGGAGGATGTCGTGTGTGTATGTAGGAAATGAAAGCTTACAGACAATCTCAGAGGCAGCTGAAACGGTCTGCTGAGAACAGGATGAGATGAATATTTGCTACTGAAGCGATATATTTCCCTTGGAATATGGGGAAATGGTTATAAAAATAATAATAATAGAACTCTGATTTTGGACAACGATAGTTATTTACCTGACATGTTCTATTTAGTGCTACTTGAGGTGACCAGATAGAGACATGTGACGAATGTTTTCGTCACTGTACGCATGATTTACTTTCCCGGCAGCTTGGAATGTTCTCGATCACGAAGAATCACTGCGAAATGCGCAGAAGAAATCTCTATTGTATAACCCCCACCTTCATCAAGTCAACTGTGGGGTAGATATTCTCCAATGACATCAGCTAACTGTGTCAAAAATTAGAATTCATGGTTGGTTGGTTCTACTGATCAATGGTAATGCGTTTGTGTGTGGTGACCTGAACGTCGTGGGCTCGATCTCCTCTAGCTTTGTGGCTGCGCACTTCTGAAGACCCCTATATTAGGAAGAAAAATCTGTCCAATACTACCTGATATTCAATTGTCCAGTAACTGCTGTCTGTTTGCAATGAATAAGACGTTCTTGGTACTTTAGTGAATGATATGCTTACTTCTTATCTGTTATTTTACGTTACTCAGTTGATTTTGTTGTACATATGCCTGTTTCATATAGTTCTTTTCCTCTAATTACTGAGTTCATTTTAAAAGCTTATAGTATGGTGAGAATGCATATTCAACAAGATTAGGTCGAAGCGATTGTAATGCCTTTTTTCGTCGGTGGTTCAATGGTAGGATGCTCGCATGCCATGCGGGTGGTCCGGGTTCGATTCCCGGCCGACGCACTCCGCTTGCGTCGGTGGTATAGCGGATAAGACGCTCGCCGATCATGCACATGGTCCGGGGTTCGATCCCCGGCCGACGCACTCCTTTACCTCGCTGAGCCAGAAATAATGCTGGTAAAGAGGGAAAGTTGGGCATGAGGCTAGCAACCCCATCCTGTAAAATAACACTACTACAGAAACTTCAAGTCACTAGCTTGAAGCCCTATGTTCCACTGGGGAACGTGAAGAAAAAAAACAGTTTCATTTCTTCTGGTATTGATTTAGCCTATTCTGTATAGTCGCATGAAATGGTCACTCTCACTACCCCAGCTTGTAATGTTCAGTCAAGGAAGCATATGACTTTTATTGATTATGTTGTTGACTATTGTAAATTCCGTCTTTTTTGGATCTCTTGATAAATCTGTAATTAGTCTGTAATGCCAGTAAAATGTCCAACTGTCCAACTACTTTACAGACATACTTCAGCGACTCAGGGATTGACTTGCTACCAGAGAATAATCTCGTCGACATAGAATATGCGGACGATATAGTTTTTCTAGGCGAGGACGCTGACAAAATGCAGAGTCTACTGAACACCTTGAGCAACAATCTTCGTATGTTTGCCATGCGATTCGCCCTTGTAAAATGTAAGATGATGCTCCAGGATTGGACTTCACTGACCCCTAGATTAGAAATAGGAAGTGAAGTGGTAGAGCACGTTGACCGCTTCACTTACTTGGGAAGTACCATCATCCAGTGCCAACGGGTTGATCTCCGACAAAATCTCAGCACGAATACAGAGGGCTAGTTTCGCATATGCCAGTTTACGCCGTATCTGGCGTAGACGTGATATCCGACTGGCTATCGACCAAAGGGGGTGTGTACTGCTCAACAGTCCGCTCCGTCCTCCTTTATGGCTGTGAGACCTGGCCGTTGAGAGTGGAAGACATGAAAAGATTAGCTGTCTTCGATCATAGGTGTCTGCGTTCTATCTCCCGTGTGAAGTGGTATAATAGAATGAGCAATATTGAGGTTAGGCGTCGAGTGCTAGGAAAGTGGGAAGGGAAATCAATAGACGAAGCTGTGAAATTACATCGACTGAGATGGTTAGGACATGTGTTACGTATGCCTAGTCATCGCCTTCCTCGACTGACGGGCAATGTTAGCTGACATAGGGTTAGGCTGGAAAAGAGCTAGCGGTAGTCAAAACAAAACATGACATCACCAGTCAATGAAATCTACAACACTTAGTTTAAGCCAGTCACGTAGGAAGGTGTAGACTTCCTGGTTGCCATCCTCAAGATGGTAAAAACCAATGGTTGGAAACAGTTGGTGACATGGCTCAAAATCGTTCTCAATGGCGCTGATGCATCCACTCCTTTTGACTTATGATTTCCAATTAAACTGGTTTGCTCTCCTTTATTACTATTCCTTTGTCTCACACCTCTGTTTACTGTCTCTATTATGCACTTCTACTTTCTTCTCTTGCTTTGTGTGCTGACTGGACTGAGTGTGGCGACTTGAACTGCCGCACATAGATGCAAAGTTCTATGTCGAAAACCGACCGACCGACTACTTTACAGAGGTGTATGGTGTTCCACTCTCTATGACTGTGACTATGAGACATGAATGTTGTTATTATTGGGAGGTATGAAGTGGGAGGAAGAAGTTTTCGATCACAGTCATTTGTGAAACATTATTGTTGTATGATATATTTTAAACTTAGTTGATTTGTAATCTGTGAACCTTATGTACACATACTTACTTGGCTATTTGAAATGCATAAATAGTGTTGAGTGAAGCAGTCAATCCATGACGTAATCTTGACTCTACTCCACCAGAATCGCAGTCGTTAAAACAACCCATTATCAACACCACCAACATGAACTGACATCGGTTAGAGGACCATTGAAAAACCTGGGAATACTGCATATATGTTTCATCTTAGTTTGGGACTCTTCAGTGGTACAAACCTCCCTGAGGTATTGATATTCAATCAATCTGATGCTCGGTAGTGACTGGCCGTATTCAAATAGGTAGTTACCTGGATTCTAGTGGGCAGTTGTAACCAGAAGGATACAGCAGATCGAGTGTGAAGACAAATACTCGTCAGCGATGACATTCGCCAGTGGTCGTGAATCGGCTGAAGTTGGAATTCACGGGCTGGCCATTGGATCAGGTCCCAGTGGCTTAATGGTCTACGAGTTCACCTTGTAACCAGAAGGCCCTGGGTTCGAACCCTTGTGTTGGGTGCGTACTGATGAAGAGTCCCAATCTAAGACGAAACACCCGTCCAGTACTCCCAGACTTTGCAGTGATCCTCTAAGCGATGCCAATTTATGATGAAATCATGAAACCAATCAAATCCCTGCAAACCAACACTTGAAAAGCATTTAAGTTAGGGACTAAGCAAAAACGCAGTCAAATAATAAAGCTTAGGTTAAAAGGAGATGTGCACATGTTAGAACTATGATATACAGGTGAGGAGAAAGCGGCAGTAATTCCAAAGTTAAGTGAAGTATCCAAAGAATTATTGAGTTTGGGAATAAATTCTTCATGGTTGGGTTTCCAGGTCAATAATGATTCTGCTATAGTGGCAACTTGGTCTAATCTACTTCTGTGCTACTTTTGTCGGCGACCATACCACGTTGAAAGCACCGGTTCTAGTCCGAACACCAAAGTTAAGCAACGTTGGGCCCGGTTAGTACCTGCATGGGTGAGCGGCTGGAAATACCGGGTGTTGCCGGCTTTTGTGCGTCGGTGGCACAGCGGTTAGGACTCTCGCCGACCATGCACGTGGTCCGGGGTTCGATCCCCGGCCGACTCAATCCTTTACCTCGTTAAGCTAGAAATGAAGTTGGTAAAGAGGTAAGGTTGGGCATGTGGCTAGCAACCCCATCCTGTAAAAAAATGAACACTGCTACAGAAACTTCAAACCTCTAGCCTGAAGCCCTATGTTCCATTGGGAACGTGAAGAAATAAAAAAACTTCTGCGCTAATTTCCCACATCGATTTTTCTTTCAGGGATCATTCTAAAATACATTTATATTGTAAATCAGCTGTCTGTGGAAAAGGTACTTCTTCTTTCAGCCGACTGTGTTGATTATTAAAACTGAAGAGATAACTTCTTTGTGATGATGAAGTTTTTTACAGTTACTGTATATAGTTCTGTGTTATTCTTTATGGCACATCTCTTGTGGGTTTCGAACCCAAAGGCCCATCAATTGAAACTTGAGTTTACAGTCATTTAACTATATCGGTATAGGGCTCTTAAGGAAGCTTGACACCCTTTATAGAATCAGTCTCTAACTTTTGGTGTAAAAAAGGTGGATTTGAATTGGTTGTATATTAGAGGCTAACCAATTCCCAGTCCTAAGCCTTAGTCTTTTAATGCCAGCTGATGAATTCTACCAGGGAAGCTTGCTTGCATTGTGAACTTTCTATCGATCATCATCAAAGAGCCAGTTAACAAGGTGGTAGACTTCATTCTACCTGAAAATGTGTCGTGATTTCTCATATACTTTCGTTTTATTCTATATATGTAACTCAATATCTTTTGGTTGTCTAATATAATATAATATATCCCCGTATCTCTTGAAATTCTCTATTTAATCCAAAACCTATTTTCTTTTGTATATTTTTTCTAGGTTTAATATATCTAATCATGAAGTATTTTGTTGAACGTTATAACCTGTACTATGCCTATCTACCTAGTCGTATTGATTCACACATTCATTGGCTTGCAATCAGTTGTATGCTGGCGTCTGTTTTCCTACTACAATTGAATATATTCATGTTTATTGTACTGCGTGCAGATACTGTCAGTCATGCTTTAGTGTTGTGTTCACTTTTGGGATTGATATTCTCAGCATTATTATTAATATTTACAATTATTACTGGATGGGTATTAGCTGGAAATACTTCAGCGCGTAAATATCTCCTACGACATGCAAATCATATACCTGTTAATGAAGATGTATTCGATGATCAACAGAGTCAATTTACGCGGTCGAGTAGTTTGAATTCTAAGAAACAATTCAAAAATCATATGCCGAACACAGTAGGTTATGTATATACATATATATATTTTGGAGTATTTCTTTTTTTCTTTTTTTTGGTAAATATTGTAAACAGATTTACTGGAAGCCCAAAAAATTGACAGCTTTCTAGGGTAATTATGTCAATCTACTTGTAACTTAGATATCTGTTCGTTGGCTTGCATAGATTTGTGTATGTGTGTGCATGTGTGTACCGTACCACAATCCACTCTGCTCTACTCTACTGCTGTAAGATATGTCCACTGAAACTAGAGGGTATGGGGCGATTTTTTAAAATTTATTTAAACGCAGAAAAAACTTGGTACAATATGGCACCAAGAAAGATGCGCCACACAATAATAATAAAACAACATAGATCAAAAGTAAAACATAAAAGTAGAAAACGGATAGAGAACTTCATCTGGAAGGAAAACAGTCATGTTTAACAAGTCCAAACAGTATTCGTTAACTATCATCAGGCAGGGAAGAAAGAAAGAAATTGCAACACGTTCGCCATTGATTACGATTCTTGGCCATATCCGATAACGTTTCGAGCCATCGATTCGAGCTCTCTCGCGGACCCCAACCAGGGAGTTGTGATGCTAATCTAACACAAAAATCCTTCATCCCACGACGCCACGTCATGGACTGACCACGCCTCCGCCTTTTCCATCCCGTCCCAGGGCTGGATAGCGAACACAGACCTGTACGGAAGCCTCTGGGATGACATTCGCAGTACATGTCCAAGCCACCGGAGCTGGTGTTTCTAGATGACGACACTCAATGAATGGTGATCTCCACTGCGTTCAAACACACGCCACCGAACCCCAGAATGACTCACGCGATGATGCCATCGAACGCAAGCAATCCTGCGGAGACAGCGATGATTGAACATGCAGAGTCGCCTCACATCCTCAGCTTGAAGAGGCTAGGTCTCAAAGGCGTAGAGCAAGACAGCCCGCACCGAAGCACTGTATACCCGACCTTTGACAGTCAGGCTAACGTCGCGATGGCGCCAGAGGTGGCTCAAGTTGATGTATGCCACCCTAGCCTTCATTATACGGTTGGAAATCTCATCCGTCACCCCTCCGCCAGCACTCACACAACTACCCAGATACACAAACTTATCAACAACTTCCAGCGATTCACCCGCAAGAGTGAGTGCAGGTACAGGCTCCTGCCAATCTTGTAATGTATCACCGTTCACTTGCTCTTATTGGATGAAGCAAAATGATAAGCAATAATTGAGTTCAGAGTGAATGAAGCTTTAGAAGTTGAGGCGGCTGGGATTTGTGTTAGGCATGCAGAGATGTCACATTCTTCACATGACGGTGTTAGCCGAATAAGTGTTTTACTGAAGAAAAACCAGTAGTTTTAAGACTAAGAAATGACATGAAGTCGTTGAAGAAGAAAAGCTTGAGTCGTGTAGGGAGGGATTTTCGAAAGGTTTTGTGAAATGGCTCACAACAAGTCGTTACATTTGTGCAGAAGTATATTTTTACACTTTGTCTTCCTTTTGTCCCTGAAAATATGTGTGCCATATCGGTGTCTGGTCACTTGAATTGATGTATTTATGTAAAACATTTGGGCCAACGAATCTTTTGTCACAGAATTTGTATGAGTAAGTAGAGATGTGCGGGAGGAAAAATAGTGGGATATAAAAAAAGATGTTTTTGTAAATATGGGAGATCACAAACAGCACATGAAGTCAGTGCTGCTACACGGATCAGAGACTTGGCCAGCGCGTCATAAAGAGCATCTCAAACAAACTACAAACCTTCATTAACAGTTGTCTTCGCTCAATACCACTCCAGATCAGATGGCCGGCCAGAAAAGATCAGCAACAGAGATCTCTGGCAATGAGCGAACCCACCCAGCAGGAACCGATTGTGAAACAAATATGCAGGAGGAAATGGAGATGGATTGGCTGGCCATACTCTGAGGAAACAAACCATCAAGTGACATCACTAGACAAGTGATTGCTCGAGTGGAACCCGACTGATTGGGAAGCGGCGAGTTGGTCGTCAGTGCGAGGGTGGGTGAGTTGGAGGAGGTCATGTGAAGAGGCGATGAAAACGTGTGGGCAGACATGGAGGCAGGTGAAAACTCTAGCAGAGAACCGAATGCAATGGAGACGCACGGTTGAAGCCCTATGTTCCTCTAGGAATTAAAGGAAACAATAATAATAATATTGTAAATAGTTTCAATTTCACACAGTTGTTTTATACCAAATAACTGTTTTTACTACTGATCGCACCACACCAGCAGTGACCCGTCTGGTGGTTGCCTACTAATCACACGTTCACATACCTCACTGATCCAGACTTTTTTGTCAACTGGAAATTTGTGATTCTATGCACTGATAGATAGTTTGACCAAGAAATAATTAGCCAGAATTTGTTGGTTCCAACGTATTCGAATGTGTCAGCTGAGTCAATCTGGTTATCTGACTGGCAAACACTTCTGTGTTGTAGCGTGAGTGGTTGGAAACTACTCACATACTAATCAGTAGTATATCCTGTTTTGCTAGTAGATGAATATGGTGTCTTTTAGGTGTATGCATTCGTAAGTGTAGATGAAACTACGCAACCTTTCTTCATTGCTCGCCTTCCAAGTGGGACAAAGTCCTTTGATCTTTGAAGTTGCAGCAATCACGGTGTTGTATTTCAGGGATGGGGTGTCTGGCTCCACTCACAACATTATTGAGTAGTAAAATAGGCGAAGTTTGGGATTGTCTCTAGATATCATAGAGAAGATTTGTAGCTCAGGTGGATGATTTTGATGTGGTTGGGTTCTCTGAGCTGCATAGTTAATTTGCGAAGCGCATAATTCAATTTGAAGTGAGCTTTTAGATTTCTCCACGAGTTTATTAATCATCTCTTCTGGCGACCTTGGACGCGATTGATTGTTTTTGTGTGTTTTCACGCCTTCTAGGTTACTTGTATTGTCACTCATTGTTTCTTTGACTTGAACTTTGACCCTTTATGTGTGAAGTTTCTTTCTTATCGGTTGATAAATTTTGTCTACCTCGATGTGTCTGTTGATTTATGATTCACTGGAATGCCAAGCTTCTAAAAATTCTCTAGCATTTTGTTGTTTCCTCTGTCTAGTATTTGAACGTTGGTTGTCCCAGTCGAATTGATGTCCATAGTTGTCTGTATGTAGTGATATGAGTGATGGAGTTTATGTCATGTCTTTTGACGGTTAGCTTATGATCATGGATACGCAGACGAAGGAGACGTCCACTTTGGCCAATGTAGTGTTTTTAGCAGTTGATACAATTTATTTTGTAGATGATGTTGGTTTTATCTACTTTTGCTGTTGAGTCTTTTGGTTGACATAGAATTGAGTAAAGTGACTTTGTTGGTTTGTGTACAACGTCAATTCCTAAAGGTTTGAAGAGTCTTGTAGTGATTTCTGAGATGTCCTTTATATATGGTAAGGCGATTTTCTTTGTGCTTTCCTTGGGGGCTTTTGTTTTGATAGGTTGACTTGGGGTATATGTCTTTTGATGAAATTTCGTGGATATCCATTCTTTTGGAAGACGTCCATGAGATATTTTTCTTCAATTTTCCTTGAGGTGGGAGTGCTGCAATGAGTCCTGGCTCTCTTGAATAGTGTTTGTATGCAATTCCTTGTGTGTGCTATTGGATTGTTGCTATTGTAATTCAGGATTTGGTCTGTGTGAGTTGATTTTCCATAAACTTGAGTTTCTAATTCCCCTGTGGCTGTTTGCTTGACTGAGACGTCCAAAAATGGGATTTGGTTTTCTGATTCCTCTTCTCTTGTGAATTTGATGTCGTTGAAGACGTTGTTTATTAAGTTGTGAGCTTTATCTAACTCGTTTCTTTTGATAATTACAAATGTGTCGTCTACGTAACGTATCCAAATCTTAGGTTTGATCTTTGGTAGAATTATGTTCTCGAGCCTTTGCATCACTGCTTCTGTCTCTGTCGGGAATCTAACTCAGACCTTTCACGTAGTATTTTTAAGAACAAATTGTACATATTTCGTAATTAGACGTATTTATGCATATTTCCTATTGTTTGATAATATCTATAGATAATTGTTTTGACCTTGTGACACCTTTCAATGCTTCGTTCTAGATGGATGATCAAAACTCTATCACAGATCATAATGATGCATCAATACGTGTCGGTGTGCATGCTTTTGATCAGATTACATCACGATTAGACGCTGAAGTACAACAACAACAACAACAACCGACAAATATCGATTTAACCAGTGGTCCTAGTTCTATGCAAATACTTAGTCGACAAGATCTGCGTAGAAATTCATGCCTTGAAAGATCATATTTCAATGTAGACAATGAATTATTGGTAAATCCACAATTTGTTGCTCCAGTCCTATTGAATATACATCAACGCGTCACTGCATCTCGTCGGCCTAGTGCATTTTCTGTCACCAGTTGTGTACACGAGAATCATCCAGATAATCAAGTCGATTTTGGAGGTGATCATAATCTTCAACGTGGATAGATAACACTCCTGTCCTTGTCAGTACTGAACCGGTCGTGTATTTCTGTCATGCCTTTCTATCTGTCTTTTAATTTTTTCCCTTTGTATATTATTCATTATTACTATTTCTATCATCGGCGTTTCTAGTTCTATCCATCGCACAAAAATGTGGATTTATTCTCTTTTGCTGTGATTAATGTCTGATATATATTCAGAAATTCTGTGAATATTTGCCTACCTCTTCGACGTCTTCGTCTTCTTCTTCTCATTTGTTATCGTTTCTCTCCTTCGTATATCCTTTCTCTTCTTCTTCAACGCATATTCTCTTTTGTATCCGCGCCTTACCCACAGCAACACTTCGACAAATCGATTATTGCCTTTTACTTGCCTAATCAAGTCAAATAACCAAATGTATTGTAGTACTTGCCACTTTTGTTGTTGATACTGAAGTATATACTTCTGCATAGTCTATTATCCTCTGTCTGTGTGTTTGTCTGTCTGTCTGTCTATCTCTACCGCTCTCTCTCCTTGATGTCTATGCGCGTTTACCCTCTTTTTTAAAATAAAATAAGAGCGATGTTTGTCAAGTGTCCAATTAGCATTGAACATTGACTACATATTATGTGTTTCATCATTCGTTGTCTACAGCATGCACCTATCGCTTGTGTAATTATTATTACTGTTACTGTTACTATTTGTCGTACTATTTCTTTTTCTCGTCAAAACATTTCAACTATTTTTCTATATTTAATTATATGATGTTTCTTATTGTCTAAATAGCTAGACAATTTTGTTTAAATCACGAAATTTTTGTTTAACATTATATCTTCTATGCTTTTTTGTACTAAGGGTTATGCTGTTGGTCATTTTGTGTCTGTTTGTGTGTATGTGTGTGTTGATAGAACTGCAGTCATTGTTGTAACCCCAGCATCGTAAAACAACCTTGATAATGTCATCATCATCACCTTGTTGTTTCCTTATGCATTGTTTATTTATTATTGTTTTGAATGTAGCGGGTTAATTTTTTTCAATGTACAATGTTTGCTGCACATAGGGTTCAATGTTCGAGTTGAACGATGTTCGCGTGTGTGCGTGTGTGTGTTTAGATAAATTGTCACATGTTTGCTTACCTTTAAATGCTCTTTGCCATTTCTGGTGTGTGTGTGTGTGTGTGCGTGTACTTGTGTATTTATGATTGTGATTGTTATTATCTATCATAGAGATTCATAGAGTTACCTTTTTCTACTGTAAGAGATTGAATATATATATATTGAAAATCAGTGAATAAGAGAATTATTGTGCTTACTACTGCTTTGTTTTTGATCTGCTTTTGAAGTTCACCAGTTACAACATCAATACATATTGATGACACTCCGTGTTGAGTAAAACAGTATGATGTCGTTTGGTGGATGATTGGTGGTGGGACTCGTGTAGAATTCGCATTTTGTCCTGTTTTAGACTCGTTAACTGGATGTACCTGCAATCGTGAGTCTACTGAACACCTTGAACAACAATCTTCGTATGTTTGGCATGCGATTCGCCCCTGTAAAATGTAAGATGATGCTGCAGGATTGGACTTCACCGACACCTTCGATCATAGGTGCCTGCGTTCTATCTCCCGTGTGAAGTGGTATATCAAGGTGAGCAATATTGAGGTAAGGCATCAGTCGAGTTCTAGGTAGGTAAGGCGGGGAAATCAGTTGACGAGACTGTGAAATTACATCGACTGAGATGGTCAGGACATGTGTTACGTATGCATAGTCATCGCCTTCCTCGACAATGGGCAATGTAAGCTGATATAGGGTCAGGCTGGAAAAGAGTTAACCAGTGGTGGTCAAACCAAAACATGGCACCAGTCAATGAAATCCACAACAGTTAGTTTAAGCAAGCCACGTAAGAAGGTGTAGACTTCCTGACTGGTTGGGGTCCTCGGGACGGTAAAAACCAATGGCTAGAAACAATTGGTGACATGGCTCAAAATCGTTCTCAATGGCTGGTGCAGATGCATCCACTACTTGTGATTTATGATTTCCAGAGAAACCATATTGTTCTTCGTTATTACTATTCCTTTGTCTCACACCTCTGTTTACTGTCTCTATTATGCATTTCTCCTACTTTCTTCTCTTGCTTTGTGTGCTAAATGGAGGGAGTGTTGCGACTTGAACTGCCGCACATATGTGCAAAGTTCTATGTCGAAAACCGACCGACTGACCTGCAATCCTCCTCAGTAGTGAGTGATGGTGTTCCCACTAAGACTTTAATTTCCGGTACCCATCACTTCAAATAGCATTTTGGAACGCTATCACTCTCTGAGGATTTCGTGTATGTCTAGTTGGTGAGTCTCAAATAGGATTCTACTGATAGTCACCACATCCACCGAATAACACCATGTTGATCCTCAGATATCGTCAAAATGTCCTTGTTTCGGAGTGTAGTTTGAAAATCCTCATTAAGAGTTATTCAGAGAAGAGTTGCTCATTTGTGCGACTTCATTCTCGAAGCAACCAAGTGCATTTTTTCAAAGGTGTTTCATTAAAGTTTTAAGATATAGGTAACAATTAATAGATTTTAAAAGAAATCGTGTGTTATAGGGCTGATGGAAAATTCCAGTGACTTGACATAATTGACAGGATTGAGTAGGTTTTAGGTAAAATTGAAAGAAAGTCAACTCAAGACCACACTGTCCTAAAGGGAAGTAGTATAGTAGTGGGAAAAGAAAGAGAGAGAAAAATTGCTGCTTAAATGGTTATATGATAATAATAATAGTAATAATTTGCTTTATTCCAGAAACAGTACTATAGATACAGTGTGGAATTTTCAGCACATATCTACAATATTTGCATCTAATTTCACCCAACGTCTAAAAGGAGTATTTCAAAGAAAATAAATATAAAGACAACAACAGCAAAGAACAAACAAACAGGGAAAACACAAAATAATTTTTTTTAAATGCAAAAAATATCAAGAAGTAGAAAGGAAAATAAACATCATATAATAATATCTCAGTATTGGGCAGTGGAAGCTATGATATGATTATGCATGGTGACAGTAAAGCTGTAGTCATACAAGAAGTTATGAAATGATATTTTAGAATGTTTATCGCCAAGATGATCAGTTAATTTGGTTGAAACAACTCTAAACAATCATAAAATAACATTTCAGGGTTGTTGTTTTGTTTTTTATTGTCAGGTCTAATGCAGTGTTTGTAGTGGTAGTGTGAGTAATCCTGCATAATACAAAATTTTAAGGTGGTGACAAAGGCGTTCACAACCAATGATTGTCAGTTAATATTGCCGAACAAAAAACAACAACAACCACAAAAACCAATAATTATATGATGGTTAATGACAGGAAAATTTTGTACTACTCATAGTGCTAATAGAGTCGGAACCAGTAGATACACAAAAGAAGGAATACAGCAAAGTACAAAAAGGGAGCCAATGTTAATAATTTAGGTAGCTAAGTATGTTTAAGAAGGATTTAACTATAGAACACAAATATGAGAGAAGTTAAAGAGCCTAAAATTATGATTAATAACAATAAAGCAGGTCATAGGTTTCGTGCTTAACATTGTCTCTGTCACTTAGAACACGGGCCAAGTATGGTATCGTTGAGTTCTTGTACTTGGTTGTACGAGCATAGATTATTTTATACTGATTTCTGGTTCTACTTGATGAGATAGAATTAGGTAAGTAGTAAGTTCATTGACTGGACAAATTTCTTCATTATTCAGAGTTTCAACATAAGCACATATATTACCATGGCTTCTGTGTGACTTCAGAAAGTTGAATTCATACACCTTTCCCAATGTTCCCACGTACTCTATAGATGACTCTGAATTTAGTTTGTCAGTTCACTTGGTGTCCAGAATCAGTTAGATGTTACAGAAAATGAAGGGAAATGCTCGATGGTATTTTTGGTTGGAAAACGCATAGTGTAACCGACCTACTTTGCCTCATAGGAGCAGGTGAATTTTATAGATACAGATTGATGAGGCTAGATGTGGTAACTTATCCTACTTACTCTTTCAAATCATTGTTTTTTTTGAAGAGAGAAGGAGGTTTCCTTCAATAATAGGGATAAATGTTCTTTAGTATTTCTGCAGATGAGTCCGTGCGTTTGGAGTAACCATTTTCAATAAGAATCCTTCTTCTTTAAGGCGCTCAGCTAATCTTCGGATTCTATGAATAACTGAGAGAATCGAGTTTCATTTTGTATGTAATGGCCCACAATTATATAAGTTCATGAGATGCCTGTAGCGTTTAGGCTTTCTGTGGATGAGTCGTCTAATTGACTTTTAATCTATTGTAAAGTACTGAAATACTGTGATTTTTGAACAAAGCAAGAACTACAGTTTTAGCACAATAAAGTGGTACCATCTTTTATTTCGTTGCCTTCTCGTCAGCTGCTTACAGGCTAAAGACATTACTAAATATATCTACACAGAGTTTATTTTAACCAGAAATCAATCGGTCAATATACACATACACTAATAATATATACATATATATATGCAATATTAAACACAATTCCGAGCAATAATAATCATACACAATGAAACCTTTTCAGCATCTCGCATTCGGATGAAAAATATCCAGTTATCAGGGCAAAGAAAGACTGATAACCGCTTCTTTCTGGACGCGTAAATCAGGTTTCAGGCGCTTGATGGAAACGGCTTCAGCAAACTTAAGGATATATATTAATAGATATATTTAATAATGTCTTTGCCCTGTAAGCAGCTGACGAGAAGGCAACGAAATAAAAGATGGTACCATTTTATTCTGCTAAAACTGTTCATTTGGTCTTTAGTATGGAGGCGGCGAAGGTAGCTCTTGATAAAAGCCTACAGTAGCCTGTTGCAAATACTTTTCGTGGAGCATGGGTCAAATTGTTGATCCATTTAGAAGGACATATTCTGTATACTGAATGCAGAAAACTTCCAAACTGATTTCAGAGTGATGAAGGTCTGTCGTGCCTATTTAAATAGTATCATTTGAGCTAACTTATTATGTTTGTCTTCTTCATCCTTTGGTGTTCTAACATAAGTGACGTTCATAAAATGATCACTAATCCACCATTCTTATTTCTTCAACAATGTCGATTATGCATTATGTAACCTTATGACATGTAAATGTATTTCCTCTTATATTGTTGCCCTAATTCTCTTAGTCAATTGTCAACTCCACGTGACATGTTGATATTGCTGACCGATTACTGTTAATGAAATTCCTACTACTAGACTGTTAAGTTATGCCTTACATTGAAAAATATCATATAAAATGTTATCATTCTATTTCACAGGTTCTCATTGGCTACAAAATACCTGAAATTACAATACTTATAAATAATAACATTTCATACTTCAATGTTTAAAAGGTAATAGAGAAAACATTATAAGATGAAGTCATCCGGAATATAAGTATTACAATTATTTTTAGTTTAAGTTAACATCAATGTTCAAATGCCATCAAACTATGAAAGAAAGGTGGGGGGTTGAGAGAAGACAGAAAACAAAAATCTAATAAACAGTGTTAGCTTGTACGGCAACATCGCAACTCAACAAGGTTAAAGTTCATCACATTGAGTTGAGCTCACTAGTATGTATGACTAATCAGTGTAATGAAAGTAATAAGGTTGGTTACCAAGGGAGTGAGAGGTTGACTGGACACTCATTGAGGAGATCTTCGGATGATATCACGTGCAAGATGTTGAAGTGGAACCCAAATGACAGATAGTGGGTTGAGGGTGGGTCTACGGGTGACATGGAAGAGATAGTATAAGGAAAAGATGAAAGCTAATGCGTAAGCTTGGAGATTGATGAAAAGGACTGCAGAGAAGAGAATGAAATAATAATGTGGTGCTGAAGTCCTATATTCCATTCAGAACCGAAGGGAATATTATCAATAATAAAAGGATGAATTCATGTTCTCTATTTCTATTCGCGTTTTTATCAAGAATGGTAACTTGTTTTGTTGTGTTTTTGTGCGAAGTTCTATGTTGATAAATAATCCAGTCTCAGTTTGTAGTGTCCTGAGTATGACCTTATAAGATAGATCATTCTCATCTGAAGCATATTCACTTTCCAAAGTTGTTGATATCGATTAGTGTGAATAGCTCTGAGCAGAGAATTACGATTTTTACTGAATAAAAATGCAGTCGTATATCCTATATTCTGAAGGGCATAATGCATATGCTTTTTGACATGGTGGTAAATGTCCAGTTATCCTGGGTGTTCAATCCCTTTCTGAACTGAAAAAATCTAAACAACCCGGAAAGCACCAGAATCATCAGGATGTACTAGACGTCATTTCAAACGCAAAATATTTGGTCGCTAACTTTGCATCGTATGTGCATCGAAATGCGCGCCAAACAAAATAATAAAAACGGAATATATTTTAGGTGAGCTGACGTACGTATCGGATGTAGAAAACTGAGTTGATCGCCTTAGAATCTAGACTTACAGTTTCGTCTACATGAAAGAACTTACATTCATTTGTTGCCACCACCCGAAATTGGTCGGTTATTTATTTTCTTCTTTGAATCAGGTAGGCCGTGTGCAACAGAGACACTGTAAGCTGCTGGTTGTATTTCAGGTAATCTATAATTAACAACACTTAATAAAGACTTCTCCTCTTAATACCCTAATCAGTACCCTACCTAACGTTTAAGTACCGATTAACGAACTCGAAGTAAAAAGGCTTGTGACTTCGTAGTGCTTTGGTAAGAATTATATATATATATATATATATATATACATATTTGGGAAGCATCTTTTCAACTACAGGAAGACGGAACTGACGAGGATATCAAAGGAAGAATTGGAAAAGCAAGACAAGCTTTCACTACTCTTAAGTCTGTGTGGAGGTCAACAGCACTCAGCATCAAAAATAACATCCGGATTTTCAACTCCAATGTGAAGTTAGTCAATGCTACTCACTATACGGATCAGAGACTAGCACTGCGCGTCATAAAGAGCATCTCAAACAAACTACAACCCTTCATTAACAGTTGTCTTCGCTCAATACAACTCAAGATTAGTTGGCCGGCCAGAAAAGATCAGCAACAGGGAGGGATCTCTGGCAATGAGTTAACCAACTCATCAGGAACCGATTGTGAAACAAATAGGCATGAAGAAATGGAGATGGATTGGCTAGCCATACTCTGAGGAAACAAACCATCAAGTGACATCACTGGACAAGCCATTGTTCGAGTGGAACCCGACTGTATTGGAAGCGGCGAGTCGGTCGTCAGTGCGAGAGTGGGTGGGTGGGTGAGGAGGAGATGAAAGCGTGTGGGCAGACAAAAAAAGTAGGGTGCAGCGTCCATATTACAAGTACACATTAAAACAAAAGCTGGGAAACACTGAAGATGCACTACGACCTAAACAAAGCTCTTTTTGTGAAGTCTTTAGTGATGAGCGCTAGATATTCTCATTTGCTCCTTCACTTCTCTATAAATATCCTCAACGTGATCTATATAAAGACAGTTAATAAAACTTCTTTAAGGAGCTGTGAACTTGACGCCATATAAGAGGGTGAAGCAAAACGCCACGTACTAGCAATCATAGCAAGGCACATGTTGGCAACAGCTGGTCTACTTAAACGGCGAACTAACAGGCTGAATACGGTCAATTATCAATTAAAAACGATAAATTTGATGAAATGTTTAGTTCTGTTTATGAATTTTGACTAAACAATAAGACGTAGTTTATATGAATCGTGTAATGTATTCGCGAAACACATTTCGGACAGTCTAATCATACACATACTTGTCATTAAGAATATATATAGAAATTAACTGTTAGGCAGTGACAGAACAGACGAACTAAAAAGTTACATTGAAGGATAATAGCACGTCAATCTCCACATCAGAACAAAATTTACCCGCGAAGGTTTAATCCTGGTTTTACCATTTCAATTTTGGATAGAATGAGTGAAGTACATAATGATGATGATAAAAATTGTACATTTTTCCAAGGTGTAATAATTTCTTTACGGTTTGATGGATTTACACAATAATCTTCTTAATGAAAGCCTACTTGGACAACATGGTAACTTACACAAACCTCCTGGTGAGGTGCTTCTTTAGAATAGAATCCAACGATTGTGTGTACATGATGCATTTGAAGGTGAACAACCAACATTTACAGAAATTTTGATTGTAAATAATCACCTAGAGAAGTTCATAAAGAGATATATAACTGTTAGAGCATCAAAAGCTATTATCCACCTTGCTGCCCTACATGTGTGATAATAATAGTTATTATTGTTTCCTTTAATTCCTATAGGAACATAGGGCTTCAGCCGTGCGTCTCCATTGTGTTCGGTTTTCTGCTAGAGTCTTCACCTGGCTTCAGGTTTGCCCACACGCTTTCATCTCCTCTTCATATGACCTCCTCCAAGTCACCCACCCTCGCACTGACGACCAACTCACCGCTTCCCTTTCATTCGGGTTCCACTCGAGCAATGGCTTGTCTAGTGATGTCACTTGATGGCTTGATTTCTCAGAGTATGGCCAGCCAATCCATCTCCATTTCTTCCTGCCCATTTGTTTCGCAATCGGTTCCTGCTGGGTTGGTTCGCTCATTGCCAGAGATCCCTCTCTGTTGCTGAACTTTTCTGGCAGACCATCTGATCTTGAGTGGTATTGAGCGAAGAGAACTAGCTGTTAATGAAGGGTTGTAGTTTGTTTGAGATGCTCTTTATGACGCACTGGCCAAGTCTCTGATCCGTATAGTGAGTAGCACTGGCTTCACATTGGAGTTGAAAATCCGGACCTTATTTTCATTTCCATGCTGAGTGCTGTTGACCTCCTCCACATATACTTGAGAGTAGTGAGAGCTTGTCTTGCTTTTCCGATTCTTGCTTTGATATCCTCGTCAGTTCTGTTTGCCTGTAGATGAAACGATGCTTTCTAGGTAGGTAAAAGAGGTAGCCTGATATTTAAACGAAAACTGAGTAATTCTATTAGACAACCTTTTGGTGACATCAGAATAATGGAGTATAGGAAGCACGTTTATATTCATTTAAGAATTTAGAATAATAAAAGTTTGATGCCATATTCCACTGTGTCAGTTCAAGTATACAAGCTGCCACACACAAATACATAGGAAGAACTCATAGAACTCTGCAATCAGGACCTTCAGAGCATATTATGAAGTGGCAGGTTGATTGAACTTACCCTAAAAATGATGAAAATATAGGTGGAGAAACGCTTTCATTAGGAAGTATATTACAGACACAAGGCATAAATTTGAAATTCATACAACTTTTAAAGCTACTGGTATAACCAGTTGGGAGCGTATCTTGTGCCTTGTGAAAACCTTAGCGATTACAAAGTTTAAACCATCTTTATGCGTTCAGAAACAGTGTCACATCATACTAAACCTTTCTTGATAAATATGGCTGTGATACCAAGATATCCTCACTCTTTGGTTCATTGATATCCACTGGTAGTATGACCGGTGTAGTATAACCATTTAACTTGACCTATGTCTGTTAAGTCACACCTTTATTATTATTATTGTTCCCTTGGGTTCCTAGTGGAAAATAGGGATTCAACTGCACGTCTCCACTTGCTTCTCTCTTCTGCTCTACTTTTCACATGCATTCATGTTATTCCATACTGTTTCAACTCTTCTTCACATGATCTAATCCATGTCACCCTTCAACGTCGCACTCACCGCTTCCCTTTCGGATTCCACTCGAGCTATGGCTTGACGCGCGATGTCACCCAGCGAGTGGCCTCCTCAGCGAGTGTCCAATCGATCTCCACTTTCTCCGGCATATTTGTTGGGCGGTTGCTTCTTGTTTTGTTTGTTCCCATAGCTTGTTTCTTGTTGGTTCTTGTTCTTTCCGGCCATCTGATCTTCAGTATAGAGCCAGCGAAGACAGTTAGTTGTTGATAAAGGTCTGCAACAGGCTGTTGGAAATACTCATTCTTGGTGACCCGCCGACAAGTTTCTGATCCATCCGTATAGAAGAACTGACTGACTTGACGTTTGTATTGAAAATCCGAATTTTGCTGTTGATGCTGGGTTGAGTGACGAAAATTTCCAGATTGGTTTCAGGTTGATGAATGTGTTTCTCGCCTTCCCGATTCTCGATTTGACATCCTCGTCCGTTCCACCTGCCTGTAGTTCAGACAATGCTCCCTAGATAAGTGAATGAATGAAGTAACCTCTTTCAAATCCCTCCCGTTGATGGTGATTGTCGTTGGATGTTGCTGCTGCTGTTGTTGTTGTAATTGGTTGGTTATTTTCATAACCTCCGTCTTGTCTATGTTCACCTGGAATCAGTCCTGTCTTCTCCAGCTGCTTCTTCGACCAGTTTGTCGGTTTTCGCCTGTAAGTCTTCGATTTTGTGTGATATCAAACATAAATCATCCACGCGCGAAATCCAGGTCTTCTAGATTCTTCATGTCAGTGCAGGATATCTCTCTCTTCTCGTTTCCCACTGTCTGACGCATAATCCAGTCCACCACAATTAGGAATATCATTGGTGATAATAAGCACCCTTGTCTGACTCCTGTGCTTACTGCAAACACCTCGCTGAGTTTTCCGTTGTGGATCACCTGATATGTGCCGTTGTTGTACAGCTGTTGAATAAGGTTGATGAATATTTGGGGTACGCCGTAGTACTCGAGTAGTTCATCAGCACTCACACATATGTATCTCATACAAACTTTTATGATTAGTACATATGTGTTCAGATTTTTGAAAACGTGTGTTACGCCGATAAGTTAAATGATTTTTGCTGAAATAATAATGTCCGGATTCTAGTTCATACACAATCACATTTGAATGACCTCGTAAGTTTTTGAACAGCCTGAATACACACACACACACAAAGTGAGTATAAATCAGTTTTGAATAAAATTTCTATGAAAAACAGTTTGTATAAAGCATACATGTAATGAATCATAGATAGGATTTATTTAGAGTTTGTTAATTGAAATGAAGCAATTTATGTTACATATTTCACGAGTGACATTTTGACTCGCAAAATTTCGCCGTTGATTAATGTGAAATTTATTCAGCCTCACAGTCACTGTGTTCTATCAGTTCAGTCGATCAATAGGAAATGTTTAACATCCAGTTGAATTTTTTGAGTGTTTGAGTGGTATTTTTTCATTCAGATTTCACGATTACACTTAGCTCAAAACTACAAATTATTTAGTGACTATTCACAACCTTTTTTCAATTCAATGTGAATTCCGATTGTCGATTTAAAATTTTCAAATGATACCTTAATTGGACACTAGGCAGTAAGTAACTGGTATCATGAATCTAGTACTGATGAAATGAACTTTGTTAAGTATGCCGATGATCGAACTATTTTAATGTCTGTTAACTCCCAGCTTGACTGTACTAAGATAAACAACTTTCTATCAGGAATTAGTAAATGGTCTTCGTCTAACGGCCTTTAACTTAATCCTTCCAAATGTCAGACTGCTAATTTCAGTTTCCGATGTAAACGAAAGTTAAATAAAGCTTTTGGTTCCTATGACCCTTGCAAAATTGATGATACTGATATAGAAACCAAGTCTGAAGTTAAGTATCTTGGATTAATTCTCTCTTCTGACCTATCCTGGTCCTCCCATGTCTTGGCGATTTCTAAAAGAATATTTCGTCTGACTTTTTACATTAGGAAGTTAAGGCACTCAGGCATAACCCAACCACTCCTCTTACAGTTTATCAACTCATGTATTTTACCAATTTTTCTTTACTGTTCACCCTTATTCATTCCCGGATTGCTTAAAAAAGACTATGTCATACTTCGTAGAACTCTGAAGACTATCAGTAGAACGAGTGGTATCCCACTGGGCCATATCGTTGACGTTGTCACTGATAGGCACTTGATGTCATGCAACAAATTCGCTAAAGGAATTTTGTCAGACTCTGAGCACCCACTCTACCTGCAGCTCCAACCTTTTGTCTCCTCAGGTAGAACAAGAAGTTTTTTCAGAAGAATTTATGCACGTACATCTAAGTATAAAAATTCCACTATACCATTGTGGTGAGAGCAAGCTGCTAGCCGATTGGTAGACATTGATCTACGCTGATTGGTGGAAATTAATCTAGGCTGATTCAACAACCGATCACAGCTGACCTAGACGTGGACAAATATGATTCGCAGACAAGTGGCTCGCATTTCCGAGAAATATCGAAAACGAGAAAGCAGAAGACTGCGTTTGTTTGCAAACAACCAATCAGAAGACCACCTTCTTTCTGCGGGCAGAGCCTTATTAATGTACGTAAAATACATATAAATACCTGTTGGTTTTCGTAATAAAACTGATCTGTTTCCTGGCCCTTGTCTTCTGTTGTTACACCATATTTAGCATTTACTTTATGTGATGAAAATAGTGTCAGACATGAACTAACAAACCTTCTTAGCACCACTAAATAAAGCATTTCCTTCACCCTTACAGCATCAAACTTTATTGTTATTGTATTTCTTATATTTATAGTCCTCTCAGTATTTTGTTTTGTTTATTTCTTTTCATAGGTGTGGACATAATTTTAAGCTGTATTATAACTGTTAATTTTGTATTTCCCCTCCCTATACTATTAAAACAGAACATTAGACCCAATAATCTATAACATGCTAAAGTTTCCAAACTGAATCGACAATACCGTTAGAAACAAATTCACTGTTATCATTATTATTATATCTAATAATTATGTCGTAAATGTGGACAAATTCCTCCGATTAATTTTGTTTTAATTTTTTTAATTTTATTTATATTTTGAGTAAATCAGATACAATATTGTGACAAATACTGAGAATTCCATTCTGTATTATAAGTACTGTTTTTGGAATAAAGTAGATTACTATTATTGTTCGGTGCAAACTGAATTTTGTCAGTTAAGTTTGCAATGTTCACATCATTCTAGGTGGTGGGTGCCCCATCATGGTGCACATTGAATTATGGTCATTAGGTAGTTGAAGGCGATTGGCAGGTAGCCTTAACCCTACCTATCGTGCTTGTTGGCACTCGTCAGCAAGTTGTACCTGTAATCTTGAAGGAATTCTTGTCCTACAGGAGGTCGATCGTCAGCCGGAATGGTTAGTTGGTAACGTTACGTCTCTGAATGCTTCACTGGTTGACACGGATTCGAATTTCAGAACGGATTCGAGTTTGTAGTGACCCGTTTTAATTATTCAACATCGTATTAGACTTTCAATATGTTATGGGACTTTGATTTATTTGCACTCTAAAGGTTGCATGACAACAGTTGATATATTGTACTCGCTCAACTTTTGAATTTTGGCTACTGCGAGAATACACGTTCGTACTCCTCCTCAAGTGCATTTTAATTTACGCCATGGATGTCGAGCAATCACCACGTTAGGACACAATAATAAATGCAAAGAAGTACTAGGATATACGCGTACACTAGTTTGCCGAATAGATCAATAAAACCATTTCTTTTCAAAATAAGTCTTTGATTCTGAGGTGATGAATTGTTTCACAAAATGAGACCAACTGCAGAAGTGTTGTTGACTTAGTACTTTCAGCAAATTTTCCGTTATCAGTTCAGAATCTTCAACTTTATACACGAAGGAATGATTGGTCATGTTTTAAGGCGATTTAATAAGAACATCACAACAAGGATGTCCTTACGATATCAGTTTTTTTTAGGACAAGTCCTTTTGTTGTATCTAGCACTTTTGACTGGTTTTCGATACAAAGATCGCGGAGTCGGAGATTTAGTGAAGGACAGTACCACACTATGATTTTGCATATATCCAACCAGGAGTTCTTAAATGGGACTCAAGCCATGTACTGACTCCCTCTTCTAGTCACTTTTGTAGGGTTTTATGTCTGGTTAGGGTGCTTTTCTTGGTAACAATCCTGCAACTACTAATTCTATGATTCACTTAATAAGGACCACCATTTAACAACAGTTAATTGGTTGTCGATTTTAAACTAATGACCTACTGCTTTGATTCTCCTTCAACTGAATAAGATATAGTCGATTATCTATTCTTCACCAGACCTTTACGTTGAGTATTTTTCGTAACACCGCCAAGGACCTCTTGTCGAAAAAATATTCAGGAGGAAATGGACAAGGATTAGACATGTACTTGAGAGAACATTCAAGTGACACTACACGATAAGGCAATGGAGAAGAACTCGGATGGGAGGTGAAAAGTTGATCACCTGAGGATGATATTTCGGGGAACATGTGAAAAGGAACTTAAGGCATGTGGGCAGTTATGATGCTAGTCATCACGAAGAGACCACTTCAGTGCAAATTTGACGCTAAATCTCTATGTTCAACTTGGTAATCAAGAAATGAAAAGTAATAGTAATTATAATAATCATAAGTCGATTGACGCATTTTTGGTTGACAGATTATTTTCTAATGAATATAAAGTAGACTGAAAGAAAGCATACTATTTTTCCCTTGGTAAATTTGAACCATACTGATGAAGAGTCCCAAACTAGGACGAAACAACTGTCTAGTACTCCCTATTGGTTTCCATTGGTTCTCTAACCGATGTCAGCTCATGATGAAATCCTGTAACCAATCAGTCAAATCCCTACAAACCAATAAATACCTGAATATCAAGAATAATAAGTTGGACAGGATAATATGATATTATCATTTTATTACTTAAGCTATTGTCAACTGCGTACAACTTAAAAGGATTCTACTATCAATAAGCATATCCTCTGGTACTGTAGTTACTTTTTTAAGTCATCCCTTTCTCAAGCAGTACAGTCGTAAACAAATACAACAAACCATCTTAGCAGCAAAATGGTTGTTTCCAAATGTGTGTGCGACATTAGAATTTTACATTCTAGGTAACATTTACGTAATACAAAGTGACCAAAATAAGATTAAATAAGTAAATTGCATCACGTGAAGTAATTGATGGGACTGATCAGAACTGAATCACAGCTGAAAGAGAGTCAATTTCAGTGTCATAAGTATCAGAAAAGTAATATTGAGCGCGGGGGGGGGAATAGTATGATCAAAACTTAAAGATCTTGGATTAACAAAAATTTCGTATCCATTATCAAGTTAGATAAGGTTCACTATAGGTTCATTGACTGAACGAAAGGTCTTCTGTATTCAGAATTCAGGATTTAGCATGCCAATTGCTATGGCTTTTGTGGTTTAAAGTCGTTTGAATTTTTACTCCTTTGGCAAGATTTCTGAGTACTGTACAGGTGACTCTGAAGTTGCTTTCCGTGTTTGCTTGGTGTCCAGAGTTCATTAGGTGTTCCAGAATCAAAGTCCATGGGGGATTATTTTAAATCTTTTATAAGTATTCAGCAATGCGTTTGGATAGCAAGCTCTGATTACGGCTGATATACCTAGCTCCACAGGGGCAGGTGCATTGATAGATACACATCAATGGGGCAAGTTATTGGTTATGTAGAGAAAGTGAGTCAAAGATCAGCCCCGAGGAAGGCGTTTTGAATGACCAGGACAGGTGGTTTCGTATTAATTCTGCCAACGAGTCTCCAATGAAGTATAGATTTAGGCAGAGACGTTTCTTGAAGGCACATATTTGGAAACATTCCTTCTTTTCCTAAAAAGGTTTACATGTATGACTGCACACCTTAACATCGTTGACAAGAGTAACTCCTTGTTAAAAGTCTTTTCTTTTTATTCGACTCAATGGGAATTTTTAAGTTGAATACTTCAGTTATAAGGCATGAAATTGAGAGCCATTATTATGACTTTATGTGCTGAATTGGAGATATGAGTATTCGTACGCATAAAAAGCTTGTTCAGTCCCTCCCCTGTTCACAGTCTTAATCCGTTATTGTTTAAAATTATCCCTGTGTTCCTTCCATTAAGCAGTATTGTTATATCTTCTGTTTTTGCCCTTAGACTTTTCTGAAATAATAATTCATTCATTCATTAAACATAAACTGAATAGAAGTTTTACTGTTGAACTAATACATTCTGACTACGAATAAAATCGCCCACTTGTTTTTTCACAGACATGACTGTTGGAAGTGCTGAAGAACCACATTCTAGTATGAAAGAGCAATTCCTTTATTCGCCAACCCTTAGTATTTCATTAACGGGAGTCAGTTAGAAGGGAAACTTATTAGGTTCGGTCCGGAGTCAGTCAGGTTATTATTGTAATGTAGGTAAGTGTAATAATAATAATAATAATAATTTGCTTTATTCCAAAACAGTACATGTGATACAGAATGGAATTCTCAGAATTTTTACTACAGTATTGCATCCAGTTAGTACATTATCAATAAATAAAATTCTACATAGATTAAGGAAATCTCAGTTCATTATGACAACAACATATTGGCATGTCGGTAGCAAAGCCAAAGTTGAACAGTGTTTGAAGCTGTTAGAAAAGTAGGAGCTGTCATATTTACTGGTGTAAGCGGGAGAAAGAAACAAAGCAGCAAATAACGGAAAAAGAAGAGAGAGAAGAGGAAAAGAAAGAAAATGTTGTACCTATTGATTACCAAGTGCTTCAAGGAAGGAGCAATCTGAGGAGTTGAAATCACCAGTAATAACAGAGAGAGAGAGTTGTCGAAGTTGGCAGCGGCAAACATGGCGAATTCGTCAGCAAAATTTGAAAGATCAGATAGTGAGCAACTGGGAGAAATGTACATGTCTGTAACAAAGATATGTTTATATTTGGGACGACATTTGACGGTGATACAGAGTCTATGAAGTCATTTGAGAATGAGAGGCAAACATTATTAGAAAAAGACTATTTGGAATGAATAAAAGTTGCAACGCCGCCACCATTTTTCTTGTTACGACATTGTCGGTCTTGTCTAGATAGGATGAAGTCCTTTAATGAGATGAGACTGTCATCATACAGTTTATGTAACCACATTTTTTGTAATGTGATTATGGCAGTATTATGATGTGTCAGTGGACATCAAAGATTGTAGGTATATTATCTTGTTAGGAAGAGAGCGGCAGTTAGTGTTCATTATGACAGGGACTGTAGTTAGGTGTATTGTTGTACGTTTAAGAGCTCTCTGCCAACCACTACGATGCTTCCTCCTTGATTTCTTGGGAGTATGAAAGTCATTCGGTCGTAAATGATTAATAAAGTTGCGAGAGTAAATGATCCTGTTAGAATTCATATTTAGGTGATAAATAAATAGGAGTAAACACTAGATTGGATGCAATATGTAGATATGATTATGAGTAGTAAATTCTTCTTAGAGTATTCGTTATCAAAACGTCAATTGGATCACTGTGTATATGATGGAATTAAAACTTTTTGGCTTCAATCAATCAATCAAAAAGTGATACGTTCAGGGAAAAAAATCAAGTGAAACACTTACATCTACTAGACTAAAAAAAAATTAAGAAAAAATCTGTTTCTATCTCATGTCATGAGATATTCAGTATGCATGACAATGAAGCGGTTACCGGTTATACACGTAAGCATGCGACTTCATTTGTCTGGAGAAAATGGCAAGAATGTAGTGCTATATGTACATGAATATATATATATATATATTAATTATTGGATATCTTGTTTTTGTAATGATGTTAAATACTGAGGTATTTTAAAATATAGTTTAAAAAGTAGTGTAGTTACGAATTAAAAAATATTCTAGGATGAATGTTGTATTTGAATTGTCACTAATTCTTTCAAAACGGCATGATCTTATGATATGCAATGCTGCATCCTATGCAAGTGGATATTAACTAAGGTTTGTGGCATTTATGGAAACTTTGGATGTCATCAGTTCATGTATGGCGAAGATAAATTGGAACGCATCGGAAACCAGTCGTCCCTTGATATCCACTTTGCTACAATTTATAAGTGTTAAGTAGTCAGAAATTTTGCCTTGGCACAAGTTGGTGGAGTTTAGAATTCTTGATTCGAATGTCAAGAGTTCTCCTTTGATCTATAAGTCAATTTACCTGTGTGTTTATAGTTTACATTTTTGAAAATGATAACGTTTCAAGATTCTGATGATAATTCTGATTTGTTTCGTGTTTTTTGTTTTCACAGGAATACTGTTGTCTGCCACAATGTTCGTAGTTGGAATAAAGAATGATCAGTTTATTTGTTGATTGAGCTAAGCGTGTATATCTATTTGTATATTCAAATCTAACATACCCACATAGTTTGTCTGTCTGTTTTCGACATAGAACTTTGCACATACGTGCGGCAGTTCAAGTCGCCACACTCCCTCCCTGTAGCACACAAAGCAAGAGAAGAAAGTAGGAGAAATGCATATTAGAGACAGTAAACAGAGGTGTGAGACAAAGGAATAGTAATAACGAAGAAAAAAACAGTTTCATTAGAAATCATGAGTCACAAGGAGTGGATGCATCTGCGCCACTGAGAACGATCAATTTGAGCCATGTCACCAATTGTTTCCAACCATTGGTTTTTACCGTCCCGAGGACCCAAAGCAGGAAGTCTACACCCTCCTACGTGGCTGGATTAGATTAACTGTTGTAGATTTCATTGACTGGTTCCATGTTTTGGTTTGACCGCCGCTAGCTCTTTTCCAGCCTGACCCTATATCAGCTAACATTGCCCATTGTCGAGGAAGGTGATGGCTAGACATGCATGCGTAACACATGTCCTAACCATCTTAGTCGATGTAATTTCACAGCCTCGTCGATTGATTTTCGTCACCTCCTTACCTAGCACTCGACGCCTTACCTCAATATTGCTCACCTTATTATATCACTTCGTGCGGGAGATAGAACGCAGACACCTATGATCAAAGACAGCTAATCTTTTCATGTCTTCCACCCTCAATGGCCATGTCTCACAGCCATAAAGGAGGACGGAGCGGACGCCGTTTGGTCGATAGTCGGATATCACGTCTACGCCAGAGACGGCGTAAACTGGCATATGCGAAACTAGCCCTTTATATTTGTGCTGAGATTTCGTCAGAGATCAACCCGTTGGTACTGGCTGATGATACTTCCCAAGTAAGTGAAGCGGTCAACGTGCTCTGCCACTTCGCTTCCTATTTCTAATCTAGGAGTCGGTGTAGTCCAATCCTGTAACATCATCTTGCATTTGGCGGAAGCGAATCGCATGCCAAACATTCGTAGATTGCAGCTCAAGGTGTTCAGTAGACTCTGCATTTTATCAGCGTCCTCGCCCAGAAGGACTATATCGTCTGCATATTCTAGGTCGACGAGATTATCCCCTGGTAGCAAGTCAATCCCTGAGTCGCTGAAGTGAGTTAGGGTTAAGTTCATTACTACATCTTTGATGAAGTTGAATAGGAATGGGGATAATGGGCATCCTTGACGGACGCCACTAGTCGTCACCACTTCAGATGACAACTCACCGTAAGCCCTCACCTGGCTGCATGAGTACGAGTACAGTGCCTTAATCAGTGCAATGTTCACATAGTTTGTGGAGTTATTCGTCCTACAATAAGAAGAAAGCAAGGCAAAAAAATCATTACTTCGAAACCATTCTGGAAATCTGCTGCAGTCAGCAAGATGTGGATCATCACTGTTAATGTCAAGGTAATTTTCCACATGGTTCAGAGACTTGGCAGATGCGTTACACACAAAAAAACATTTTCAACGGGACTATTCAGACTTTCAACAACAGCTGCCTTCACTGGCTCCATAGTGAAGACAAGATAAGGATAATCAACAAGGAAGTCTGGAAACCAACCAACCAACCAATGACCTATTTCCCTCCAGATATGCTGAAGGAAATGGAAACAGATTGGACACAATCTTGAGTGACTGTTGAGTGACATCACGTGACAGACCCTTGAGTGAATTCAGCATTGCAGACGCCAAGTTGGACATCCGAGGGAGAGATGACAGTTGATGGACAATTGTGGAGCCAGCAACAGGGAACACGACAGAACGGAGTTAGGTTTCTGAAGCCGTATGTCACAGATTACACCGATGAGTGTCACTAAGAACGAAATCGATGCTAAGTTGTGTTTCCTGACAATTAAAACGTACACCTATTTGGGTTATTCTGAATAATTTCAAATGTAGGTGTTCAGTCACGATAATCTTTCAGATATTGCAAAAATGTTCATTCAGACATCTATAAAAACAAAATAATCGAGCAAAGAATATTCTTTTCGATAAATTCCTCTTCCAGGCTCTACAATTATATATATGCATGTTTATATACACAGAATATTTTAAATTAATAGTTAATAACAATATTAGCGTTTTTTAAATAATGTCGATTTGCAAAGTATGATCACAATGGAATTACAGTTCATTAAAGATGCTTAAATAATAATAATAATTAAAGATATAATAGCGAATAGAATATCAACTGAAATTAGGGAAATTCCACAAAAATTCTGGATTATTCAAACCTGAATGGCCAAGGTAATGATAATGACTGGACTATCTTCCTTTGGATGCATACATTAGGCTTGTTAATATGGATCCCCACAGCCTCAGCAATATTTAGTAGTCGAACTCTTAAAGCGAAATTGAGATTCGTAGGTATGCGGTAAATGACCCTGATAGTATGATTAACGTCAATCGTGTGTTCTGTCTCCACAAGATGAGCCAGAATAGCGCTGCAAATAGATTTCGTTTGGCCTTTGCTTAATCAGGCAGGGTGATGTTTGGAAATCCGACGAGAAACACGCCTAATTGTACGGCCTATGTAACTGGCTCCACAGGAGTAGTTAAATTAGTATATACGCTTGGAAGAGGCGAAATTAGGCAGTTTTTCTTTTATTCCCGAACACAAAACAGGAGTGGTTTTGAAGATACAGTGTAATTCTGCAGCAGGAAATTCTCTTGTTACCGCATTTTCAAAGCGCTGTGTTAGTATCTCACTGGTGCTGTCGCCTAGGAACTGCATCTGTAAGAACAAGGCCTTTTTTGGAACTGTTGGTAACTTGGATTGTTTTGGTTTTAGATTCATATTCTTATCAATAAACTTTTCAGGATAACCATTCTCACTCACTTTCAGATATCACATTCACAGTAAAACGCAGTACGAACAGGGAGTGTTTTTGTTATTCAAAAAATGTGTAGACCTTGAGTTGGTGTGCATTATAAAAAAAATAATTTTGAAGGCAGTTAACACCGTACAGTAACCGGATGACTACAAAATATTCAAGTATTTTGGCTTATAGGGATTTGATTGATTGGTTACAGGATTTCATCATGAGCTGACATTAGTTAGAGAACCATTGGAAACCAGTAGGGAGTACTGGACAGTATTTGCCCACCGCCAGGGTTCAGACCCAAGGCATTCTCCTTTCAAGGCGAGCTCACAGACCACTGAGCCACTAGTACCCAATCCAATGGTCCATAAATTCTAACTTCGACAAATTCACCTCATAGCGCGACCACTAGCCAATGTCTTCGGCGAGTATTTGTCCTCACACCAGATCTGCTGTACCGCACTGGTCACGACTTTCTACTAAACGTCAGGTCATGATGAAATCCTGTATTCTACAAAATATTCATCTGTAATCCGAGTAGCTGGAATAAATTCCAAAAGCAATTTTAGGCAGTATATTATCAGATTTTCAGGTAGATTTTCTATAGCGTGAAAATTACTCAAAATTTTGTAAGATACTTCAAATGCAAGAAGAATCTCATTATATAGAATAAATTCAAAATTGTCCTACTAAAAATAGATCAGTGAAGCTTACTTTGGTGTGTGATTACCGTTCACATCACAAAGTAAATATTTCCAACGTACTTGTGATAAGAATAGTAAAAACTAAATTCACATCTTAAGTTGTGAATTAACTTAACCCAATATAGTCACGTCCATTTTCGTTAATTTCCACCAAAAAACCAAACAAAACAACACAGAACCATCCATGCTGAAGAAAGCTGAAACTAGATTTCAGAATTTTTCTTCTCAAATGCCTATGTGTCAGTGAAAGGATTTTCTTATTTTGTCATTCATAAATTCTCGCTGCACTTGACAGTAACGCTTTCACAATGTTATTCGTATCCTACAATCACTCAAATGGTCTAATATTTACAGGATAATACAAGCCAGATTCATACCGTAGATTCTTTTCAACTGAGCACCCCATGAACAGTGTCAAAATATAAGCTACAAAATTTCTGAATTATGGATAGACAGCATAAGCAACATAATTCCAAAATGATGTGAATAGACAAATTATTCAGTGTTAAATGGCTAACTATCACTAGTACAATAAGACAGGAGGAGTCATGCTCCTGTCCACACCAAGTAAAATCCTGAAACACATCATCCTGGAGAGAATAAAAGGACGCACTGGATACAGAACTCCGACCAGAACAAGCTGGATTCAGGTAAGGCAAATCATGTTCTGACCAAATTGCAGCTCTACGCATCACCATCAAACAAAGCATGGAATGGCAATCAAACCTCTACCTCAACTTCCTTCATAGACTTTAAGAACTCCTTCGACAGCGTTGACCGCGAAGTAATTCTGAAACTACTCGAGTACTATGTCGTACACCAAATATTCATCAACCTTATTTAACAGCAGTATGACAACGGCACATGTCAAGTGATCCACAACACAAAACTCAGCGAGGCGTTTCGAGTAAACACAGGAGTCAAACAAGGGTGCTTATTATCACCAATGATATTCCTAATTGTGGTGGTGGACTGGATTATGCGTCAGACAGTGGGAAACGGGAAGACAGGGATATCCTGAACCGACGTGACGAACCTAGAAGATCTGGATTTCGCGCGTGGATGATTTATGTTTGATGTCACACAAAATCGAAGACTTACAAGCGAAAGCCGACAAACTGGTCGAAGAAGCAGCAAACACAGGACTCCAGGTGAACATAGACATGATGAAGGATATGAAAATAACCAAACAACAACAACAGCAGCAACATCAAGCACCAATCACCATCAACGGAAGGGATTTGAAAGAGGTTACTTCATTCACTCACTTATCTAGGGAGCATTGTCTCAACTACAGGCAGTCGGAACGAACGAGGATGTCAAATCGAGAATCGGGAAAGCGAGAAACACATTCATCAACCTGAAATCAATCTGGAAATCTTCGTCACTCAACTCAGCATCAACAACAAAATTCGGATTTTCAATACAAACGTCAAGTCAGTCACTTCTTCTATACGGATGGATCAGAAACTTACCGGCGGGTCACAAAGAATATTTCCAACAGCCTGTTGCAGACCTTTATCAACAACTGACTGTCTTCGCTGGCTCTATACTGAAGATCAGATGGCCGGAAAGAAAAACAACCAACAAGAAACAAAACAAGAAGCAATCACTCAACAAATATGCAGGAGAAAGTGGAGATGAATTGGGCACTCACTCGCTGAGGAGGCCGCTGGGTGACATCGTGCGTCAGGCCAATGCTCGAGTGGAACCCGAAAGGGAAGCGACGAGTGGGACGTCAGTGCAAGTGTGACATGGAGGAGATGGTGTGAAGAAGAGTTGAAACAGTATGGACTAACATGGATGCAGGTGAAAAGTACAGCAGAAGACAGAAGCAAGTGGAGACGTGCAGTTGAAGCCCTATGTTCCACTAGGAACCCGAGGGAACAATAATAATAATAAGACAGGAGGGGGGTGGGAATAATTTTATGTATATTTTGATAGATAGTTCAAGTGTTTGTGAATGATAATTACAAGTAAAATTATGTGACATAAATAAACACTTTAGTAAATTCGGAAACTTAATACTGAGTTCAACTCAAGAAGTGAGAATACAAATTAAATGAAATGTTAGTTCACAGAAGCAAACATAAAAACATATGAACAAAATACTTACAGTTACTTAGTAGTTAGTGAAAACCTCGCTATTTTCCTAGCAGGTCCAAAGCCCGGCTAAAGAGTGAGCGTTGCGTGTGTGGGGCTAGCAACCCCAGACCACTAAACCTATCAAACTGCTAGAGAAACTTCAACACACAGAAAATACATTAAAAATGCAAAACATTCAAAGAACGATCTTACTCTTCGCTGCAATCGCGTAGGCGAAACGACGCAGACTGGTGAAAGCTTTCGGGAAGCCAGTCAGCCTATCTGTCTTCTCTCGATGAAAGCAGGAGTAAGAATGGGGACATGGAATGTTCTTTCAATGTTGGAAACCGGCTAAGAAGGCTGTCAAGGTAGCCAAAGAGATGCAAAGATATGGCACAGAAGCGTTGGGTATCAGTGAAAGCAGATGGAACGCATATGGACTATCCAAATTGTCAACTAGGGAGTAAGTAATCTACTCCGGTCACCCAGACGACAACCACGAACACACTAAGATAGTGAGTAAGTAACTATAATGATTTCGCCAGAGGCAGCTGAAGACTTAATGCAGTGGTAATCAATATCATCCAGGATCATGACAGCAAGACTCAACTAAAAAAGGAAGGAAGGCAGGTCACAATTATCCAATGCTACGCACAATGCTGCAAACAACACCAAACAAGAGAAGAAAGAAAATCTTCACAGACAACTGCAAACAGTAATGGAAAACATCCCAAATGCTGTCATCAAAATTCTCATGGGAGATATGAATACACGCCGAGCTGGGAGCAGATGATACAGGAAGAGAACTGATCATGGGTCGAGAGGCCGGTACTCGGAGAAACGAATGAGAACGGATGAAGATGTCAAAGTTATAGTTGGAATGGCCAGATACGCCTTCACCAATCTGAAACCAGTCTGGAAATCTTCTGCACTCAGTCAGCATAAAGAACAATATTCGAGGTTTTCAACGCAAATATGAAGTCAGTCATTTCTTCTATGTGTGTCAAAAAATTGCAGTACGTTTCACGAAAATAATTTCCAACAAGTTACAAACTGTTATCAACTGCTGCCTTCACTAGCTCCATACTGAAGATCAGACAGCTGGCTCGAAAGAATTAGCAACAAGGAATTCTGTTAACAAACTGACAAGCGAAAGCCGATTCAAGTATTGGTTTTTAGGGATTTGGTTGATTGGTTACAGGATTTCATCATGAGCCGACATTGGTTAGAGAACCATTGGAAAACCTACAGGGAGTACTGGACAGCTGTTTCGTCGGCCTAGTCTGGAACTCTTCATCAGCATTCACCCACCGGGGTTCGAACCCAGGACCCTCTGGTTACAAGGCGAGCTCGTATATCATTAAGCCACTGGGACCCGATCCAATGGCCAGCCTATGAATTCTAACTTCTGCCAATTCACGATATAGCGCAACCACTAGCCAATGTCTTCGGCGAGTATTTGTCCTCACACCCGACCTGCTGCACCCTACTGGTCACGACTTCCCACTGGAACCCCAGGTGACTACTTACCTGAATATGACCAAAAGCCGATTGCTAAACAAATATGTCAGAGAAAATGGGGATGGACTGAACGTACATTAAGGAAACCGTCGAGTGACATCACGTACCAGGCCCTCGAATGGAATCGAAATGGGAAACGACGAGTTGGACGTTGGAGCTAGAGTGACATGGAGGAGATCGTGTTGCGAGGAGGAGGAGATGAGAGGTTATGGGCAATCGTGGGGTCAGCTGAAGTGGACAGCAGAGGATAGAAGAAAGTAGAGATGTGTTGTTGGATCCCTATGTTCCACTCGGAATCCAAGGGAATAATAATAAAACAGTAAAAGATTTATCACGTAATCTTTCCGTCAACAGTGGCTGGGTCGAAAACATTCGATAGCAATGGTTTCTGCCAGATGAAGTAACCAGGATTTTATTTGTAAATTCATTATTTTGGAGTCGTGTCTAATTTCCACTACATTCTCCTTGTCAGTCAAGTGTCTGGCAATTACACTTGAGACCACTTTACTGCCTTTTATACACAGGCTTCAGGATATGCTCAGGAAGAAGTAGTAGATGCTGTCCTCTGTCGTATTATTCTGCAAATATATCTGTTCTTTCTTTGTTTAAACTAATCTGAGGAGCTCATATTCATATCCATTTTACTCAGCAAGCCATTGATGACACTGGTCCAACATGAGAAAAGACGTCATATCCTAAGTGAACCTTATATCACTCAGAAATTTGTTACCACGTGAATTGCCGATATGAAGACTTAAATTTCCTACCTAGTCAAGCCGCCTGATAGCAAGTCCTTTAATGGTCTACTATTCTGCTGTCTTAATTTCATCGACAGACTAATTCATTTGGGTGAATCAATCGCCTATGATTTCAAAATCCCAGTCTATCGAATAGTTCTAAATTATCACGCTTTAAGCCAAACTGTGCAGCTCCACCTGTTAGCTGTTTGGAGTCATGATAGATCTACGACTCACGTGTTTCTGTATTCATCAACAAGCCATAATGAAATCACACCTTCTTGAAAATAAAAATAGAACACTTCACAGAAAGGAAAACTAGTCTGGTTACTACACATCAGGTGGTAGATGCATTCTACTGTGAAATCGCTACATTGCGTTTAATTCAGTCACTGTGAGCAGAAGAAATTGCAAAACGGTCACTTCTTTCACTTGAAATACTGGCGGTATGGGTGTGGATGTCAGAGCCAAGATCTGGAGGGCGAGATAAACCATCCTCACTCTGATATAAGTTTCGAAATCTCCTGCACTGAGAAATAAATGACAAAATTCGGACTTCCAACATAAATGTTAAGTAATTTCCTCTTTATGGGTGGGAGACTTAGCTTGTGCGTCACGGAAAGCATTTTCAACAGGTTGCAGACTTTCACCAACAACTGCCTTCTTCACCTCCATAATGAAGATCAGATAGCTGGAAAGAGCTAGGTGACCATCGAATAACATCCCACTTCAGGCTATGGCTCGATTGAAACCCGACTGAGAAACGAAGATATGGTCATGGGTCCGAGGTTGACAGGGAGGAAATCGCCTGAGAAGAAGATGAGAGACCATAGTCAGTCGTGACGCCAACTGAAGAGGGCTGTAGAAAAAAGAACAAAGTGGAGATGTGCTTTTGAAGTCCTATATTCCACATAGGACGCAAGAGAATCGTTATACAATAAATATTACTGTCAGGCATTGATTTTGTAGGCTGGCTGGCTGGATTCAACATAGAACTTGCCACCGAAGTGCAGTAGTTCCAGTTGCCACGTTCCAAATAGCACACAAAGGTAGACAAGAAAATGAGTGAAGAGAATCAATAGAGTTTTGACAAGTATAAGAGTGAAACAGAATGAGTAATGGTTGAAAGGAATATGAGACTGAATATTACGGAGACTGAATACATCTGCGTAAGCCATTGACAACGATTTTGAGCCATGTCACCTAGTGTCTGTCTCCATGCATCGATTCTTAGAGTCCTGAGGGCCCCAACCCGGAAGTCTGCATCTCCCTACCTCACTCAGTTTAACTGTCAGTGATTTCACGGATTGATTGATGCGATGTTTTTGTTTGGCCACCACTTACTCTTTTCCAACCTGCACCTATATCAGTTAGTAATGCCCGTCGGGGTGGGGAGGCGATGGTTAGGCATGCGCAGCACGTGACCTAGACATCTCAATCTATGTAACTTTAAAGCCTCTTCTCGTCGATTGGTTTTCCCTCTTTGCCCAACACTCTACGCCTAACGTCAACATTACTTACCTTATTATACCACCTAACGTGAGAAAGAGATCGTAAACATCTATGATCAAAAACAGTCAACCTTTTCATGTCTTCAACTCGTATTGGCCATGTTTCAGAGCCATAGAGAAGGACGGAGCGAACTGCTGAGCGGTACACACGTCCCTTGGTTGATAGTCGGATGTCACGCCTACTCCAGAGATGGTGTAAGTTAGCGAAAGCAGGTCGAGCTTTTTGGATCCGTTCTGAGATTTCGTCACCAGTCAGTCCGTTGGTGCTGATACAACTTCCCAAATAGGTGAAGTGGTCAACATGTTCTATCACTTCACTCCCTATCACTAAGCTTGGAGTTGACGTGGTCCAGTCCTGTAGCAGCATCTTACATTTCACAGGGGCGAATCGCATGCCAAACATACGAAGATTGCTGCTCAAGGTGTTCAGAAGACTCTGCATTTTGTCAGCGTTTTGTTTGATTGTTTGGAGAATTTCATAATGAGTTGACGTCAGTTAGCGGACCATTTGAAAACCTGGGATTACTGGACATCCATTTCATCCTGCTTTGGGACTCTTCAGCAGTACGAACACAAAAGGATTAGAACCCAGGACATTCTGATGTCAGCTCATGATTAAATCCTCCAACCAATCAAACAAAATCCCTACAAAACCATCACTTGAAAATTGATCTGATGCTCACTAGCGACTGGCCCCATCTGGTGTTCTGGGGGGAATCAGTGACCAGTAGGGTATAGAAGGTTGAAGGTGGGGCAGTAATTCATCGAAGAAGACATTGCGAAGTGGTCGAGTTATGTCATGAACTGGCAGAAGTTAGAATTCATGGGCTAGGCATTGGATTGGGTCTCAGTGGCTTAATGGTCTACGAGCTAGCTCACCTTGCAACTAGAAGGCCCTGGGTCAGAACCCCGGTGGGTGCCTACTGGTAAAGATTTCAAACCAAGACGAAACAGCTATCCAGTTCTCCCTGGTGGTTTTCCAGTGGTTCTCCAACCGATGTCAGTTCATTATGAAATCCTCCAAACAATCAAATAACATTGTATTTAATGCTACACTACTAGTGAGCTGTCAATAATAATGACAACCAATATTTTGGTCTTTAAGTGGTTGGATGTTAGGAAATATATCCATGAATGACAGCGGATGCATGTAATGTACTAACGACATTTAAAACTCGCAAAACGTCTGACTGGAACTCAGTGGCATAGTCCTATAGTTTTGTCACCAAACTTGACAGTTCATTCATTAATTCATATTGATAATAATAACAGCAACTTTATTCCAGACAATATGTTAACACACAATACATAGTTTCCAGAGTATTTAAATTAGAAAATATCTACTCTCCCTACAGAATCATGAAGAAAATTGATATTCAACAGAACATCGTGCAAGTCTGTGTTGTTCTACCTAAAGCAGTAGCCAAAAGTCTACGATACTTTTTCTTCATTTCTTCCGTGAAGCACTTTACATTACAGTAAACTAAAACTGTACGCGAGTTCATGTAGCGATATAAAAACTCAGTTAGATGATGAAAACAACAATAAGAAATGGCCAAAAAGAGTTTATGCATTATACAGGATGGAAATTTAGGTAACCCATTGATTTAAAAAGACCGCCAGAGAAACACCATGTTGAAAAGAGGGCTTTGCAATTAATAGTGTTCTCTGATCTGGTTGGTTTAGCTGCGAGGCTTTCGTCGTCCTTCTGGACAACATCTTCAGCACCATACTTAGCACAAAGTGAAATGATTTAAATTTCTTCATGAGTGATATAATTGTGTCTCCTGATAACCATCTTTACGTATGTATTGACCATTTTCTATTAACTTGGATTTTAAACTTTCTGGTCACCTGATTTACTTTTTATTAGTTGGTATATTTTGTCTATATTAACGTGCTTGTTAATTGCATTTTCGTTTGAGTACCAGGCTTCTAGGAATTCCCTGGCACTTTTGGTGTTTCCTTTGTCTAAGATTTTGACATTATCCCAATCAAATTGATGACCATAATTGTCTATATGCATTGATACTAAAGAATACATATCCTGTCTTTTCACGGCTGATTTGTGTTCTTGGATTCTGATTCGAGGGGGACGCCCACTTTGGCCGATGTAATGCTTGTTGCAGTTCATACAATTTATTTTGTAAATGGTATTAATTTTATCCCCTTTTTCTGTTGGATCTTTTGGTTTGCACAATATCGAATTAAGCGATTTGACTGGCTTGTGTGCTATATCTATATCAAACGGTTTCAGTATTCTAACTGTTATGTCAGAGATAATTCTCATGTATGGTAGAATGAATTTTCTTGTGGTCTTTGATGGTTGTTCTTTGTTGGTGTTATTATTCGATTTTAAACACTTTTGATGAAATTTTGTGGATAACTATTCTTTTTGAAGACCGTTTGTAGGTACTTTTCTTCCATTCTTTTCAACTCTGGAGTGCTACAATGTGTTTGAACTCTTTTAAACAATGTCTGCACACAGTTTCGTTTGTGAGTAACTGGATTATTGCTAGTATAGTTGAGTATTTAATCTGTGTGCGTTGATTTTCTATATACTTGTGTATCTAAATCTCCTGTGTTGGTTCTCCTGATTAAGACATCTAAAAATGGGATTTTGTTATCTAATTCTTTTTCTCTTGTGAATTTGATGTCTTCAAATATGTTGTTTATTAATTTATGAAAATATTCTAAATCATTTCTCCTAATTATTACAAATGTATCATCAACGTAACGTATCCAGATTTTTGGTTTAATTATAAGTAGAGCTATTAATTGTAATCTTTGCATAACGGCTTCAGCTAATAATCCTGATATGGGCGATCCCATTGGTGTTCCTTTTATTGGTTCATATATTTGAGTATTGAATTGGAAGTATGTTGCAAGGCATAATTTTATGAGAGCTTATCTAACACACCTCAGATGTTAGTGTTAAGTGTTATTCTTATTCTAAAGTTTTATCTCCACTAATATCTTTCAAAGGAAAAGTTAACTTACCTGAAACAGCATTTGATACCTAGCAAACATCCTATTCTTAGCTAGCAACTCTACGCTGCAAAATCAATCCAATTGCTACCGAAACTTCAAAGTACAGTAAACGAACTTTAAAAATACTTTTCTTTACTAATATCAGAAAAACGGAATGACGTGTACCTGTGAAAGCCTTCGGGTTGGGCATCCGAGAGTGACATTCAGGAGATCATTTGAGGCGGAAATGAAACCTTGTGAACAGTCGTGGAACTGTCTAAAATAGACTGGAGAGAGCAGGGTAAAAGGGAGAAGAGCAGTTTGAACCTCTGTGTTCCACTCAGAACTCAAGCGAATAATAATAATAACAAGTGAACTCCTGCAAGCACTTTATGACATAGTGGTTAAAAGTTGAATGCAATTCAACAAAATCTTCTCATATTCCAAATATAATACATGCTGAATTTATAGATGTACAGATGACTTCTTCACATATTCCTAATAAGGTTAATCTCTGATTATACACAATGGACTTAAATGTCATTCTGCTTATATAACCAAAGTAAATCAATACAACATGCTATTATAGTATTATTGATTGAATTTATTTACCTTTCATTAACATTTCTAGGTATACATAAATATATATTAAAGTGGTGATGAAGATACAACTGTCTTATTCCTATTTAATATTTCTTTTAATCCATTTAACTGAAAATCATCAAATTGATAACTATTTATCAAAAAAATGTAAAACACCAGAAGAAAATCTAATAGCTATTGAATTTGGGAAATGTGGAAGTATAGTGAAGCTAAATAATCATCTGCTTACTGAAGATACCTTAGATATACGTTTTGATAATATTGAAGAAGTAAGTAGGTTTCGTGAAGTGTTGTTATAAGTATTCGAGCATTTAATTTATTTTCCTAAGGTTGGTTTGTAAGAATTAAATTTGTTTTTACGAGTTTGACCACGGATTGATATCAGTTAGAAAACTATTGAAAACCAGGGAGTACTCTACAGTTGTTCCGTCCCACTAGTTTGGGGACGTACTCACACACTGAGGTTCGAACCGAGGACCTTCCGAGTACAAGGCAAGCCCGCATACCATTCAACCAAAAAGACCCGATTCAGTGGCGAGCCCATGAATCCTAACTTCTACAAATTCGTGATTTCGCGCAACCACCCAACAATGTCATCGGCGGGAACTCCATCCTCACACTTGACTGGATAAACCTCACTGGTCACGACTTTCCACTAGAACTCCAGGAGTTGGCTGGAAGGAATTAGATTTGTTTACAAACCAGCTCTTGAAAATAATTCTGATGCTCGCTAGTGACTTGCTACAGGACGGAGTTTCCTGGAGTTCTAGTGAGAAGTCGTGACCAATGAGGTCCATCCAGTCAAGTGTGAGGATGGATTTCCCACTGATGACATTGGTTGGTGGTCGCGCTAAATCATGAATCGGTAGAAGTTAGAATTCATGGGCTGGCCATTGAATTGGGTCCCAATGGCTGAATGGTATACGAGCTTGCCTTGTCCTGGGTTCGAACCTCAGTGGGTGAGTACGTTTAGTTTACATTCGATTTAAATTTGAACTCCAAACACATGGTGAACAGATGAATATTATTAACACTGAACCTATTATTAATAATTACAAATCCATAAAATTGTATGAATAAAATAACCATTATCTGTAGAACTTTACTGGATAAAAATCGAAGTTGTAGGGGAAATAAAGAAATTTCAGACTAAGTTAAACTTTAAGCATCACTAACCAACAACCAGTGAATGATCTTGAATGTCTAAATGAGTTTCATCCACGTGAGTTGAAGGTTCCATTGCGCTTCATTCCATTCAGGTGTCAGAGAAAGTAAGCTGAGTTGCAGCATTTTTTACAAGGTTCCACTTGTCCTGAACCCAGTTTTCGTAGTGACTGGGTTTTACAATAGCTTGTGACAGGAGAAAATAGTCTCCTATCAACACTTCAGTGGTACCGGCACTGCAGAGATATCGCGTCATGGAAAATGGAGAGAATTACTTCGTTATTAGGAGGAGAAGGTGTCATCCTACACGTGAATGAGTGGGAAGGTTATAACTACCCGTCACCTCTTGGATATATTCACCACAGAGTGAACCATTCTAATGATTTTGTGGATCCCGATACAGGGATACACATCAGTTCTATAGAAGGCTTTTGCGGAAGATTAAAAACAGGATTAAGGCCATTTATGAATCTCAAAAGCCTCATCATCCTGGAGAGAATCAAACATGGCGGGGATGAAAAACTTCGACCGCAACAGACTGGATTCAGAAGAAACAAGTCATGCATTGATCAGGTCACCACATTACGGATCATCATTGAACAAAGTTTGGAATGGCAGTCACCTCTCTATCTCAACTTCATCGACTTTGAAAAGGCCTTTGACAGCGTCGATCCAGCGATGCTTTGGCAACTACTTCGCTACTACGGGGTGCCACCGACAATTATACATCTCATCCAACAGCTGTACGACAATGCTGCATGCCAAGTAATCCACAGCTGGAAACTTACGGGACCCTTCGAAGTGAGGACAGGAGTAAGACAAGGCTGGCTGACTGCCTACTATCGCCAATGATTTTCCTGATTCCAATAGACTGGATAATGCGACAAACAGCGGGCGATGGGGAAATAGGCATAAAATGGACTCACACAAAATACCAACTTGGAGGATCTGGACTTCGCCGATGATATATGTCTGATTTCCCACAAACTGGAAGATATGCAAGCGAAAAGCAACAAGTTGGCAGAAGAAGCATCAAAGATAGGCCTACACTTCAGGTGAACATAGGGAAAACAGAGGTGATGAAGATTCCTGGCCAACACCACCAACAGCGACAACAACAACAGACAACAATCAGCATAAATGGAAGGAACCTGAAAGAAACAGCAACAACAAACGCACGGCTGAAGCCCTATTTTCCTCTAGGAATTAAAGGATACAATAATAATAATAATGAATCTCAAAATTATGTCATTTATAGTTAATTAGATGAATATATGTATAGAATGTGGTGTAGCTTTCCAAATGATACTTCTAGGCTCAACTGGGATATGTTTTTACCACATGTCAGAGAAAGATATCCTATGAAACATTTTGTGCAGTTTTTATGCATTTTTCCATAAATATATGTTTCCCACAGCCAAAATTTCCTCTGTTTTTTGAATGGTGAGTTCTAGGTCATTCACTGATTAGTAGTTAGTAGTGCTTAAAGTGTAACTTTGCCAAATTTTAATATCATTAATACAGATCGGATTGCTTCTAATTCTATAACTACCAGTTGAGTTTATTATGTCTAGCCTAGCTGTTAACCTATGCTTTCTGAAACGACACCGACTCAACAGCTAATAACTTGGTGACTCAATGCTCTTTTTTATTCTGATAACACTGGGTTGTCTTTCACGCCATTCCTTCTTTCAAAGCATTTCAGGGTGATGTAGGCGCCAAGTGTTCATGCTTAGAATATTCCCTAACCAAAAATGTGATATGAGTTTACAAAGTCGTTGAGTGAGATACCTATTTTTCTAATTAGTCTTCATTTTCACTCATCAGACTGTCATTTATCCTGGAAATCAAATGATGGTGAACACCTAAAGTCTCCGTAGATGGAAGATACGATAAGTTCATATGTCTTAGATCTATCAACATAGGCATTTGTTTCATTGCTGAACGAGTGGTGCATGAATCACCATAAATATGTGCATAAAAGCACATTTGTTCATGCTGCCATACTGTATGATACTTAGGTGAGCTGGTTTGGTTTTACTTCACACACCAGCGATGTTCGCTGCTATCAAGAATAATTTTGATTGAATTACATTTAAGGAGATTTCACTCGTTATAACCTCCCAGTCCAGTTCGAATCAGTCTCCTGTGATAGATCACTTTTAGTGTCACTTCAAAATCCTTTTAGCTTTTATTAGTTTGCATTTCTTTCTGGTTGATGTTGATGCAGTGAATTGCTCGGTCTCTTTTGACATATTGGCTGCTATTAGTGAAGCTTTGACTGTGCTTAAGTATTCCTGTCTGTCTGTTTTCGACATAGAACTTTGCACATATGTGCGCCTGTTCAAGTCGCCACACTCCCTCCATGTAGCACACAAAGCAAGAGAAGAAAGTAGGAGAAATGAATATTAGAGACAGTAAACAGAGGTGTGAGACAAAGGAATAGTAATAACGAAGAACAAAACAGTTTAATTGGAAATCATAAGTCACAAGGAGTGGATACATCTACACCAGCAATTGAGAACGATATTGAGTCATGTCACCAATTATTTCCAACCATTGGTTTTTACCATCCCCAGGACCCCAACCAGAAAGTCGACACCTTCCTACGTGACTGGCTTAAACTAGCTGTTGTGGATTTCATTGACTGATGAAGCCATGTTTTCGTTTGACCACCGCTAGCTCTTTTCCAGCCTGGCCCTATATCAGCTAACATTGCTCATTGTCGAGGAAGGCGATCACTAGGCATACGTAACACATGCCCTAACCATCTCAGTCGATGTAATTTCACAGTCTCGTTGACTGATTTCCCCTCCTTACCTAGCACTCGATGCCTAACCTCAATATTGCTCGCCTTATTATACTACTTCACACGGGAGATAGAACGCAGACACCTATGATCGAAGACAGCTAATCTTTTCATGTCTTCCAGTCTCAATGGCCAGGTCTCACAGTCATAAAGGAGGACGGAGCGGACTGATGAGCAGTACACATGCCCTTTGGTCGATAGTCGGATATCAAGTCTACACTGGAGACGGCGTAGACTATCTATGACTTGTTGGTGATAGATGAGGCGTTCGAGACTCCGTGGGAACGCCATCACTCTCTGGCGATTGTAGTTGCATCTGGCTGGTTAGTCCCAGATAGGACTACCAGTCACGATTAACAGAAAAACCTGTAGTTATTTATCTAACTGACTTTGAATAGAAATGGATAAAGCTTTTTATTTTTCTGATTGTGGCTAATAATTAAAATGCATTCTAATCTTACCTGGCTCATCTTACTGAGTGATGAGGATCCTGGAGACACTTGAACGCACCACCGATCTTTTACGTCAAATTCTTGTGCAACCGGTAATGACTGTTATTTATTACAGTTAGTTCATGTTGAATTTACTCAACTGAAATGCTTGGTCTATTCTGACATTTCGTTTTCTAATAGAAAATCTTCCACAAACTTTGTAAACACAGAAGTTTAACAGATTTTAAAAGAATCTATTTAGCATCAAAGCTAATCAGCTATTTGTACATGCAAAATGTACATATTTAATGAATTAATAATTATAAAAAGCTTCCAAAAGGATATTAGTTAGAAATCTGTTGAAAATCAGAAAGCATCCAGTAGCTGTTTCATCCTAGTTTTGCTCGTGAATCCTAACTTCTGTCAGTTTATGATAGATAGCCCTATCTCCAGATAAAAACATCGGGGATTACCCTTCCCTGAACTAAACTTGATGCATCTTATCGATAGCAACTTCCCAGCATAATTCTAAGAAGTTCGTCCAGTAGTCGGTATGTGGTCAGCAGTGAGATAATTTTCAAAAATGTTAGTTTATAGGGTGTTTTGATCGATTTCCTCATAAAACGATATCAGTTAAGGACAGCTGTTTCATCCTAGTCCATGACACTTCAGCAGTGAACACATGCTAGTCCACAAGGGATGGAAGCTGATCCTGTTTCCACCATCCTGTTTCCTACTTTGAATCGAAAGACATATGAATTTTAATTTGGCTGTACTGTATCTTGTACAATAGCTCTTATTAATTAATTTCACAAGGAAATCTTAACATCTATTTCACCATGTCTTTTGGAATGAATTGAACATTGTCTATGGAAAATCTTTAAAAAGTTTATGCTTTTAGTAGTATGATTTAATGGCCAGTAGACAGTCATCTATTTCAGGACTATTAAAGGACATCTAAAAACTGTCCCCATATACCTTCATATTTCACGTCACGTCTGTTATCACCAGTCGGTTGTTGAAGATTTCAGAACCTTATGAATTTCTAAGATTGTATTTTGTTAAATTACACAGTGGTGTTATACAGTAATATTAACTGATGCGACCACGTTTCGAGCACAAATTATTGCCATTCATAATCAAATCAAGTTACTCACACAACTTCTTTCCTTCATTTATATACATGTGTGGAATCGATTAGATATTGGAATAAAAATCACTGCAGGATAATATACACTCAGGAACAATAATATGACTGTTATTGATCAATTACAGTCAGATGGGAAATAAGACGAGTGTTTTTATAGTCAAAATAAGTAAATTGTTAGAATGTTGTAATGTGCTTGAATTGAAATGGAATTTAAAGATTATTTATTATCCTCTTCCTATTTGACTGGTGGTAGTAATATCTTTCATATTTCCTGTATGAGTGATGAATCATTCCTACTGCATGTGTTGGGTGTAGATTCGATGAACAAGGATTCAGTAATCAATCTCTCTCTCCACCTGCCTAGATTACTTTTTAGAATTTTAACCCTCTCCCACTCTATTGTGTGGTTGTGTGCTAATGCGTGCACTGCAATTGCTGAGCTTTTTTCTAAATTACTTATCTTCTCGGGGTCAGCTATTCTTAAATTAGATAAATCCTTATATTATGACAATCTGACTACCCCCGATCTACTGGTTTGACCTATGTAGTTGACCACACTCGCGGTCATTGCAAGGTATTTTGTAAATCATATTGTTTTGTCTAATTGGGTCAACCGAAAGGGTCCTGCAACCTACGAAACGTGTCCCTGAGTGAGTATACAGGTTTAAATTCCACTCTAATTCCTGCTTTATTAAGAATTCTACGTGGGGTTTCAGTTGTCCCTTCCTTATATGGTATAACAGTAGTTGCCTTATATTTTCTCTTATTTATGTTATCCTTACTAGTTCAGCAATTATTTTTACTTTGCTTTTGGCCCTTCCTCATCTTTCTAATGAATTTTATAGGATAGTTATTCAACACCAATTACTCTTCTATCTGTTTTATGTCATCATTTAGGTCTTTTATTGTACTACTTAGTGCTATGGCTCGGTTTGTTAGACACTTAACTAAGCCTGCCTTAACCGTTAACGGATCAGACGAATTAAAGTCTAAATATCTATTAGAATGCGTTGGTTACTTATTATGACTATAAAAAAACTCTCGTCTTATTTCCCATCTGACTGTAATTGATCAATAACAGTCATACTATCATTCCTGAGTGTATATTATCCTACAGTGATTTTTATTCCAATATCTAATCGATTCCACACATGTATATAAATGAAGGAAAATAGTTGTGTGAGTAGCTGGATATGATTATGAGCTGCAATAATTTGTGCTCAAAACGTGGTTGCATCAGTTAATATTACTGTATGACAACACTGTGTGATTTATCAAAATAAAATCTTATCCATAATGGAGTTATACTCTACCACAGTGCACAAGTTTTATACTTATGTAATGAACTTCTACCTGAAATGAAATACAAAGAAATTAAATCCTCTGTTTGCAAATTAATTCACAATTTAAACGGTTCAGAGGACGACATTTCACCCAAATTTACCTTTGAAAATCGAAATCATTCATATCTTCATATTTGATCTACTTGATACCATAAGGGGTAATCAATAAAGTAAGCATATTTGTATTTAATCTCTATACTACTGATTGATTGAGATGAGTAGTTGTATATCACACTCATATCCATCAGTGGTGCTTGGAAGAGAAGAAATATTCGACTTACAACAAATAGTTTCTTTATTGCAAACAAATCGACGGCATTGCCATGGGTTCTCCATTGGGGATAATTTTGACAGATTCTTTTCTTGCCAAGATTGAAAATTGTCCATTGAGACGAGTAATGGAGAAAACCGATTCTTATTTTCGCTATTTTGATCATACGTTTATTATTCTTAATGTGAAAGCTGACAAGAATGAAAAGTTAATAAAATTTAATGATGCATATCCATCGCTCAACGTCACTTGTGAAGAAGAACATAATGGTAGACTACAATTCCTCGACGTCCAGTTGAGCAGAAGAGAGGATGGTTCACTCAAGAGAGATGTCTATAGAAAACCTACATCTGCAGGACAATATACACATTTCCTCAGCTTTGTACCAATCCGATACAAAGTCAATTTAGTTAGATGCCTCACGAATAGAGCAAGATGGATCTGTACAGATGACTCCTTAGAAAATGAGTTAGGATACATCCAAAATACGCTGGTCCAAATGGATTATCCTAGTAGATTTGTAAGGAGACACATGAATACCAGGTACAATAAGGAGAAACTGACAACAGAAAGAAGAGAACACGATGTTCAGCAAAGATATCATTTCGGTGATTTCATTTCAAACTGACAGCAGTTAAAAAGAAACAACTGTTCATGAAGTTGCAATTTAATGGGGACGTGGCTAGTGAAATCTTACATCTGAGATTATCGAGAGCGATAAAAAAGACATACTGCCGCCACCCTTTGTTTGTCACTTTCCAGCCGACCAATTATGATTGCTCAAGTGAAAGACAAGCTACCTAGCTGTGCTACATCTATGTGTATCTACAAATTTAGATGCTCCTGTGGAGAAAGCTATATAGGGCGAACTACTAGACAGCTTAACAAACGCATTAATGAGCATCTTCCTTCATGGTTTGGAAAAGGTCAAATAAAATCCATACGAAGTTCTATTTTGTTTAATTTGATTGATAGCGGTCACCAAGTGGACAGAAGTAATACCTTCAAAGTTATCCATCGCATTCCATCGAGCCTTTCGAACGGAATTTGAACCCGCCTCTCACTTACAGGAGAAGTTATGGGAGTTAATTCGAGAGAACAATCTTAATAATAATAATAATCATAATAATAATAATAATTTGCTTTATTCCAAAACAGTACTTGTGATACAGAATGGAATTCTCAGCATTTTTACTACAGTATTGCATCCAGTTTGTACATTATCAATAAATAGAATTCTACATAGATTGAGGAAACCGCAGTCCATTATTACAACAATACATTGGCATGTCAGTAGCAAAGGTAAAGCTGAAACAGTGTTTGAAGGTGGTAGAAAAGTGGGAGCTGTCTTATTAACTGGCGTAAGCGAGAGAAAGAGACAAAGCAGCACATAACGGAAAAAGAAGAGAGAGAAAAGGAACAGAAAGAAAGAAAATGTTGTACCTATTGGTGAAGTGGGTTGGAAAGATGAGATCCAGTTTTACTAATGACTATTTAATGAATTATAGGTGTCACGCCTGATGCTTTCTTTATCACACAGAACACGAGCTAAGTAGGGTATGGTTGAGTTTTTGTACTTGCTTGCTGGTGCGAGCATATAGTTTTCTATATTGGCTTCTTGTTTTACCTGATGAGATGAAAGGGGAGAGTTTTGAGTGAAGAGGGTGGTGTGACTTAGATAAAATGGATTTGGCCCATTTTTCACATGAGTCCAAGTGCCTGCCAGTCGACCAGAATATTAACAAGCTGGTTAAGTGGCACGTTGCTTACTCTGTTGACAACCTTTAACATCCTGCGTAATATGTTATAGTCTTTCTTCAGTAGCCCTGGAAATACTAAGGGGGAACAATAGGGAATAATAGGCAGAATGCGAGAATTAACGAATTGTAGGAGTAAGGGTTGGGTAATACCAGAATGTTTTAACTTCTTAATGTAGAAGGTAAGACGGAATATTTTCTTAGAAATTGATAAGAAATGAGACGACCAGGAGAGATCAGCAGATAGAATGACGCCTAGGTATTTAATTTCCGATTTAGTTTCTATTTCAGTGCCGTCTATGTTGCATACCTCATGAGAGCCAAACAGTTTGTTTAGGTCGGATTTATGCCTCAAGGTGAAATTGACTGTTTGGCATTTGGAGGGGTTTAGAGTAAGACCATTTTCCTTGGACCACTGGCTGATTTCTGACAGAAAGCCATTAAGTTTAGAGCAGTCGCTTTGACATTTGATAGGCAAAGATACAGACAGATCGTCAGCATATCTGACAAAATTAATGTCATTTGAAGATGGTAAGTCATGTAGAAAGAAAGAAAAGAGAAGTGGGGAGAGTACAGCGCCTTGGGGGACTCCGGCTTCAGTGAGTGCAGCAGAGGATGATTTACCTTTGTATACGGTGTACTGCATTCTGTTTGAGAAGTAGGAATGCAACCAGTTGGTGACCCAGGACTCAGTTTTCGTCAAAGAGAGCTTATTTAGCAGGAGACATCTAGGAACAGAGTCGAAAGCAGAAGTGAAGTCGAGAAACGTGCAGCGGACGTATTTGGCACCTTTATCTAACGATGAGACAAAAGAAGTTTGTTCTACCTTTGTCTCTCCCTTGCTTGCCTAAGTGAATTCTATTCAAAACCCTCCCACCCTTTCTTATTTTCCATCTCCTTCGTATTCTTATGATATTTATTTAAAGTTTGATTATCTGTCCACTTCACCTTTAGTATTACGTAACTTTTAAGATTTGACCAAATTTATTTACTGAATTGTCTACATATACACATATTACTACCTTTGTTATTCTTATCGTAGCCTGCATAAACCTCATTATCATTATTTTGTTATCATTATAATCATCGTTATTAATGACGTTCAAAATATTTACAGCATTACTACTATTATTATTATAATTATTACTATTTGATCCACAAAATCACCGTCATTGGTTATGTATAAATCTATGTACATTAGAGTAAAGCCTGAAGCAGATCTAATTGATAACAATATTGTTCGCTTATATGTCTTGTTCTAATATTAAAAATGGCAATATTTAAAGATTTGAAATAGTTTCTTTTTATAGAAAATTGAAGATTGAAAGACTTCATTTTTTATCACTAAATAATATTTACTCAGAAAAAATTGTATTTTTATCTAAGATGTGTGTGACGTAGAAATAAAGAAAAAAGCTGATTACTTGGTTGTCCTTCTTATCTCGTTCTACCCAATGAAATTAAGCATAGACGGTTTTCAGTGATATTTCATCCTATGAAACTTACATTACCATTACTACGTACAACAGTCACGATATCTGAAAATCAATCAGATGGCATTTGTGCTGCTTAGTAATTCCTTGTTTTCTAGTTTACCGATGTGTAGCTTGACTAACGAGGACTAAATATGTAAACATATTACAGTTTGAGAGTGATCAGAAAAAGGTAAGTCATCAGTCACCGTACGGCTAATCGTCTTTCTGAACTAGGTGAAAAGGTGAAGACTATCTAGTTCAAGGCTAAGGATCAGTAGCTGGAGGATGAGTCATGGAGGCTCAGTTAAAATTACAATGACTTACAATAATGCCTAGCCATTTCAATGGACTTACCGTTGCAAATATATGAATCCCAACTAATAAAAATCCTAAAGCCATTACTTCTATCACTGATATTATCTAATGGGTAAATATTCAACTCTAAAGAAGAGGAGGATTTTATGAAACCTGTAAAATCGTAGGAGGATTTATTCTGGTGAAGTTTTCAATTCGATATTGATTAGAGAATGTTGAATTCACGTTAGACTTCATCGTTTTCCTGGGATCAGAGATACTGTATAAAAATGAGTCACATGGCGAGAATACTGTCACATGATATCTTACCGACTGATTCTATCTATCTATCTATCTATCTATCTATCTATCTATCTATCTATCTATCTATCTATCTATCTATCTATCTATCTATCTATCTATCTATCTATCTATCTATCTATCTATCTATCTATCTATCTATCTATCTATCTATCTATCTATCTATCTATCTATCTATCTATCTATCTATCTATCTATCTATCTATCTATCTATCTATCTATCTATCTATCTATCTATCTATCTATCTATCTATCTATCTATCTATCTATCTATCTATCTATCTATCTATCTATCTATCTATCTATCTATCTATCTATCTATCTATCTATCTATCTATCTATCTATCTATCTATCTATCTATCTATCTATCTATCTATCTATCTATCTATCTATCTATCTATCTATCTATCTATCTATCTATCTATCTATCTATCTATCTATCTATCTATCTATCTATCTATCTATCTATCTATCTATCTATCTATCTATCTATCTATCTATCTATCTATCTATCTATCATCTAATATCAGATTACAGTGAAAACCACCTGACTGGTAAATTTTGACTCATAAACTGTAAAACTAGACAGCTAGTTGGATTAACATCAGGTGACCAATTCACTTGAATGAATAATTTATGTGGGACGTAATTCAAATAATTTAAAATTTTAACATCGAATACAATATAATTTAGTGCCAAGATATACACTTTGTTTACATTAATAATCAGTGAAGTGGAATCACATGTTACTAGAAAAAGGTATCGGTCTGTGACTAGCAGTGAATTCAGCAACAACCATCGCTACGTTTACACCTAGAAGTACCAGTTTGTAGGGTATCAACTGCTTTCAGGTTTGATCATAAATTATTATCAGTTAGAGAACCACTGCAAGTTAGAAAGTACTGGAGAGCTGTTTCTTTCTGGTTTGGGACTCTTCAGCAGCACACATACAACCATGAGTACACTACCAGGGATCGAACCCAGGACGTACAGGTTATGGGGCCAAGTTCGATGACCACTCAGCTACTAGGACGGAATCTATTGGCACATGATTTATATCTTCTGTCATTTTGTGAGTCTCAGAGCCACTGTGAGGCTATGTCATTGGCGAGTATTTGTTTTCACACTCTGTCCGGTGTCTCCCGCTGATTACTGCATTAACCTTATCACTATTTAGATTTCCTCGGTGCATCGATTACATTAAGAAGAGAAAAGACTTAGAAAAAGTAGTTCTGCTTTTGAATTCAGTACTCAGCAGTGTTCATGTGGTATATATATATATATACCCTTATTCTCATTCCAAGTGGAACATAGGGCTTCAAGCTTTAAGGTTTGAAGTTTTAGTAGCAGTGGCTTTATTTCTGCGAGTTAGGGCTACTTGATTGTCACTTAAGCTTCTCTCTTCTCCGAGCTAACTGTCGGATAGTAAAGTAGTCGAGTTTTATTATATTATTGTTCCCTTGGGTTCCGAGTGAAACATAGGGGTTCACCAACACATCTCCACTTTCTTCTATTTTCTCCCATCCTCTTCAGCTAGGTCCTCGATTGCCGATAATCTATCATCTCTTCCTCACACGATCTCCTGCATGTCACCCTAGGTTTAGAACTACGTCGTCTGGATACTGAATTTATTAATTACGAGGCTGTTTATTTCTCAGTAAGTCAGGGAGTGCTTTCTAGAAAGATCACCAATAAATAATTTATATCAAGGTTGATTAATTTCTTTTTCTGTTATGTTTCGCCGACGTTATAACCCAGAAAAGTTTCTGTTTAAAGCATATTTCGTATTTCGTTTGAGCACCGTTTAAGAAATGTCACGCATTAAAATAGTTAAGAAGTACATCTAAGGTGAACAGCTACAGAAAATGACATTTCCTTGAGAAACAGGAACTGTTTCGAGGATTCCTTGACTAATTCTCTTATCAGCGTCAAATGTGTCAAGAAGAAAAGTAAAACCACTTGATGATAGGTCTTAAAATCTACTACAGTTTTTAAATGTATTCATCTTTTTCACCTATTTAGATCTACAACGTATTAATTTCAACATTTTTATGAGTTTTGTCCAAATTTAGGATATTTAGTTTTTTTCGGTTTCAAGTGCATTTCGAGTTTCCAAAATTTTATTCAATCAAATTACATCTTTTTAAAATCTAACCATCTTCATTTATTTATACAATTCACGATTGCGAACTTGATCAGGTTATCTTGTGATCTAACAATGCAACTGATATGTAAATGAATTAAAAGCCATAAATCAATTGAATGTCACGTTAATAATGACAACTATTCATGCCATCAAATTTTCATTATATTGATAAAATTCTCTAGATTACAGCCTTTAAATATTCAAATAACTCAACAGTCTTTCAACAAGAGATTTGTAGATATCTCTGAGAAGTGTAACGCGGCTGAGAAGCTTGTTAGTTTGGTTAATCACTGTGATGAGAAACACTCGTAACCTACCGTAATATATGTTGTGATTTTCAGGTGTCTAAACTTGCATTGCTTTGATAGTTCATGAGTTTAAATGTTTTTTGGTTAATGAATTATTAGTGTCAGTGGAGATTCTAAATGACTTGGAAAATGTTGTTGTCAGACGGAGTTTATTTGAAAATATGTGATGCATTTAAACCATAAGTTTCGAACGGTTTTATCACACACTCACTTGTTAAGTCAATTTATATTAAAATTAAAAGCCAACTAGAATTAAAAAAGTAAAAACCAAGGGAGTGCATACTCACGATGAGTCCCAAACTGGGACGAAACAGCTGTCCAGCACTCCCTGGTTCTCAGTGGTTCTCTAACTGATATCAATCCGTGATCGACGTGGACAGGACAACTGACAAGCTTTTACATTTTCGTCCCAATAGACAGATAAAGGAATCTAATCCGTTCTCTCTCAACACGGGTGTGGAGAATATGTAGTGAATGTAGTGTTGATGATGAAGTGAAACATCTAAAAGAAACTTTCATAGAGAACCGGTATCAACTATGCTTCGTCGAGGCCAATAGCAAAGTACGTGGAAGAAATACGGAGATTGATAAGGTAGCTAAAAATTGTGTTGCACCTAAACTTAGAATTTAGGGGTGACACTGCAAGTGAAGTACTTAAAAATAAGCTGATGAGATCATTGGGAAAAAAGTTCTTTGCTTCCACTTTACGAATAACCTACTCTAACCGTCCAACAGACCAAGTGGCACTCCCATAGCTACCATACCTCTCTGTCTATAGATTTCATTGTAGAAACTGGACATTCGGTATACATCGAAGTATCAGCACTTTTAGCCATGATTTGAGCATTCTTGTGTTTGCATTATGTAAGTCTACGTGATTAAAAATGAAGCCCACAGTTTCATTTGAAAATTTGTAAAAAGTGAGCGTACATCAATTGATAACACGGTTTATCCAGTAAAATTATTACCATTAACGCAAACAACAAGTTCAAAGTTTTCATACATAGAATAGGTCAATATCTGCCTTCTTAACTGTTCGAAGAGTTCCGCTACCCATTTTGCGACATAATAATACGATGAACCTGCCACGTCTAAAATGGGACTCATTGGTAATCCAGATTAATGGATTTTCGGTAGGCCATAGAGTCAAGGAATGAGTGATCCAGAAGGTTTTAGCCTTTCATATAGCCCGGTTGTCAATAATGAATCATTCTTCATTCGTTTATGGACCTTTACCAGTTTTTCCTGATGTCCAGGTTTCTTAAATTTTGTCTCATCTAACAGGATGTTTTGCATTGAATGAAATGTTCCTTCATTTGGTGCTGGAGCGATTTCGGGTTCAATTTCATGAACTGATGAGCACAATTTAGCACTGATGACTTAAAATGATTTAAGTCTCCTGGTGAATTTGTTGTCAGTTGCTTCGTCTGATTGATCAGGCTTCCCAACTGCGCCTGATCTTTCTGAGTCCATTCCTCTTCATTGGCGCAAAGTTACATACACAAGATAAAGACTGAAACTACAAGTTTCTAATGGGTATTAAAACTGAAACTTTCTAAGGTATTTATGTTCCGGATAAGCATTGTTAGATGAATTAATTCAGAAAGGATCTGCAGGGATTAGAACGAAAAAACATGAAGTATCAAATATTACTGAAATTCTTAACAACAAAAAATAACTATCCAAAGAATTTCACCAATAAAATCACCATCAGCAGTAAACATGGGCAGAAATGTGTTCTGAAGACATGGATCTCAGAAGTTGTCATTCACATATCGATCAGACGATATCAGATGGGTACTCGCTGAGTGCGAAGTCAAAGTTTCCTTCAAAACACCGGACACACTAAAATGAAATCCTGTTCATGGGGAAGACAGAATTTGAAAAAAACTCATAGTCTAACTTTGTCAGTAAGATAAAATGCTCAGGATATGGTACCATATGCACTGGACAAACCCTGCCAGAAATCAAGATCAGAAGAAAAGTGCACCGTAAAATACTTGCACGACTGCCGTAAAATCCAGTGGAATTAGAAAACTTGAAAAACCATCAGTCATAAATTTACAGACTGAAGAATCAGCCCACAAAATTGAATTTAACTCTACTGAAATCATTCAGAAAAATTTGAAAAATCACTAAGAACATATCATATAATCGGAAGCACTTCATATCAGATGGAATCCGAATTATCTGAACAGCAATGATGGAATAAAACAGAATTTGTCCTGGCTTTAACAGCCCTTCTCCCTCCATGAAGTGACAAAATCAACTCAGATGTGGTAAGCAATCTCACTATGTAAATGCCTGCTGTTTTTATAATTTCATACACGTGTGACATCCAACTATCTGTACATGGTTTGTTATCTTTACCATTTTACCCACTTGACGAGTTAAACTAAAAAAAATTAATGATGTACATCCATCATTCATCTTCACCTGTGAAGAAGAACATGATGGTAGACTACATTTCCTTGACGTTCAATTGAGCAGAAGAGAGGATGGTTCACTCAGGAGAGATGTCTATAGAAAACCTACATCTGTAGGACAATATACACAATTCCTCATTTTTGTACCAATCCGATACAAAGTCAATTAGGTCAGATGCCTCACGATTAGAGCAAGACGTATCTGTACAGATGACTCTCTACAAAATGAGTTAGGATACATCCAAAATACACTGGTCCAAATGGCTTATTCTAGTAGATTTTTGAGGAGACACATGAACAACAGGTACAGTTAAGGGAAACTGCCAGCAGTTAAAAAGAAACAACTGTTGCAAAAATTGCATTTTATTGGAGACGTCATTAGTGAAATCATATCGAGAGCAATAAGACGGACTTATACTACCGCCACCCTTTGTTTGTCATTTTCCAGCCGACCAAAATTACGATCGCTCAGGTGAAAGGCAAGCTGTCTAGTTTTGCCACATTTATGTGTATCTATAAATTTAGGTGCTTCTGTGGAGAGAGCTATATAGGGCGAACAACTAGACAGCTTAAAAAACGCATTAATGAGCATCTTCCTTCATAGTTTGGAAATCGGTCAAATAAAATCCATACGAAGTTCTATTTTGACTTATTTTGTTGATGACAGTGGTCACCAAGTGGACAAAAATATTGCCTTCAAAGTTATCTATCGCATTCCATCGAGTCTTTCGAACGGAATTCGAACCCGCCTCTCGCACATAGGAAAAGTTATGGGAGTTAATTCGAGAGAACAATCCTAGTCTTTGCATACAAAAGACGTTTGTTCTACCTCTTTCTCTCCCTTCGCCTAGGTAAATTCTGATTAAAACCCACCCATCTCACATCTTTGTTTCCATTTCCTTCGTATTTTTATGATATTTATTTAAAGTCTGATTATTTGTCCACTTCACCTTTAGTATTACGCAACTGTTAAGATTTGACCAAATTTATTTATTGAATTGTCTACACATGCATATATTACTACCTTTGTTATTTTTATCGCCAGGTGTATAAACCTTGTTATCACCGTTTTATTATCATTATAATCATCGTTACTACTGAGGTTAAAAACATCCAACATATTATTATTATTTGATCCACAAACTTACCATCATAGGTTAAAATTTTATATAAAAATCTTTGTAAATTAGAGTAAAGCCTGAAATAGATCTAAGTGAAAACAACATTATTCGCTTATCTGTGTCTTGTTCTAATATTAATAATGGGAATATTTAAGGATTAGAAAACTAACTCACAATCTACAAATGACACAGTTCAACTTGAGATTTCACTATAGTTAATTTTTGAAAATACTGTTACTCAGATCACAATATTTGATCTGTTTCGTACTACAAGTGGGAACCATTAAAGCAAGTATAACTGCATGAAACTGCATATTACTGATTTAGTGAGAAGAGTATTCGTATGACGCTTACACCAACCAGTGGTGCTTGCTAGCCAACCAGATCGAAGTAATATAAACACCGGACGGTCCATTTGATCAATTAGGACTAAGTGTGACAGGTTTTACTCAAATCATAGAGACAGAAAATTCCAAACCACGCTAAAGAAAGGTAATTTTGTGTCTAGCGGTTTAATATTCCTTTGATAAAGCCATTATCAGCATTAACTGACAAAATGTCAGTGAAAACAATATTCTTTTGAATTTTTCACTCATTAAGAAATAGGAAAACGTTAACGGTAATGATTATTCTCTCGTTTGCAAATCTTCCCTAACTGTCACCTGTTTATTTTCCCAACTACTTAGGAGAAGCGGGTTGGAATTTCGTCCTTTCGGCACTATCACCTATTATTATATTATTATTGTTCCCTTGGGTTCCTTGTGGAACATAGGGCTTCAACTGCACGCCTGCACTTGCTTTTGTCTTCTGCTGTACTTTTGACTTGCGTCCATGTTATTCCATACTGTTTCATTTCCTCCTCACACGATCTACTCCATGTCACCCTTGCACTGACGTCCCACTCGCCGCTTCCCTTTCGGGTTCCACTCGAGCTATGGCCTGACGCGCGATGTCACTCAACGGCCTCCTCAGCGAGTGTCCAATCCATCTCCACTTCCTCCTGCATATTTGTTGGGCGATTGGTTCCTGTTTCGTTTGTTCCCATAGCTTCTTGTTTGTGATTCTTTCTGGCCATCTAATCTTCAGTATGGAGCGAAGACAGTTGTTGATAAAGGTCTGCAACCTGTTGAAAATATTCTTGGTGACCCGCCAAGTTTCTGATCCGTAAAGCAAAATTGACTTCACGTTTGTATTGAAAATCCGAATTTTGTTGTTGATGTTGATGGTGAGTGACGAAGATTTCCAGATTGGTTTCAGGTTGATGAATGTGTTTCTCGCCTTCCCGATTCTCGATTTACTGACATCCTCGTCCGTTCCTCCTGTGGTTAAGACAATGCTCCCCAGATAGGTGAAAGAAGTAACCTCTTTCAAATCCCTCCCGTTGATGGTGATTGGCACTGGATGTTGCTGTTGTTGTTGGTTGGTTATTTTCATAACCTCCGTCTTGTCTATGTTCACCTGGAGTCCTGTCTTCTCCAGCTGCTTCTTCGACCAGTTTGTCGGTTTTCGCTTGTAAGTCTTCTATTTTGTGTGACATCAAACATAAATCATCCACACGCGAAATCCAGGTCTTCTAGGTTCTTCACGTCGGTCCAGGATATCCCTGTCTTCTCGTTTCCCACTGTTTGACGCATAATCCAGTCCACCACAATTAGGAATATCATTGGTGACAATAAGCACCCTTGTCTGACTCCTGTGTTTATTCCAGACGCCTCGCTGAGTTTTCCGTTGTGGATGACTTGACATGTGCCGTTGTCGTACAGTTGTTGAATAAGGTTGATGAATATTTGGGGTAGGCCGTAGTACTCGAGTAGTTTCCAAATTACTTCGCGGTCAACGCTGTCGAAGGCCTTCTCAAAGTCTATGAAGTTGAGGTATAGATTTGATTGCCATTCCATGCTTTGTTCGATGATAATGCGTAGAGTTGCAATTTGGTCAGAACATGATTTGCCTTTCCTGAATCCAGCTTGTTCTGGTCGGAGTTCTGTATCCAGCGCGTCCTTGATTCTCTCCAGGATGATGCGACTGAGGATTTTACTTGGCGTCGACAGGAGCATGATTCCTCGCCAGTTCTTGCAGAGTCCTAGGTCGCCCTTCTTTGGTAGTTTCACCAGGTAACCTTTCCTCCAGTCAGTAGGCACCTTTCCCTCTTTCCAGATCTTTTGCAATAATGGAGTCAGCATATCTTCCGTCGTTTCTGGGTCCGCTTTCAGTGCTTCCGGGGGTATTCCATCTGGTCCAGCTGCTTTTCCAGCTTTCAGAAGCTTGATTGCATTCATGACTTCAGTTTTCGTTGGAGGATTGGTGTCAACTTGCAGTTGTGTACGTGCTGTTGTTGGTATTACTGGACGGGTTGTAGGTGGTGGTCGGTTCAAGAGTCCTTTGAAGTGGTCCGCCCATTGTTTAATCTGTCTTTCTTCTTTGGTAATTGGGTTCCCTTGGCTGTCTTTTATATGTTTCACTTGTGTTGATCTCTTCCCGGATAGAGACTTGGTTATCTGATATAGTGTCCTCAGGTCCCTTTTGCCTGCTGCCTTCTCAGCTTCAGTAGCCAGGTTGTCGTAGAATTGTCTTTTGTCCTTCCTGGCACTCTTCTACACTTCTTTGTCCAGTGCTGTGTAAGTTGAGTTCAGCGTCTCTTTCTCTTGTCCATCTTTGCATTGAATCATTTTCTCTTTCACTTTTCTCCTCTCCTCTATTAGTTTCCAAGTGTCTGTTGAGAGCCATTCCTTGTCTTGTTTCTTCTTTCTTCCTAAAACCGTTGAGCACGTTTCGTTGAAAATTACCTTCAGAGAGTTCCAATGGTCTTCCACGGATGATTCCTCAGTGGTGCCATGTAGTATTTCCTGCTTTGCTCTGACAGTTGCAGTGAAACACTATCACCTAGGTGATCATTTTATCATAACTATCAGAGTTTATAAGCGGTACATTTTCCTCAATCAAATTTCAAAGCCAATTTGAAAACATTTCATTTCCCAGGGATGTCTATGCTCCTGCTTCAAGCTCTAAGACAGAAACTTATTAATCAATCACTAAACTGCTGTTGTTCAACTCCATCCAATTAATTTTCTCTTATTTATATCATTATCTGTCTGTGCATAATTTTTCGTCCCACCAAGTGTGGACGATGTAGACCGGAACTGAATAGATACAAACATCTATTTTAACAGAACAGAAACTGTTCTGTTCTATAGGAATCTGTGATAATTTGTTCGTAAACTCAATTGATAATATAGATAAGCAATAGTACTATGTCAGTCTGGTTCTTTCTGTTATCATTATTATTATAGATTGATGTCATTTAGAGAGCTGCTAAAAAGCAGAACATCACCTGGTAGCTGTTTTTATTCTGAATTTGACCTTGAGTTCTCATTATTGAAAATTTATAACAGTTTGGACAGGAGTGGGCGAGTGAGTGGATTAGAGTGTTGACGAATTCATCAGCTGTCAAGTCAACTATGTCACTCTTCAGAATATGATTTAAAATTGAATTTTTGATAATGCTCCATAGAGGAGAAAAGTTCGATATTGGATTTCGGTCTTTTTTGGAGTGTACTTCTGTGTGGATGTCAGTGCAATTCTCTTGGCCGCTTAGATGTCTGTTTGTGATACGATGATTAGAAAAATCATCGAAATACCTGAATATTCAGGAAAAAATATTCAATACGAAGGTCCTGGGTTCGAACCCTAGCAGACGGTGCGTACTGCCGATGATTCCCAAACTAGTGTGAAACAGCTGTCCAGTACTCCCTGGTTTTCAATGGATCTCCAACTAATCTCAATCCATGGTCAAACTCGTTAAAACAAATTTTTTTGCATCGTTTTGTCGTCATCGATATCAGACTACTGAATAAAGAATAAGTAGAGCAACATACGAAATAGGAAAAGTAAACAGACGTAAATATAAAAAATAACATTGAGTTATTGGTTGAAGTTTTCTAGGAATTTTTTTTTATCATATATTGTTGCCATACGAAAAGAAATATTTGCATTCGCAGAGTTAAATGAATCACCATTCCACTATTTTGAATTTGAACAAAGCAATCGCTACAGCGAATTGAACAGGGTTAAAATGGATCCATTCTATCTCGTCGGTTCTGCTTGTCATCTGCTTATGATATGAGATTAATGAAATCTAATATGTTCATTAGAGTTGCAACACACTTAAGCACAACAGCGAAAAAAATGTCGGGCGGTAAATAAGAACCATCATAGTAAGCGAAAAATGCTGAAGCACATGAATTACCAGAATACGCAAACCAGAACACGCTGGATTCAGGAAAAACAAGTCGTGCATTGATCAGATCGCCACATTACGGATCATCATTGAACACAGCTGGGAATGGCAGTCACCTCTCTATTTCAACTTCATCGACTCTGAAAAGGCCTACAGCAGACACCGTCGATCGAGAGGTGATTTGCCAAATACTTCGCTACTACGGGGTGCCACCGACAATTATACAGCTCATCCAACAGCTGTACGACAATGCCGCACGCCAAGTAATCTACAACGGGAAACCTACGGAATCATTCGAAGTGAGGACAGGAGTAAGACAAGCTGGCTGGCTGCCTACTATCGCCAATGATTTTCCTGATTGCAGTAGAATGGATAATGCGACAAACAGCGGGCAATGAGGAAACAGGCCTAAAATGGACTCACACAAAATACTCGGAGGATCTGGACTACGCTGATGATGTATGTCTGATTTCCTACAAACTGGAAGATATGCAAGCGAAAAGCAACAATTTGGAAGAAGAAGCATCTAGAGAAGATAGGACTTCAAGTGAACATAGAGAAAACAATCAGCATAAATGGAAGGAACCTGAAAGAAACAACATCCTTCACCAACCGACCTGGGAAGCATCGTTTCAACTACAGGCGTACAGAAGCGATGAGGATATCAAAGCAAGAATCGGAAAAGCAAGACAAGCTTTCACTACTCTCAAGTCTGTGTGGATGAAGTCAACAGCACTCAGCATCAAAAATAAGATCCGGATTTTCAACTCGAATGTGAAGTCAGTGCTACTATACGGATGGATCAGAGACTTGCACTGCGCGTCATGAAGAGCATCTCAAACAAACTACACACCTTCATTAAAGGTTGTCTTCTCTCAATACCACTCAAGATCAAATGGCCAGCCAGAAAAGATCAGCTACAGAGAGATCTCTGGCAATTAGCGAGCCAACCCAGCAGGAACCGATTTTGAACAAATAGGCAGGAAGAAATGGAGATGGATTCGTCATAATCTGAGAAAACAAAGCCATCAAGTGACATCACTAGACAAGCCATTGCTCGAGTGGAACCCGAAAGGGAAGCGGCGGCGAGTTGGTCGTCAGTGGAAGGATGACTTGGAGGAGGTCATGTGAAGAGGAGATGAAAACGTGTGGGCAGACTTGGAGCCAGGTGAAGACTGTAGCCGATAACCGAACGCAATGGAGACGGTTGGCTGAAGCTCTATGTTCCTCTAGGAATTAAAGGAAACAAATAAGGATAATAATTACCCTTTTATACTTTTCTTATTTAACTTTATTTCTACCCAAAAACATCTGTTGAACTCTGTCATTTCGCTTCCAAGCTTAGCCATGAAATTATTATATAAACAGTTGACCCTTTTTACTCTTAATTACAACTTACATCATTCCGGACCAATGTTACTCTCAGTTCCAATCAATTTCTCATGATTATTATTGTAAAAAAGAATGTTCGAATCTTTAATTTAATTATAATTTTGGTATTGTTCAGGTTGTAACCAGTTGAGAAGAATCCACGAAAGAATAAAAAATATAAACATGGGCTTAGCCTTTCCTGGTATATTTTTCCTACTTCCTTTATTCATAAGAAAATTATTAACAGACCAATGAAATGTGGAAAAATATGTATAGTGAGTAGAGCTCACTTAGTTAGATATTGGAGAAATGATGCATGAAGTTTGACAAGTGATGATGTAAGTAAGTACGAGTGAAGAGAAATCGATATTTTCATCTGATAAAAGATGACGTTATTATTTAGTGCTAAAAGAGAATGGATTACTATGGCTTTTTTGAATACACGAATTAGACCTATGACTACTTCAAGCTTGTTTAATTGAATTTTAGATTTTCCCATCGATTGATTGGACCGAATTGCTCGGTGTCAGGTTGAAATGTCAGCTATTTGTGCAGATGCTTGTGAAGATGTCTGGGCATGTAGTTAGAATTTAACTGGTGGATGGTGACTAGCTAACGAGTCCCAAATAGGACGAAATGCGCATCCTGGATTCCACTGCTAGTCACCATCCACCAGTTAAATTCAAACTTGTTTGTTTATTTCTTTGAAGAGGTTCAACATGTCTAGCTAATGTCCTGCCTCAGTCAATCAAACGACGCGTAAATCCGCTGCTCAAAGATTTACTTTGTCTCAATCGCGAATATTTAGACATATATATTCAGAAAACCGGAGATAGGTATATCTGTTTTTCGACAATTAAACCTTAATTTATACATGGTACCACTGTAATATAATGGGCTCATTTTCATCTTGCTCCACCACGTGTTGTTTTATGTTCTGCTTGAATTCACTAAGGGTAGTTCTCGTGTATAACACATTCCTTAATGTCTGAGACCTTCCTTATCATGACATAAAACTAACTTAAAAATAAAAAAAATTAATTGTAAATTACCTGTGCATTGTTGAATTGGTGCCTTGTTCTCCTTATCAGTACCATATTTCAGTATTCTTTAGTATAATTTAACACTGACCAAATTGCAACTCTACGCATCATCATCGAACAAAGCATGGAATGCAATCAAAACTCCACTTCAAATTTGTAGACTTTGAGAAGGCTTTCGACAGCGTTGACCGTGAAGTAATTTGGAAACTACTCGAGTACTGCGGCGTACACCAAATATTCATCAACCTTATTCAACAGCTGTATGACAACGGCACATGTCAAGTCATCCACAACGGAAAACTCAGCGAGGCTTTTGGAGTAAACACAGGAGTCAGACAAGGGTGCTTATTATCACCAATGATAATCCTAATTGTGGTGGACTGGATTATGCGTCAGACAGTGGGAAACGAGAAGACAGGGATATCCTGTACCGACGTGAAGAATCAAGAAGACCTCAATTTAACGGATGATTTATGTTTTATGTCACGCAAAATTGAAGACTTACAAGCGAAAACCGACAAACTGGTCGAAGAAGCAGCTGGAGAAGACAGGACTCCAGGTGAACATAGACAAGACGGAGGTTATGAAAATAACCAACCATCACCACCAACAACCACAGCAACAGCAACATCCAGTGCCAATCACCATCAACGGGAGGGATTTGAAAGAGGTTACTTCATTCACTCACTTATCTAGGGAGCATTGTCTCAACTACAAGCAGGTGGGACGGACGAGGATGTCAAATCGAGAATCGGGAAGGCGAGAAACACATTCATCAACCTGAAACCAATCTGGAAATCTTCGTCACTCACCATCAACATCAACAACAAAATTCGGATTTTCAATACAAACGTCAAGTCAGTCAGTTCTTCTATACGGAAGGATCAGAAACTTAGCGGCGGGTCACGGAGAATATTTGCAACAGCCTGTTGGAGACCTTTATCAACAACTGACTGTCTTCGCTGGCTCTATACTGAAGATCAGATGGCCGGAAAGAATCACCAACAAGAAACTATGGGAACAAACTGAACAAGAACCAATGGCTCAACAAATATGCAACAAATATGCAGTGGAGATGGATTGAACACTCGCTGAGGAGGTCACTCGCTGTGTGACATCGCGCATTAGGCCATAGCTCGAGTGGAACCCTGGAGGGAAGCGGCGAGTGGGACGTCAGTGCAAGGGTGACATGGAGGGGGTCGTGTGAAGAACAGTTGAAACAGTATGGACTAACGTGGATGCAAGTGAAAAGTACAGCAGAAGACAGAAGCAATTGGAGACGCGTAGTTGAAGCCCTATGTATCACTACGAACCGAAGGGAACATTAATAATGATAACACTGAACAATCTTCTATCAATGTGTCTACTTCTTCATATCCTTCATTTCATTGTCCTACTAATCGATCTAGTCTTACGATGATGTGATGACTTGATCAACTTTGCAGTTGATTTATCATGCATTCATGAACTTAGAGCGTAGTGAATGTCTTCACCGAACAGAAAAGTCTTTACTGGATGGATTTAACATTTTGTCATCACGGTTGATCATATAAATGCATCTCTCTGAACTTAATTTGGGAAGTGTTCAACCTTTTAGAAATTAAGTTTCATAAAAAATTGCTCTGAGCATTATTTTGCAAAAACTAAAACTAATTGAAATTGACAACTAAACTAACGAATTAATTATTTTAAAACTAATTCGCTACATTTTTCTAAATGGAAACTAAGAGGTAAGATGACGTACATTTGGTAAGATAAATTACTGTCATTATGTAGATAATTCCCAAGCAGCCATCGTGAAATGTTTATATTTACATCGAATATTGTAGGAGTCTTCACGCCTTAATATCAAATCATTTATTATTATATTATTATATTATTGTTTCCTTTAATTCCTAGAGGAACATAGGGCTTCAGCCCCAAGTCTCCATTGCGTTCGGTTCTCTGCTAGAGTTTTCACCTGGTTCCAAGTCTGCCCACACGCTTTCATCTCCTCTTCACATCACCTCCTCCAAGTCACCCACTCTTGCACTCACGACCAGCTCGCCGCTTCCCTTTCGGGTTCCACTCGACGGATTGTCTAGTGATGTCACTTGATGGATTGTTTCCTCAGAGTATGGTCAGCCAATCCATCTCCATTTCTTCCTGCTTATTTGTTTCACAATCGGTTCCTGCTGAGTTGGTTCGCTCCCAGAGATCTTTATTGTTGATCCTTTCCGGCCATCTGATCTTGAGTGAAATTGAGCGAAGACATCTGTTAATGAAGGTCTGTAGCTTGTTTGAGATGCTCTTTGTGACACGCCAAGTCTCTGATCCATATAGTAGTACTGACTTCACATTGGAGTTGAAAATCCCGATCTTGTTTTTGACGCTGAATACTGTTGACCTCCACACAGACTTGAGAGTAATGAAAGCTTGCCTTGCTTTCCCGATCCTTGCTTTGATATCCTCGTCAGTTCCGCCTGTAGTTGAAACAATGCTTCCCAAGTAGGTAAAGGAGGTAGTTTCTTTCAGGTTCCTTCCATTTATGCTGATTGCTGTCTGTTGTTGTTGCTGTTGTTGTTGGCCAGGGATCTTCATCACCTCCGTTTTCTCAATGCTTCCACATAATTCTAGATCTAGCGCACGTGTCAGTAAATACGTTTCCAGCAAGCTACTAAAGATTTTTATCAACAGATGCCTTCGCTTCATACTGAAGACCAGATAACCCGAGAGATAACCGACAATGATCTTTGGGGACTAATCAGATTCACCATTTACAAACTGTTCAGTGACAGTATGCGAGTACAACCAGAATCGGAAATGACACAATGCACATCTAAAGGTGATATGGAAGAGATTGTGTCGAGAGGTAACCTTTGAGCCCTCTTAAGAGGACTGCAGAGTACTGGATGAAACGATAATAATAATAATGATTTACTTTATTCCAAAAACGGTACTTGTGATACAGAATGGAATTTTCAGCATTGATGATCACAATATTACAGCTAATTTCCTCAAATTATAAGTAAAAATTAGTCATTTAGAAAATTTTCCACATTTACAATAGAGGCAATTTCAAAAAAAACATGCAGCATATAAAATGGAAATAATAGTAATGATAACAGCTAAGGTAATAATAATGGTACAAGTGGAAATTGCTGTGGGCTTGTTTCACACAGTATTGTCGTTGTGGTTTAGAAATCCTAGCATGTTTTAAAATATTGAATATAATGTTCTCTTTCCATGATATGGTGAGGGAAAAAATAAAGATTACAGCAGTCATAGAGATAATTTGGTGTTTGCAGTTATGAAAGTAAAAACAAAGAATCAACAGGACCATAAATATAATAGAAATAATAAAAGTAAAACTTGAAGGTATGTAAGATGGATGGAGGAAATCGTTCATGATAAGCGGCTGAAGCCCCATGTTCCACCCGTAAACTGAGGGAACAAGAGTATTTAAGTGCAATTTGCACCGAAATTAACACCGTAAAACTTTGAATATTTTTTATGAAGTTATTCAAATTTCATTGTATCCATCTTTGATCCCCAATTACACAGCACTGGAAGCAACGAAAATTACGCGAAACTGATATCACAATGAAATGAAATAAATTTAGTTAATAAAGGTAAAAACGGATAAACCATACACCTGATCCCACAATTAATATATTGAGAGGTTAGAATATTAAGTGCAGAGACTGTAGGTATAACTATCAGTAATTTTGTGGCAATTAATGAACGAAACTCACATTCTCCTACTCTGACAACATCGACCTGATTGTTTTAGTTTCTAATCAGATTCTTACTACCTTAGCTTTCTAGGTAAGTGTTGTATAGGCGCTCATAACACAGGTTTCAACTACTTGAGCCTATACGGGCTTCCAGCTTCAATGGTTCGAATTTTCGCCTAACACAAGGGTGCACCATGTTTTGTTAAATATGTGTAGAGACAATTAATGTTATGTAATTCTAGCCTTGGAGTGAGTACCTGTTAGCATTCTTTCCACATTAGACAGAAACTTCCTGTAACGGAACAGCCTGCTGTAGACAGAGCATACCTCAATTGTTCCACGAGTGGGGTAGGAGTGTTTTTTTAACTTTGTTGTGGTTTATTCGGGAAAAAGCTACCAGATGTACTGAAATATCCGAGGTAATTGAGTTGATCAAAGCACGCTTGTTCCTTACTTACAATAAACGATGCATTTTTGAAGTACCAGATTCCATATAAGAGGCAATTAAGATAATTATCTTAAACATTTTATTTTATATTTGTTACTAATAAACTTCAAAGGATAAGGATTGTTCAACAAAATTAGTTAGTTGGTTAGTTAGTTATTCTTTCATCATTCATATTTTTCAATTGACTAAGTAAAACAAAGATACTTCATGAAGTATTTACGAGGTTAACTGCATGAAAGAATTTCTTCCGTCTGATAACAAGTAGACATAAATACTATTTCATCCATTTATTCCCCTTGATGAGCTTGAATCACGCATGAACCAGAGTTTTTGCAGAATAATTCCAACTGTGTGTAATAGTTTACGTGTATCTGAGAGTGCAGTGACATACAGGGAAGAGGAAGAAGGGCACGCATCCGGTTTTCGGAACATGTACTAAAAAGCCTACGTCCCAGGAAAACAAATACTTACAATAGTGCCATTGCCAGACATCTCCTTCATAGGTGTCATGAGGTGAAAATTGCAAATTCCTTTAAAATTTTCATTTGATGAAAAGACTCAAGTTTCCTCTAGTTTGCCGAAGCAATCTATTTCAAACACCTGAAACAGATTTAATTGGTGGATGGTGACTAGCAGTGGAATCTAGGATGCGCATTTCGTCCTATTTGGGACTCGTCAATTAGATGTACCTGCATTTCTCAGTGAGTGATGATGTCCCCACCGAGGCTCGAACCCAGTGCCCATAGTTTCAAATGCCAAAGCGTTATCTACTAGACCACTTGGGCCACGAGAGCCATCTGCGGTGCAACGGGTCATATTGATTTACTATATACTAGTTAAATGCCCAGACATCGTCGAAGCATCTGCACAAGAAGCCGACATGTCAACCTGAGACGGAGCACTTCGGTCCAATCAATTGACTGGAAAATCTAAAATTCAATTAAACCTGAAACAGAATTTTCGTGTTCAGAAAGAAGAGGTTATCAGTTTTTCCTTTCCCTGGTTACTGGATGTCTTTATTCTCTCTTTCATTTGATTACGTATCCTTTGGCTTTAACCTCACCCGGTTGATATAGTTTAATCTCGCTTGTCTCTTGTTTTTATGGTTTGAGTTGAACTCAGTACATTATCATCCAATTTATTAGTCACTCATCATCTTTCGTACCTCTCATCTTTATTACGTAACTCCTTTACCATTGTATGCATACATTTACTTTGTGTTAAACTTGAACTGCCTATGTAAAAACTATATAAGCGTAATTTTCTGAGCACTGTTCACTAAGTCCCAAGCCTCCTGTCAACTGACATCATGTAAAATATGCAAGAATGTTAAAACTTTTCTGTACATGAACTTAATAATAATAATAATTTCGTTAGGCTGTAAGCAGCAGCCAATGAGAAGTCAACATAGTAAACTATGGTAAAACCTATTCTCTTCTCTGAGTGAAATATTGTCTAAACTAGCTTTTTACTTTGATTTTATCTGCTTTTTCAACTTTATTCTTAAGCTGTCTAGCTGTTATTGATATTTTATACATGTATGATGCATATCTTATCAGTACAGATACGTAATCACTAATTTTAACGTTACACATGATACCGTGAAGTAGTCGTCATAAGGGCTGCTTACAGTACTGTTATTAGTAATATAATATATTTCCACAATAGTAGCTCAACCTTTATTACTAATACTACTAATGTACATTTTGTGCGTTTAATCCTGTAACAACAGAAGACAAGGGCCAGGCAACAGATTGTTTATTAAGGGAAATCAACACATATTTATAGATTTTAGTGTACATTATTGTAGATTATTGTTAGTAGAAAGTACAGTCTTTTGATTGGTTGTTTCTCACAGAAAGTTAACCTTGTATCTCTTTGTGGCTGTGTCAGATCATTCATATGCTAACTGTATCCACCTACGCAAAGCCTTTATTCTCATTTTCTCACCACCAATATTGATGACATAAACATTGACGTCAACTATTGTCTACCAACTTTGGCTAGCAGCCAGCTCTCACCACAATCCTACAACTATTACTGAAGCTGCTAAACACGTAGCAAGTAGTATCATCAATACCGCATATTTAATTAAGGTTCACTCACTGTCAATACGTAATCACTATTTCTATGAAATCTTTGTTGACTAATTGTGTTTACTTTTCATCATATGATCATGTTTTTTTATCAAATATAAAAGAATATATTATTTTCTATATTTTATCATAATAACAGGCTATAAAGAACAGTAAATTCGGAGAATCATATGCGATAGTGTTATACACGGAAAATGGTTACATTCAATGGCTTGTTTTCTTCCAAAATGTGAGTAATTTAGTAAAAATGTGTTTATAATCTGAATGTCATCAGTGAAAGAGTTTTAATGCTTTAATGATCTAACATAGGAGCTACCTGATGAAGAGTCACAGACTAGAACGAAACAGCTTTCTAGTACTCATTGGTATTCAGGGGTTTACCAACTGGCTGGCATTAGATTAAATCCCTACAATCTAACTCTTGAGAATGTGTCTGATGATCGCTAATGAGTGGCTTCAGGAGGAAGTTGTCAGGATCCGACACATCGGATTTGAGGAAAAATAAACGTGGATGACATTTTCTGGTGTTTCTGTTAATATCAGGAATCAGTAGAAGTAGGAATTCATGAGCCACTGAATCTGGTCCGAGTGGATGAATGCTCTATGAGGTTGGTTGTTGACCTGAATTTCCTGGATTCGAACCCTAGTTGTGTATACTGATGTGTTTTACTCGTTATTCATCTTACTATCAGGAGTGAAGTTATTAATCCTGGAAAAACTGAATTCTTGTTAACTGATACATTATTTTGATTTCACTTTTGTTTAGCTAAATTATTCATAATGATTTCGACAGAGAAAGAAAGACCAGCTTTACAGTATTAAAATGATATCATCATTGTATTTCACAGGTTCTCATCAGCTGCACACCACTGCCTGAAAATACAATGGTTATAAATAATAACATTTCATGCTTCAATGTTTGATAGGTAATAGAAAAAACATTATAAGATGAAGTCATCCGGAATTTAAGAATTAGAATTATTTTTAGTTTAAGTTAACATCAATGTTTATATGCCATCAAACTATGAAAGAAAGGTGAGAGGTTTGGAGAAGACAGAAAACAAAAAGTGTTAGCTTGTACGTCAACATGGCAACTCAACAAGGTTAAAGTTCATCAGATTGAAAACTTGCTTAGTGAGTTGAGCTCACTAGTGTGAATCACTAATCAGTGTAATAAAAGCAATACGGTTACCACGTGAGTGAGCGACTGACTACACTCTTTTTTGTGTGCATAAGTTTGGTCTGAGACGTTGGATTGCAGTTGGTTCAGCAGTAAATCGTGGTAGATTCTCTGTCCTTAGTGTGTTTAATATTTGTTGAAGAATTTGGAAATTTTGAGAAAATGACTCGTATCCCAAACGTGGCTGGTAATTTCACTTTGTAAATATCTGCTTAATTTCAGGCATAAGTTTCGTGGAATATACTATGAAAACCGGATAGAAGCCCTTCTTTCTGTCCTTCCAATGTACTTGTGCCACAGGTGCACGTAAATTTATAAATGTAGTTTGATGTAACATCAGAAGGGTACTTATCCAGTTTCCATTGGCTTATAGAGCATGTTATGCTGTATAGTGTCACCAGCTTGGCTGCAGGAAAGTATCTCTTTATTGCTCCTTTCATCCTTTTGTCAATCTTTTTTGATACTGATTCTCCTTTGTTTGGGAGGCAAATGAACACTTTCTTCTTCTCAACTGTTCGATACTTCACTTTCTTGTCTTTTTCTTTGCTGTACTTTAGAATAAATCCTTTCGGATACCGTTTTCCTTAAGGCGTTTTTCAACACAGCTTAATTCTTCTTTCACCTCGTTGGGCGAACATGATTTCCTGGCTCTGTCGTATGGTGAAAAACGGAAGCAGATATTTACAAAGTGCAATTACCAGTCACCTTTTGGATACGAGTCATTCTGTCGAGATTTCCAAATCCTTCGAAATATTAGACATACAAAGGACAGCGAATCTACTACGATTTACTGCTGAAGCAATTACATTCAAGCGTCTCAGTCCAACTTCTGCACACAGAAAGAGAGTGTAGTCAATCTCTCACTAACTTGGTAACCATATCACTTTCATTACACTGATTACTCATACACACTAGTGAGCTCAACTCACTAAGCTAACAATGTTTATTAGACTTTGGTTTTCTGTCTTCTCCTGACTCCTCACCTTTCTTTTATAGTTTGATGGTATATAAAAATTGATGGTAACTTAAACTAAAAATTACAATGCTTATATTTTTGATGCGTTCACCTTATAATGTTTTCTCTATTACCTTTCAGACATTGAAGTACGAAAGTTATTATTTATAGCCATTGTAATTTCAGGCAGTGGTGTGCATCTGATGAGAACCTGCGAAATTGAATGATGATATCATTATTTTATACTGTAAAGCTGGTCTTTCACTCTCTATCGAAATTTATCAAGGGAACGAAATGTATGAAATATTCATAATGAGATGGAAATGCTTTTTTTCTTGCACGTGTTCATATTATGAATAGCTCATAAATAATTCTTGGTAAATGTAATGAAGAATGAGTTTTTAAAATGTATTGATGTTTAAGTAATAGTTATCTTGAACAGGTGTTATTTACAGACTGTTTCGGGGATTTTGCTTTATAGGAATGTATGCTTTAACCGTCTGCCATCTATTCATTATGAAGAAGTTAAAAGTTACATTATTTCCTTTTAGTATTGTCAGATTGTGGTTATATATTTATTTGCATACATATTCAGATGCTTTCATCAGTACATTTAGAATTAGAAGTAGTAGAAGTAGTGTGTCTCTAAAATTCGTTTGATATTTGCAGTTACTCGTCTTTTATTCACTCGGCTCAAAAATGCGTAATCCATCGAAACATGATGATCTAGTATCGGTTTTCTAATGGTCATGATTTCCTTAGGCTTGTAAATATCCACTTATTTTATAGTTTTTAAAGCTTGAATGGTGTTTTTCCGCCTACAAAACTACTCTTGTGGAACCAGTTACATAGGCCGTACAGTTAGGCGTGTTTCTCGTCGGATTTCCGAACATCACCCTGCCTGGTTAAGCAAAGGGCAAGCCAAATCTATTCGCAGCATTATTCTATCGGATCTTGTGGATATAGAACACAAGACTGATGTCAACAAGGCATCTTTCAAAGTCATTTACCGCATACCAACAAATCGTAACTTCGCCTTAAGATTTCGATTACTAAATATTGCTGCGGTCGTTGGGATCCACATTAAGAAACCTAATTTATGCGTTCAAAAGAAGCTACTTCAGACATCATCCTTACCTTGTCCCTATAGGTTTGAATGATCCTCAATTTTCGTGGAAATTCCCTTACTTTTAGTTGATATTCTATTCGCTATTATATCTTTATTATTATTATTATTTAAGCATCTTTAATGAACTGTAATTCCATTGTGATCTTACTTTACAAATAGATATTATTTAAAAAGCACTAATATTGTTATTCAATACTAATACTACTGAGTTGCTTCGCTCCCAGAGGTCCCTGTAGCTGATCTTTTCTGGTGGCCATCTGATCTTGAGTATTGAGCGAAGACAACTGTTGATGAAGGTCTGTACTTTGTTCGAAGTGCTCTTCATAACGCACCAAGAATCTGATCAGTATAGTAGCTCTGACTTCACATTGGAGTTGAAAATCCGGATCTTATCTTCGTTTTGATGCTGAGTGCTGTTGACCTCCACACAGACTTGAGAGTAGTGAAAGCTTGTCTTGCTTTTTCGATTCTTCCTTTGATATCCTCGTCAGTTCCGTCCGCCTGTAGTTGAAACGATGCTTATCAGGTAGGTGGGTACGTGAAGGAGGTTGCTTCTTTCAGGTTCCTTCCATTTATGCTGGCTGTTGTTGTTGTTGCTGTTGCTGTTGGCCAGGAATCTTCATCATCTCTGTTTTCTCTATGCTCACCTGAAGTGAAGTCTTATCTCATCATCGGTGAAGTCCATTTAATCCCCGTTTCCTCACTGCCTGCTGTTTGTTGCATTATCCAGTCTACTGCAATCAGGAAAATCATTGGCGATAGTAGGCAGCCAGCTTGTCTTACTCCCGTCTTCCAAAAATTAGAATAAGTGGTCGTAATTGAAAACCATTCAGTAACAATATCTGCTTTTCAAAATATGAGTGACTGAGGAGTTAATAACGGAACAAAGTAATAACTCATTCATTATGTATTCCAGATGGAGCATATGGATTCAAGATTTTTGCAGTTTCATCAGCAGTGTTATTCATTTTACAGAGTGGAGTTACTAGCCTAACTCATAACCTTCGCTCTTACCCTGCTTACCATTGGCTATGAAACTATGTGGTTTAGGATTACGTTGGTCTGGAATGGAACCCGGAAAACGCGTATTGTTTGCGTGGATTCATTCATCCTAATTCAATTCTAACAAATGTTAAATGAATGTAACATATACTACTGGTAAGAGTTTTCAAGTAGTACATTGTGGTAAATCGTCTGTACACAAGTGAGCAAAAATGAGAAGCGATGGAAATTGTGAATGAGTTAAGCAACCATGAAATGAGACGAAAGGAACGGAACATGAATACTTTGTGCGAACTCAAGCCTCACTATGAAGTTCAGCTAATATGGACAGAGAAGAGATGTCCTCTGTTTACTGACTGCATGACACTGAGCTAAAATGAATCACTTTTGGTTTCCATATATCAGAGACGGGTGTATACAGGTAAACAAATGCCTCATAACTGCAATCGACAATGGCGTATAAGTGAGAGAATTAAAAGATGGGAATTAGTGAAACGTTTCACAGTCTACATGATGACGAATAATGAATACAGTAACGCCATTGCAAGATGGATTTTGAGCTCTATCAGTGACAGGCTCCAGCCATCCAGTGAACCACAGTTAGTGAATATAGACCTCTCTAAATGGCTCAATTTATTATAGTAGTGTTAGTCATATTTTGTTTCCCTAGGGAAACATAGGACTTCAGAAGCCCATCTTCTTCCCGCTACATTCGGCGCTTTCTTGTTTCAGTGTGTCGACATGATTTTTCACAAGGTTTCATTTCATCTTTACACGATCTCCTCCATGTCACCCTCAGGCACTTAACTCATTGAATTTCCATTTGGGTTCCACTTAACAGTCTAGCGTGTGATGCCACTCAATGGTTAGTTCAGTGTATATCTAACTCATTTCCTTCTGCATATTTGTTGAGGGGCATCCCGTAATCATAGAATAGTTGACAAACTAATTCACTGTAGAGCTTGTGTTAGTCTCTTCAAAGTCGATGAAGCTGAAGTAAAGAGACAACAGGTTAAAGTTTCAATAAACTATATATTGAAGTATTTGTAGCAATTTGTTTAAGTTTTGGGGGTAGGGTTGCTAGCACCACGCCCCGATTCTCCCTCTTTATCCGGGGTTGGGACCGGGTAGAAAACTAGCGAGCTAGTAATCTAGGCGAGGGAATCTTCGTCACTCACCATCAACAACAAAATTCGGAATTTCAATACAAACGTCAAGTCAGTTCTTCTATACGGATGGATCAGAAACTTGGCGGGTCACCAAGAATATTTTCATCAGGTTGCAGACCTCTATCAACAACTGTCTTCGTTCTATACTCAAGATCAGATGGCCGGAAAGAATCACCAACACAAAACTATGGGAAGAAACAAGAGGAAATCGCCCAAAAAATATGCAGGAGAAAGTGGAGATGGATTGGACACTCACTCGCTGAGGAGGCCACTCGCTGGGTGACATCGCGCGTCAGGCCAGTGCTCGAGTGGAACCCGAAAGGGAAGTGGTGAGTGAGACGTCCAAGGGCGAAATGGAGGAGATCGCGTGAAGAGGAGTTAAAACAGTATGGATTAACATGGATGCAGGTGAAAAGTACATCAGAAGACAGAAACAAGTGGAGACGTGTAGCTGAAGCCGTATGTTCCACTAGGAACCCAAGGGAACAATAATAATATTATAATAATATGTATTGAAGGGTGAACATGTAACTTACTGCACTGCTTGCTATCACATTATGTACGTCAATATATCTAATTAGATATAATTAGTATATAGTTACTGATTTTTAAAAATAGTATTACATAAGAAGAAATTGAAATTTTTCTCTTTTTTTATTCCTTTATGTTCCCAGTGGAAGGAACATGGAGCTTCAAGCTATAGGCTTGAAGTTACTATCGCAGTGGTATTTATTTTTACGAGATGAGACTGCTAGCTTCATGCCCAACCTTTCCTTTTTACCAGTCTTATTGCTGGCTTAGTGAGGTTTTCGAGTACGTCAGCCAGGGATAGAACCCTGAACCACCTATGTGGTTGGCAAGCATTCAACCACTGTGTTACCGACGCACACACACACATTAGAGGAAGTAATCGTGTCTTGTACGCACGAGTCAGGGAATATATAACAATGTGACTTCAAACCCACGATAAATCTAGATGCCAGACTACCAGCCAGATATATAGCGAAACAAATAATCTATATGAATCATAAAGCTGACATCAAAATAACTTTCAAGATTATCTATGATCAAAGTCAGAAGCAAAAATCTTAAATGTACTGAGGCTATAGCTACTGATAAAATTACCCCACCCCTACTTCACCTGTGTGTGTGAAAAACCAATTGAATGTTGTCTCTGACCTATCTGGCTACCCATAAAACTCTTAGGACCGCACGTCTTCTTCTCTTTTCTTTTTAAGCCATGAGAATTGACGAATATCCTCATAGTATTTGTTTCCTTATAGTTGACTGAAAAGAAAATAAATAGGAATGATGAACATAAAAATGAAATGAAATTTCGCTATATCTGAACGTCATTCATACATATGACGAAATAAGGGAATTGATGAACAAGTGAAAGTTTAAAGTAGCAGATGTTGTAAAGAATATTGGAGGATATATAAGGCGAGCGAGAGAGTTATCCTAAAAATTCAGAATGTTTTACGTGTAACTTGTTCAATTCTTCTCTTCAGGACATAAGTTAGTTATGAAGACTTACAATTTCCAATACGATGGTTTTTTTACTTTTACAGTGGAAAAAGCAATGCTTTTATAAACGTTCCTGATATTCTGCTCCCTTGATAAATGTAATGATTGATGGAAAAATGTAGACATGATATAATTTTAAGTCAGTCTGTTTCTTTAAAAAATTTTCTCATGAGGACATTTGGTCACTAACCACTGGTCGATTTATTTTTATAACCAGGCTGGAGAAATTTGTTTTTAAGGTACAAAGGGTAGATTGATGATTTACCAATAGAATTCTCGCCAGCAGTGTTGAAGGGCTGGGGTTTGATTCCTGACTGAATTGACGCACTCTTGAATCCAATCGAGTTTCCCATTCGCCATTAAATCGTGAAATGATATTAGATGATTGGAAGCAATAGGCAGGAAGCCTTGGACCTAGGTTTTGTGCTAGTTGGCATTCATCAGCAAAGCGTATCTGCAACATTGAAGGAATTCATATCCATTCTGAGATTCAAACCCGCGTCACCCAGTGCCGCAGTCAGAGACGTTACCACTGAGCTATTCGGGCTAGCGATTGACCTCCTGTAGGACTGTAGTGGACATTTTGACGTGGGTTCTAATCTCAGAAGGGACATGAGACATGATTGCTAACTAGCACGAAACCTAGGTTCAAGGCTTCCTGCCGATTGCCTCCAATCATCTGATATCATCAAATAAATGTGCACCGTGATGGCGAGGTACCTAGAATGGTGGCCACATTACAACCTGACTGATAGAATTCAGTCTGCACCAAAGAGAGGACTAGACACATCACACGAGTTACTAGTGTCAAATCAAAATAGAGAAATCATTGAAGGTTGAACGAAAAGTTCACAATCACACACCGTGAAAACAACACTACCGATAGTGAAACTTGAAGTGAAACCTTGAAGTCGTATGTCCCACTGGGGACTCAAGAAACAACTAAGAACATCATAATGACTAGAATACCACTAAAGGCTTGCTCTCTCAAATCAAACTAGCAAATACGACCATTTGGAAATTCACACTTTTACATTTAAAGCCACATCTCTGTAGGCTAAAAGAACCGGTGGACCCAATTAAACAAAATAATATCTAATTTACAAAATACCTTGCAATGACTGTGAGCTACGTCAACTATATAGGTTAAACTAATAGATCAGGGGTAGTCAGATTGTCGGAACATAAGAATTTAGCTAAGGTAAGAATGGTTGACCCCGAGAGGATAAATAATTTAGAAAAAAGCTCAGCTATTGCACTACATCCAATAATACACAACCACACAATATGGTGGGAGAGGGTTAAGATTCTAAGAAGTAATCTAGGTAGATGGAGAAAGAGATTGATTACTGAATCCTGGTTCATTGAGTCTACACCCAACACATGCAACAGAAATGACTCACTGCAAATACCAGAAATATGGAAGATATTTTTACCGCCAGTCAGTCAAATCAGAAGAGGATAATAAATAATCTCGAAATTCTATTTCAATTCAAGCACATCACAATATTCTAACAAGTTACTTATTATGACTATAAAAATACACTCGTCTTATTTCGCATCAAGGAGAAAGTTGTGTGAGTAACTTGATATGATTATGAGCAATAGTTTGTGCTCAAAACATGGTCATCAGTTATTATTACTGTATCACAACACTGTGTATAATTATTATTGCTCCCTTGGGTTCCTAGTGGAACATAGGGCTTCAACTGCACGTCTCCACTTGCGTCTGTCTTCTCCTGTACTTTTCACCTGCGTCCATGTTAGTCCATACTGTTTCAACTCTTCTTCACACGATCTCCTCCATGTCACCCTTGAACGTCCCACTCGACGCTTCCCTTTCGGATTTCACTCGAGCTATGGCCTGACGCGCGATGTCACCCAACGAGTGGCCTCCTCAGCGAGTGAGTGTCCAATCCATCTCCACTTTCTCCCACATATGTGTTGGGCGATTGGTTTTCTAGCCGGTCCCAAGCCCGAATAAAGAGCTAGCAACTCCACCCCGAAAACTTAACCAAATTGATACAGAAACTTGAACGCACAAACATATCAAAAATAGTAAAAACATCAACAAGAACCTTATTTTTCGCTGGAATCGGGGAAGTGAAATGACGCAGACTGGTGAAAGCCTTCGGGAGGCCAGTCAGCCGATGGGCGAAAATAAGGATGGAGATGTGGAATATTGGTAAAATGTACGAAACAACACTGTGTGATTTATCAAAATAAAATCTTATCTATTATAGGGTCACATCTCTTCTTTAATTTACAATCTTTATATATAATGTAATGTGACTAAAAGTTATTTGAAGATTGAGAATTTAATCATCCCAATAAATTGGTTGAATAGTACTCGATTCGTCATTTTTTCCAGCTATGGCATTTTGAATTTGAAAGACCTGTGAATTTGTTGTATATCCGACAATACTTCGATATCTAGAAAAGTAAAATTAATCACATGGAGGATTTCACCATGAGCTGACGTCAGTTAGAGAACCACTAGAAAACTTGGGAGTACTGAACAGCTGTTTCGCCAGCCTAGTCTGGGACTTTTCATCAGTAATCACCCACCGGAGTTCGAACCCAAGACCTTCCGGTTACAAGGTGAGCTCATAGACCATTGAGCCACTGGGACCTTAAATTCTAACTTCTGCCAATTCACGACAAAGCGCGACCGTTTCTCAGTGTCTTTTTTGATGAGTTACTGCCTCATCTTCAACCTTCTGTACTCTACTGGTCACGGCTTCCTCCATGCAATCAAACAAAATCCCCACAAAACCAATACTTTTAAATTAATCGCTCGGATTTTTTTATTATAACTTGATTCCACACAGTATTTTTGGTACAAGTATGGAATTCTCAGCATGCGTGATATCGGTAGCCCAATTTTGCAGACCGACCATTGATATCAGGTGTGCGTCGGTAGGAGATTGAACCCCGGACCAACTACGTAGTTGGCGAGAGTCCTAACCAGTGTGCCACCGACGCACACTTGGTTACTGATAAAATATGGAAGAAATGTATTAAAATGGTGAAGTTTATTTCTTCAGAAGGAAGAAGAAGAAAACACAGCTACTTAAGTGGTTATTATTTTACAGGAGCAATAAATACTGAATGTCTTACAGAAAAGACTTCCTTCTTATTTGCTAATAATAATATCACCATATATAATATCTATCCTGTCCTACGGAAAAGTTTTAAGCCTACAGTGTATATAGTAAATGGCGACATATTGTGGTGGTGTGACAAAGACAATGTTTGCCAACGGAATATTATTCTCACATATTCCAACATTTCAATTTGCCATTAGGAACGGAACACAATACATATCTATTTGAACATTCTATTTGATGTTACCGACAGAATAGATTTCCCGCGGTTATAGACTGTATTGACAAAAGAATACTATGTATATTTGAACATTCTGTTTCATTTCGTTTGATGTAAACCAAAATCACACGCTCGGTGACTAGTTAAGGAATATAAACTGTTAGGAAATATAAACAGCCGTTTGATCAATAGAAAATATGCCTTGGCTTCCGTGTCTTGCCTTCTGTTGTTACACAATATAAGTACTGTATCACTCTTTTATTCTGTTACACTGTAAATTGCTTTATTCGGCTGAAATTATTCAGTAAATATTACTTCCTTTGGATTTTATACGTGACTTCCTAATAAATGCCAACGGAAATTTTAGGATTTGAACAAATGCAATTTCACTGATTAATTTCATTACGCATGACCTTAAACTAGACGGCCATACTGCTGACTGTTCAATGAAAATGTTAAGTGCATCAGTGAGACGTCAGTAAGAGAATATTGCCCGTAAGCCCTCATTGCCTCAACAGACGCACATCTAGTCGTTTTCCATTCTGGTTTTAGCTAAGCACTTATCTTGAAACCTCATTCAGTGATCTCCTCAATGTTTGTTTAATCTACCTCCACTTCCTTCTACATGCTTGTGGGTCGGCTTGAGATCCTTAATGGTAATCCTTGTCCATCATCTGATCTCCAGCATAAAGCGAAAGCTGGTGTTCATGAAAGTTCGCATTAGCCTGTTGGCAGTGCAATTTCGTGATGCGTATGCCAAATATTTGAACCCTATAGAAGCAATGACTTCATAGTAGTGTTAATAATCCGGATCTTGTTCTTTATACAGAGTACAGCAGATTCCCACACTCATTTTAGATTAATGAAGGTGACCAATCAATCAAATCCCTAAAAACCAATACTTGAATATTAATGAAATGCACACTGGCGACTGGCCCTATTCAGTTAGGTAGTTACCTGGGGTTCTAGTGAGATGTCGTGACCATGAGGGTGCAGCAGGTTCGATGTGAGGACAAATAATCTCTGAAGACGTTGGCTTGTGGTCGCGCTATATCGTAATTTGGCAGAAGTTAGAATTCATGGGCTGGTCATTGGATCAGGTCTCAGTGGCTTAATAGTATACGAGCTCGACTTGTAACCGGAAGGCCTTGGGTTCGAACTCCGGCGGGTGGGTACTGCTGAATAAGAGTCCCAAACTAGGCTGACGAAACAGCTGTCCAGTACTCCTTGCAGGTTTTCCAATGGTTCCCTAACCAATTTCAGCTCATCATAAAATCCTCCAACCAATCAGTCAAAATGCCTACAAACCAACACTTGAAAATGGAAATTATTCTTGCTTTTGCGGTCCTGCTAATGACAGCTTGTCTGTTCCACTTGTAGTTGCAACGATGCTGCCTAAATAAGTAAAAGGAGTGATTTTCTTAGGATTTATCCTTTCTGACTTGGACTTCACCGAGCCTAGATTAGAAATAGGAAGTGAAGTAGTAGAGCGCATCGACCGCTTCACTTATTTGGGAAGTACCATCAGCCAAAACGGAGTTGATTGCTGACGAAATCTCAACACGAATACAGAGGGCTAGTTTCGCATATGCCAGTTTACGCCGTCTCTAGCGTAGACGTGATATCCGACTATCGACCAAAGGGCGTGTGTACTGCTTATCAGTCGACTCCGTCCTCTTTTATGGCTGTGAGACATGGCCATTGAGAGTGGAAGACATGAAAAGATTAGCTGTCTTCGATCATAGGTGCCTGCCTTCTATCTCCCGTGTGAAGTGGTATAATAAGGTGAGCAATATTGAGGTTAGGCGTCGAGTGCTAGGTAAGAAGGGGAAATCAGTCTTACGAGACTGTGAAATTACATCGACTGAGATGGTTAGGACATGTGTTACATATGCCTAGTCATCGCCTTCCTCGAAGGGCAATGTTAGCTGATGTAGGACGGATCAGGCTGGAAAAGAGCTAGCGGTGGTCAAACCAAAACATGGCACCAGTCAATGAAATCCACAACAGTTAGTTTAAGCCACGTAGGAAGGTGTAGACTGGCTTCCTGACTGGTTGGGGTGCTCGGGACGGTAAAAGCTAATGGTCGGAAACAAATGGTGACATGGATCAAAATCGTTTTCAATTGCTGGTGTAGATGCATCCACTCCTTGTGACTTATGATCTCCAATGAAACTGTTTTGTTCTTCGTCATTACTATTCCTTTGTCTCACGCCTCTGTTTACTGTCTCTAATATGCATTTCTTCTACTTTCTTCTCTTGCTTTTTGTGCCACATGGAGTGTGGCGACTTGAACTGCCGCACATATGTGCAAAGTTCTATGTCAAAAACCGACCGACCGACCGATCTTTTCTGATAGCGACTGAAACCTATTGTCATAATAATAGCTTCATGCCAAACAGTACTTTTGGTGCAAATATGGAATTTTCAGCATGGAATACAGTACTGCATCTAACTTTCTCATTACCAGAGTATTAATTAAAACAGGGCATTCACAATGATAATATTGTTCAATAAGAAAATCAATATTAAATTAAGGAAAAATATTAACAACAGAGTAACAATTATAAAAACAGGGGGCCGTTATCTTAGAAATCCTCAGTAAGTCGGTAATTTCCTGTCTTACACTTTTCTCATCACAGAAAATTTGTCCTAAATAGGGTATTATAGAGACTTTGTACTTCGTTGTCCGAACATGCAGTCTTCTGTAGCTGCCTCTAGTTCTAATACGATGAGATTCAAGGAGAGAATTGTGTACAGAGAGAGAATGCGCAGAATCTGACAAGAGGTAATATTTGCTAATTTCTTACAGGAGTCTATGTGTCCATCTACAGTAGTATGGACGAGTTGGTTTAGCAACACGCCACTCACTTACTCACCCTACTGACGTCTTTTAGTGCCCTTTGCAGCATAAAGAAGTCTTTCTTAGGTAACCCAGGAGAGATTAGGCGTCTTCATCACCTGTGCCTCTTCTGTGTTCACTTGAAGTTCTGTATTCTTTGCTCATCAAGGGATATGTCAGTCAAAATTTATAAATCTAAAATCTGTAGTATATAGAGGGAAGAAGATCATAAGAATGTGCACATGAGAGATTCTTTATATTAAATTTTGAATGACTGTGTGAATATTACATATAATAATAATGATTTACTTTATTCCAAAAACAGTATTTGTGATACAGGATGGAATCCTCAGCATTAATCACAATATTGCATCTAATTTCCTCAAATTATAAAATAAAATTAATCACACAGAAAATTCTCCACATATACAATAGGGGTAATTTCAAAAACATGCAGCATATAAAGTGGAAATAATAGTAATGATAACAGCTAAGGTAGTAATAATAATACAAGTGGAAATTGCCGTGGGCTTGTTTCACACAGTATTGTCGATGCGGTATACAAATCCTTGCATGATTAAAAATATTGAATATAATGTTCTCTTTGCATGATATGGTGAGGGGAAAAACAAACATAACAGCAGTCATAGAGATAAGTTGGTGTTCGCAATTATGAGAGTAAAAACAAAGAATCAACAGGACCATCAATATGATAGAAATAATAAAAGTAAAACTTGAAGGATGGATGGAGGAGATTGTTTATTTACTAGATGAAAAAAGGTTAGTCAATTCTTGCCTGACGCTATTTTCATTACATGAATTACGTGCCAAGTATGGTATCATAGAATTTTTATACTTAGACGTGCGAGCATACAGTTTTCTGAAGTTACTTCTTGTTCTACCTGAGGAGATGCAAGGTGAAAGCTGAGGGTGAAGTGGATGCTCCATGTCAGACAAAATCCCTTTAGCAAATTTACTGCACGAAGTCAACTGCCTATCGACAACGACGTTAACTATGTAGTCCACATGATGCTCAGCATTATTTTATGAGATCTTCATTCATTGATTTCACTTGTCTCACTTACTCCTTATGCATTCCTTAGTGTTTACATTCATGAACACAGATAAGAGATAGGAAAATGAGATAAGAAAAAAGTGGTGGGGCTGAAAATAAGGTATATAGTAAAATGAAATGTGGATCTAAAATTGGATCTCCAAGATAAGTTGATAATAATTACAAATAATTTCTCAAGTGTCGGTTTGCAAAGATTTGATTGGTCATGAGATCGTTTATGGACGGGGATCAGTTAGAGGAGCATCCGAAAACCTGGGATTACTGGACAGCTGTTTCTTCTTAGATTGTGACTCTACACAGTACACACTCAGTGGATAAATGGCCTATAAGAGATTGCCTCGTGACTGGAAGGATCTGGATTCAAACTGGAGTGGGTGTGTACTGATGAGGAGTCCCAAACTAGGGCGAAACGGCTATCCAGCACTCACAGGTTTTCCAATGGCTCTCTAGTTAGTTGCTTTCAGCTCGTGACCAATCCTGCAATAACTTCTCAACGCATAGAAGAAGTTAAAGCCTGTTGATGGCTAAGGCATTAACAGATTTATGCATGTGATCTGAACTAGTTTTAAATATGGGTTAAAAGGCATTAAAAGGTATTAAATTCAACTTTGTGACCCGTCTCCATAATGTCCTTCGCGATGGAAGATTTTGGATATGCATTCCCAGGATCAACTGAATCAGGTAATTTTATTCGTTCTTACAGCTTTGAATACCAGAGGTAGATAGATCCCTCACTATATACATGTGACCACACCTATATGTAAATCAGCAAGCACAGTGGGTTGTGACACTGTCGTTCGGATACTGTGAGGGTTTACAGGACAATAAAAATCTCGTTTATTCTGTGAAAACGAGTTTAACTGCATACTAAGTTCTATTAAGTGCCTCCCTGAGTCTCTATTTGGTGATCACCGTTCCAAGGTATGGATATACAAACATCCTTTTTGAGAGGCACTTGATTGGTCGTGCCTTTCGTCTAACAATTCTACAGTTTTTAAAGAATTTCAGGGGATATTTGCTATCTCATAATGTTTGGTGAAGTTTTATATATTTTTTTCGGTTGTTTCCTCTGTGCATATATATCCTGAATATATCGGAACAAGCATTTAATTAGCATCTTTTTATCCTTGAGTGGGCAATAAATAATTGAGTGTCCCTTTTAAGTACATTTGTGTAAATAGATGGTCTTATCGACCCATCCTGTCGGCGAGTCGTGAGTACATCTGCAAGTGGCAAGCAGGCGTTATTTTCTTCCGTATATGTTAACGATATGATATTTTGTACTATATTTATCCGATTAAAAATTTCTGTAGCATGTGTTGATGTGTAACCGACCACTTTGATGTTGTTTAAAAAGGTCCCAGTTTAACTAAATATTTATTCTGATCTAGTGATATTGTTCTCAACCTAAATACTTGGCTTTTGCGTGAGATATGAACAGTGGGGTAAACATAATACCTCCCCCATGTTAGATGGTATATATATATATAATAAGGTTGAGCGTATAGTGTTAGGTGACAGGGAAATTCGACTGATGTGAGAGGGTTGTCAAATGAGTTACACATGCTAAACCATCAGCTTCTTCGTAGAATGACTGTTAATAATAATAATTTGCTTTATTCCAAAACAGTACTTGTGATGCTGAATGGAATTCTCCGCATTTTACTACAGTATTGCATCCAGTTAGTACATTATCAATAAATAGAATTCTACATAGATTGAGGAAACCAACAGTTCATTATTACAACAATACATTGGCATGTCCGTAGCAAAGCCAAAGTTGAACAGTGTTTGAAGGTGTTAGAAAAGTAGGTGCTATCATATTTACTGGCGCAAGCGGAAGAAAGAAACAAAGCAGCACATAACAGAAAAACAAAAAGAGAGAGAAAAGTAAAAGAAGGAAAGAAAATGTTGTACCTATAAATGATATGAGTTGGAAAGACGAGATCCAGTTGTTCTACTGACTATTTAATGAATTATAGGTGTCACGCCTAATGCTTTCTTTATGACACAGAACACGAGCTAAGTAGGGTATGGTTGAGTTTTTGTACTTGTTAGTGCGAGCATATAGTTTCCTATATAGGCTTCTGGTTTTGCCTAATGAGATGCGAGGGGAGAGTTGTGAATGAAGAGGGTGGTGTGAGTTAGATAAAATGGATTTGGCCCATTTTTCATATGAGTCCAAGTGCCTATCTTTTCGACCAGAATATTAACAAGCTGGTTAAGTGGCACGTTGCTTACCCTGCTGACAACCTTTAACATCCTGCGTAATATGTTGTAGTCTTTGTTCAGTTGCCCGGGAAAAACTAAGGGGAGCAATACAGAATAATAGGCAGAATGCGAGAATTAACGAATTGTAGGAGTAAGGGTTGGGTTAATCCAGAATGTCTTAACTTCTTGATGTAGAAGGTAAGATGGAATATTTTCTTAGAAATCGCCAAGAAAATCAGTTAGGAGTGGTGAGATAAAAATATGCCATCAGTCCATAGAGTTCCTGAGTATCAGTTTAAGTCACATACAGATGTCTTGTCTGCCTGACTTGAATCCTAGAGGCACGAAGAACCAATGGTATGAAACTGTTAGTGAAGTTGCTCCTCAAGGTCGTTGTCAATGACAGCGAAGCATTCACTCCGATAAAATAGCAGATCCATTACGGGTTTTATTTTTCTGTATATTTCCGTGTATTACCATATATTTCTGCATTGCTCCTCCTCTTCTCTGCCCTTATGTGTGCTTTTCCCTGGATTGTAGAGTCCGCAAACTGTTGCAATTTTAGTCAGAAATTCTCAAAAACTAAAAATTCAGTTTAGTTCACCTTTAAATAATAATGAATTCTAGACAGTTTTAAAAATTGAAGAATAATTTATACCTTTTCATTTTAAATGTAACAGATTAATTTGTTTAGATAGTCTAAATTTTTAGTAAATACAAGATCATTTTAATGTGTATATATTTCTTTTAATACATTCTATTCTAATTTATACAGTTAGAAATTGCAAAGTTTTGGCCGTCAAAAAGGAACACTTATGAACGTTACAGTAAGTCATTTATCTCAGTCTAGTTAAGTAAGTAAGTATGTAGGTAAGTGAGGGAGTACTGATCCATAATATCACTGTACAATTTTCTACCACAATTCCATTCCAAAGTTAAATTGATAAGGTTATACAAAAAGTACTCACGAAACTCTTGTGCGTCGGTTGCATAGCGGTTAGGACGCTCCCTGACCATGCACACAGTCCGGGGTTCGGACCCCGGCCGACGCACTCCTTTACCTCGCCTAACCAGAAATAATGCTGGTGAAGAGGAAAGGTTGGGCATGAGGCTAGCAACCCTATCTTGTAAAATAAACGCTGCTACAGAAACTTCAAGCCACTAGCTTGAAGCCCTATGTTCCACTGGGGAACGTGGAGGAAAAAAAATTCACGAAACTCACTGTGTGTTTTGAACTAGATGTACCTAAAGGTAAGGTAAAATACAGGTGAACCAATGCTTGGAGTGAAGACACTCATCATACGTGAAATACCAATAAACCTGGAACTCTCTAACTAATGTCAGCTCATGATGAATATCCTGTAACCAATAAAATCCCTACAAACCAACACTTGAATATCAATGAGATGCTCACCGACGACTTGCCCTATTCAGGTAGGTAGGTACCTGGGGTTCTACTGAGAAATCGTGACCAGTAGGGTGTAGCAGGTCCAATGTGAGGACAAATACTCGCCGAAGACATTGACTAGTGGTCGCGCTATTTCGTGAATTGGCAGAAGTTAGAATTCATGGGCCGTTGCATCAGGTCCCAGTGGCTTAATGGTATACGAGCTCGCCTTGTAATCAGAAGGTTTTGGGTTCGAATCCCGGTGGGTGAGTACTGCTGAAGAGCCACAAACTAGGATGAAGCAGCTGTCCAGTACTCCTTGCAGGTTTTCCAGTGGTTCTCTAACTAATGTCAGCTCATGATGAAAATCCTGAAACCTGGAACTTTTCCGCTGTTGATTTACGGAGTGTCTGAGTAGACAACTAGCTCTCCTTGTAATCTGAAAGTATTGGTTTAGATCTATGCTGGGATCATGGGTACGTACTCTTATTGAGTCCCAAAAAAGATATAATATCAGTCCAGTTCTTTAAAGTTCTTTAGCGATAATTGACTTGTGATTACACTTGAAACTTGGAACTGTCTTAATAGTCACCTTCCGTAAGTTGTGTTGTTCCAGCTGTATGTTAAAACCAATTTAAAGGTTTCTTTTGTCATTCTAAATGACATTATCAGTGACAACATCAACAATCAATAATGAGCTTTTAGAATTCCCTGTGGGTTTGACAGCCATCTGTCTGTCTTGGTGGTAATCATAAACTGTGAAAAGCAGCATACTGATCCAAGTCGATGTCTTATTCATTTTGGCGTCCCCAAAACATAAATTTCCCTTTAAAAGGTATGATAATCATTACATACAGACAACTAAGGAAACTAATTCGAACTGAAAAAATGTACAATACTTGCATACACAAAATACTGAGAATGTCAGAGAATTCTAAGAATCGATTTAAGATACCCATTTACAACTGCAAAAGGCTAATTAATGAACAGAGGATATTCTTGTCGATGACGTCTTCTTCTTCTTCAGAATATACAGTTACATGTTCAAGTTAATTACGGAATTTTTGTGATTAACAACATTATTGCTTTCTAAATAACAGTGAAACAATGATGTGAATAGATTACAGTTAGTAAGTATCAGTAAGTGATGATTTGCATCATTACATCTCTAAAGTGAATATCAGATACATTAAGGCAGCGAACAAAGGACTTATGATTTCAGAACAAAATATTTAAAGCGAACAATTGTTTTCAATAAATTCTTCTTCAGGCTCTACAATTATAAATCCATTAATTTAAGCATACAAAAGCCATCCAGTAAAGGCAAATCAGACATAAGGCGGACTAGATGTAAGTTCAAGGTTGAAAATAATGACAATAAGAATGATTGTAAAATTATAAAGATAATATGGTGTAAAATTACATGCACTATTTGTGAATGATTGTCAAATAATAATAATGAATATAATGAGGTGGAATGAACAGGATTTGTAAATACGATAGCAAGTTAGACAAGCACTATTTAAATCATAAGAAAGGTCATGAAATCATGAAAGTCGAAAATAAACGTGTGTCAATGAAACACAGGAATAGAAGAAGAATGAAAGAAAAGAAAATTGTGAAAAGAATTTATAGTGTTAATTGAGGGTTTGTTGGCTGTATTGTAGGCCAAGGTAAACATAAAGGTTGATCATACTTCTTCTGGATGCAGAGAGATGGTCTTCTGGTATTAATTGCAACCGCTTCAGCTACTGATAGAAGACGTAGTCGAGCTCCCCTAGATAAATTACTGTTTTCTGTAAACAGTTAACACCCTGCAGCATCAACTGAAAAGTAAAATAAAAGACCCAGAAAGAAAAAATGATACTTACTCATCATCGGAACTGATGAATTTCTAAAAGAAAACAACATAATGGCTAACGGTAATTAACAGCAGTTAAGTTCAAAAAAATAAGATCTCTAATTGTTGGTTTGAAGGGATTAGACTGATGTCAAGTTAGATTTCCTCATGAATCGCTATCTCAGCTTGTAGCGAACAAAACCGATGCGTTGTGATCTGAACGCACAAAAGACGATCCTTGCATCCCGCTGTGAAGCTGTCCGAAACTTCTTTGAGACACGTGCAGTCATAAAACGCTCCAAAAACAGCGAAAACACGATTGTTTGTGATCGGAATCTATTTGTGGTTCTGTTCAGCAACAATAATATTATCAAAAATGGAAAACTACCTCAACGGTATGGTTAGGCGGTTACACAGTCCAGAGTATGTACAAAACCAGTATTTAGAATGAAGTAGAATACTTGCAGCAAGGTGAGATTGAAATTCTGTCCACAAAAATATCGCACCAAGCACTTCTTGCGGACAATTACTAGCTCTGTGACAATCATTCACCAATAGTGCTTCTAATTTTACACCATATCATCGTTATTATTTTACAATCATTCGTATTGTCGTTATTTTCAACCTTGAACTTATGTCTAGTCCGCTTCATTCGTTGGTTTATTTTCATATTGTCTCACACACCCTTATTACACACACTCTCGTAACCTGTATTTTCTGTTGACTATATTTGTTTATATATTCACACACATCATTAAATTAAATTGTTTCATTTCATTTTATCCCATGTTCTCACTGGCCATGCATATTAAAAAACTAACTGACTATTGTTCCATCCCATCTTATACTTGTTCCACAATACACTTTCTGATATGATTCTAATTTGCCTTTACTGGCTACTGTATGCTTAAATTAATGGATTTATAATTGTAGAGCCTGAAGAAGAATTTATTGAAAACAATTGTTCGCTCTAAATATTTTGTTCTGAATAAATTATCGGAATATTCGATTTATGAATTTACAGATTCCACAGCAGACTCGGGTAGCGATAAGGGCTGGACCTGTTCCCTTTGAATGCAGAAGAGCTCTGGTGATTTCAGGCGAATTGCTATGACTTCTGTTATTTGAAGGTCTTTGGTGATCGATTTGATGCCGCATAAATGGGAGAAATAAAATCTTCATTGATAGTTTTGTGATCTGTTTGGCTGCTGTATAGGTCGTTTACTCTAGGAACCTAATTTTTCGTTCTCAGTAACACCTAACAATGTGGTTAGATAGGAGAGTTGTTAAAACCGCCAACAGTTCTAAATCTGCCTGCCTTATCCAAATAGACCACAAAGCTGCTAGTATTGAAGATCATTCCTCTATCATTTATCGAATGCTCAGTTTATTACCAAAGGGTCACAATCAGCAGAGGTTATTGCAATTTGCTTAAAACAGCCACAGCTCTTGGTGCAAAAGAGGTAGGTACAGTCACAATTGTTATCCCGGCCTGCTGTACAATCTGTATATTTACAAATCCCCTCCATTGTATGCCTTAATTTATCTGAAATTCACTTTAGAAATGTAGTGTTGGATTCAACTCCAGGGCCTAGCGCGAGATGTCATTTGACGGTCTTCTCAGTGCATGCCAGATTTATCTCCGTTTTCTCTTACAAATTTCTTGAGCGGTCGGCTGCTCGTTGGTTTGTTGCCAGAGTTTTTTGTTACTATTTGTTTCTGACAGGCTTTTTGATCTTCAGTACGGATCTAGCCAAGGCAGCTGTTGATGAAATTCTGCGACCTGTTTGAAATCCTTTTCGTGACATGCAGTGCAAGTTTCTTATCAATATAGAAGAACCGACTTTGCATTGGTGTTGAAAATCCAAATCGTGTTCCTTATGTTCAGTGCAGAAGATTTCAAAATTGGCTTTAGGTCGATGAAGGCGTATCTTGCCTTCCCTATTCTGGCTGATTTTGATATATTCATCCGTTCCGACTGCCTGTAGTTGAAACGATGCTGGTTGCCTAGATAAGTGAAGGAAGTAACCTTTGTTAAATCTCTTCCGTTGGTGGTAATTGGTGCTGGTTGTTGTTGTTGCTGTTGTTGTTAGTTGACTATCTTCAACTTCGTCTTCTCTATGTCCACCTGCAGTCCTCTCTTCGCTGCCTGCCAACCTCTTCAGCCCATTTGTTGATTTCTGCCTGTAAGTCTTTGAGTTTGTTTGACATTAGACATATATCATCCACATACGAAATCCAGATTTTCTAGAGTCTCCTTATCGGTGGTCCAGCGTATTCTTGTCTCCTCGCTCCCAAGCACAGTATGACACATAATCCAACCCACCACAATAAGGAATGTCATTTGAGGTGATTGTAGGCAGCCGACCTTTTCTTAATTTTGTGTGCACTTTGAAAGCCTCTCTGATTTTTTCCTTGTGGATCACCTGACACTTAGCATTGTCGTAAAGCCAGCTGTTGAATGAGGTTGACAGTAATAATCATAGGTCCAGTTATTCAACGGTTAGTATCTTTTCAATGCCACTGGTGTGTTCACACTCGTGGATCATGATACTTTCCTGAAGGATACTTCCCTGAAGGATATATCTTATCTAAGAATGGATATCCTGAGAAGTTCATTAATAAATACTCTAAAGAAAACACCCGCTGCAAAACAATCCAAACAGTTCCGAAGAAACCTGTCTATATCAGTTTGCCGTTCAAAGGAGATGATGTACAGGAAGTAGTCAAACGAAGACTCGACAAAGCCATCAAGAGAACTTATTATGCTGCAAAACTTGTTTTCCTTAACATCACTAAGCGAGTGCTTCAACAATCTGGGAAAGACCAGTCGCAAATCCTCGACACTTCAAACTGCGTATATCAATTTGAGTTTATTTGTGGAAGCAAATACACAGGTCGTACGGAAAGGCGATTGTCTCCTCGCATGATGGAGCATTTGCCAAAATGGTTGAAAACAGCTGAGTGCAAAGTGCCAAAATCCTCAATAACAAAGCATCTTGTGGATTACGGACATGATATCGACGCGGTCAAGTCATTCACCATTGTCAGCAGACAAAGAAGCAAGAAGATGCTTGCAATTGCAGAGGCTTGTGCAATTCGAGTTTATAAACCAGGTCTCTGTGTACAAAGGGAGATGGTCGTGACTCTGAATCTACCATGGTAATACGTTTTAATTATAATTCTACCTCTTATTACTATTATTTTTATTATTATTCTCATTATTATTATTCTTGATTCATTTAAAACTATCCTTTATCAGTAGCATTATCTTAACTCACTTCAACACTATTGTTATTATTATTATTGTTATTATAACTATTACTATTGACATCACTCTGTTTGCAATTCCTGTTGTATTCTCTAATGTCTCATTGTTTATCTAAGTGATGTAATTGAAGCGTAATGCAATTTATCTTAATTTTGATCTCACATACTCTCTCTCCCCTTATCTAATTGCACATGACCTGGAAAAACATTCGCACCTGTCTTTCTGCATGACTAATTCAATGTGGTTTGTTTACTTATCAGTCCTATATCTCCCACTATAATTTCAGAAGTATATATATCCGTGTATGTAGAATATTCAGCTGACGAGTTCTGCCGAAATTTGATGGATTCATTAAATCCTGTTTTGTTGACACCTTTATTGCTTGTTTTAAATACTTTCATTTACTTTGAAAGATGTCTCTAACACTCCCCGGTTCATCATGAAATCTAATAAGAAATTCTGAACAGACAAACTAATAAGGAAAACGTAGAAATATACCTCAAAATTATTTAATTTAACATAGTCGAATTTGTTATATGTTATATTTTTATGCCTATTCTGATTACCTTTTCTATCTGTTTCAAAATATAATCATAAATTGTTTTTTACCATTATGTCTTCTAACTGTAACAAACATTGACAATGTTTCATTTTCATATATACGCAGTTATGATTGTGATTTACACACACACATATATATATACGCATACACCTACAGAAGATTACAATTTCGCTTGTCCGGTATATTGCAACAAAAGACACATGGCATGGGTTTTGTCTTAGAGACGTAGAAAGAAAAAATGTAAACACTCATTGGCATGTGATATCGTTATTATTATTATTATTATTTAAGATTCAACTGAAACATTGACCAGGGTAGTGTGGTCGTCCCTCTGTCTTCTCTACTTGGTAAATTAATTTCGGAAAAAGAGAAAACGGTGTAAACTTAGCTTTTTCTAAAACCTGTTTAACTGTAGAGGACAAGATATTTCATTTACTCACTAAACTGGAATTAAATATTACTCCGTATTCTAAGGGAAATGTAGAATTTAGGTATTATGAGTAGAAAATAAAAGACACATTCAGCGAAGAAAATTTTCTTTATCGACGAAATCATCTTCAGAGGCTGTACAGTCGTATTTATACTTACAGAAATACATAGCGGTCTATTAGTGAGTAATAGGGGGTGACGTAATTGATATGATTACTCAGAAGTGGCTTTAGAAGTAAAAATTAAAAGTTGTAAATTACGTGGTACTCAACTGAACAAAGATAGAAATTTGATAAGGTTAAAATTGCCATTGAGTCAGAATAAAGGTATTTGAGTGTCAGTTTAACAAGGTGAGGCCAACTGGTACAAAGGGCGTGTTGAATTTAAAGGTGATACCGAAGCTGAGATCCCAAAGAATCGCTTATGCAGATCACTGAGGAAAGCCTTCTTTATGGCTGAGCTACGTATCAACTTCTACAGCCGACAAATGATCAACGGATGTGTGAAGGATAAACTGCCGCTTTGGGTGCACGCTTTTCAAACGCATCTCTGGACAGTATCCGGCATGGTTAACAAAGGGACAGTGTAAGACAATTACTGGTTCAATTCTCGAGCATTTGGTGAACTCAGGCCACGTAGCTCCACCAGAATCGTCTTTCAAGATCACCTACAAAGTGAAGCCAAATGGTACAAAAGGGATTCAAATTTCGGCTTTTGTGTATGGCGGAGGCTCTGGCAATTCATCAATACAACCCTGAACTCTGTATACAGGAAAAGTTTGTCCAGTCTCTTATTCTACCTTGGTCTTAACCTCTTCACTAATCGTTCCTTGTAAATAAAATATATTTTGATTTTTTCTTTTCATTCTAATTTCACTTTTAGTTTGCTTTTGCTTTAATAATTAATTCACTATTATCACTCTCATATGCTCCTTTCGCATATTTTCACACTCTCTTCACACTTGTTAAACTGACACTCAAATACCTTTATTCTGACTCAATAGCAATTTTAACCTTATCAAATTTCTATCTTTGTTCAAATGAGTACCACGTAATTTACAACTTTTAATTTTCACTTCTAAAGCCACTTCTGAGTAATCATATCAATTACTTCACCCCCTATTACTCAATAATAGACCGCTATATATTTCTGTAAGTGTAAATACGACTGTACGGCAGCCTCTGAAGATGATTTCGTCGATAAAGAAAATTTTCTTCGCTGAATCTGTCTTTTATTTTCTGCATGACTCAGTGGCTATTTTCAGTTTTTATGATTAGACATGATTGCGTAATAGATTAGTTTATATTATGTTCGAACTAAGTTCACTTTTAACAATTTGACAAGAATTTTGGCATCGGGCGTATGATATTCATTATTCTAGAGGTTTTTGTATTTCCTAATAAGTGGAAAACATAACGATAAGTCTGTAGTGTATGTTGAACCTTTGGACTTTTGTTTGAACGCACTCATCCACCTTTGGGCACTTCTTCCTCTTTCGATTCGTGACTCTCCTGTACATTTTCAGGTCGCTCTGTAGTTGTGCTTTCATTCAGCGCACTCTCCGAGCCTACCACAATCAGGCAGCAGATAAGTGTATATATAACCTCTTATTTTTATCAAGTTTCATATCTCATTTGTAAAAACATGTAACTCTGTTCCAGGCACATTTGCCATCTTGAGTCGTTTTACCTTGATTCAGTTTGTTAGTGCTTGCACGCTAGGCAGAGTACAGCTAAGGTTAGAAAGCGATGAATAAGTTTTGCGAGGGTGATTGTTTAGGTCTACATTGAGCCAAGCCTAGCCCTTACAAGTCAGTTTCATATAGTATACACAGACTGATACAATAGAAATGGCTGAACAACATATCGCATATAATTTATCACTACTAATCATATCAGTGTATTCAAACGGCTCTTGAATAAAAATGATCAAAAACTTCTTTAAGATATATTTGCGAAAATTCACATGATAAAACAACTGGTATTAGAGGCTGTATAAAGCTAGTGTAAATTGAGATGAGTATGGGAAATAAATTGTGCTTGAAATGTCTTCTACTTGTAAATGCTATATTACTTTATGTCATGTTAACTGAACTTATATAAACTTGTGTGAAATGGTACCATATGGCGAGTGTAATGTGATTACACTTTGACTTGAGCCAAAAAGGGGGGGTCAAAAGATGGCTCCAATCCTTTGAGTCTGTATTGATAATATGAATGGAGTTCGCTTGATTCTCGGGATCATTGTCTGACAACTGTTGGCAACATGACTGGAAATAATTCTAGTTCTAGGCGGTTGGAGGCAATAGGCAGAAACCCCTGCTTGACCTAGGTTTCGTGCTAGTCGGCACTCATCAACAAGGCGTGTCTGCAACCTCGAATTAACTCATGTCCCTCCAGAGAGAGACGTTACCGCTGAGCTATTCAGACTCACGATTGACCTCCTGTAGGACTTTCTCTGACTGTAGCACTGGGTGACGCGGATTTGAATCTAAGAAGGGACATGAGTTTCTTCAAGGTTACTGGTGTACCTCTCTCACTGATGAGTGCTAATCTGTACGAAACCTAGATCCAAGGCTTCTTGCTGATTGCCTCCAACCATCTGAAACCAACTATTCAAAGTTCAACGTGATGGGAAGCCAACCAGAACGGTGGCCACATAGCAAACTAGAGTGATAAAATTCGAACCAAACGAAGGACAAGATACATTACCCTAGTTACTGATTAGTGTCCAACCAAAAATAATTCTAGTTTTAATCCAATTCTTCTATACGGCTGAGAGGATTTGGATGTTACAAGGAGCATTCCCAACAGGCAGCTGTCTTCACTGACTCAATACAGAAGACAAGATGGCCAGCCGGATAGTATCAGAAGAAGTGAACTCTGGTTGGGAGAGATCCCACCAAAAATTGGTTACCCAGCAAATAGGCCGAAGAAGATGGAAATGGATGAGTGATTTCGCGCGCCAGATCCTTGAGTGTAAGCTGAATTGATAACGGTGGGTTGGACGTGGTCCCATGGGTGACGCAGAAAAGACCATGCAGAGAAGAGGTGAGAGCTTATGCGGAATCATGCAGTCATCTAGAAAAACTGTGGAGAACATGATGAAAGTGAGATGTGCTGCTGAAGCCCCATATCCTATTGACTTGTGCTGACTTGGAGCACTTCCCTGTTCAAGACGTTTCACTAGAACCCTGAAACTAGCACGAAACGACTGCCCGGTTCTCAATAAAAGAACTTGCAAACTAACACTTGATAATATTTGTTTCCTTCGTTATATGATTGTTGGTTGATGCCGTAGTTCGAAACATATCATATATGTACATATTTTACTTTCAAAATGAAACCTAAAAAATGGTAGTTTAACAGTCAGTACGATTCTAAGAACAGGTGATGAAAGAGGTGAGTTCAATGCCATCGTTATCAGCCAGGCGCATTTATTTTCAAAATATCCATCACCTTTATTTACTGCGTAAATGCATACAACCTTTTTTTGAATAGCCCCACCTGTCAGTCATTTAGGGTACTTGCGCTAACTTCCATATGTCATGATGACCTATGGGTGGAAAGGTATAAACACGAATAACTCTGTTATCAAATGACTATTAAATACTTCTCATGGATGAGTGTAAAGGTAGTCATTTTATAGCTATATGGATCACGTGGGCACTTAAGAAGCAAACTGTAATAAACTTCGACATCTTGGAAAGTCTGTCAATGAGTTTGTGGAAGTTGTCTAACTGAGACGACTAGAACGTTTGTTACAAATGCTAAACCACTTTATTTATTGAGAAGTGGTATCAGACATTAAAGGATTAGGTGTAGAATAGGTTAGACATGGTCAAATTGATGAATTCTTAAACTACTGGTTAAAGCTGTGTGGGATAGTGTCAATAACTTTTTTGAATTCTTCCAGATGTTAAGAATCCCCAGTGACGTTGATGTTTGTTCACTCTGCATTATCACCCAGACTCTGGAAACATTTAGTAACTCCCATTTAATTATTCTCTGTCTTCTATATCTTCCCCCATTATTCTTTTCGCAGAATCCTATCCTCTGACTTTATGTAAAATTTCCTAAAATTTATCAAACTGAACATTTGTGCAGAACTCTGAGTTGATAGTTCCCTTTGGTTAGTAATTAGTTGATGAAATTAAAATAATTCACAGAAAATACCCATCCAGATATGAATATAAGAACAACACAGTTCAGTGAAGAGTCTCGTTTCGACAGTAAATTCATTCACTTAGCTGTAAAATCGCACCTATATATATATAATTATTTTGTGTGTTTACATTAGGATTTTCCTGGTTGCAGTAGACTGGATAATGCGACAAACAGTTAGCAATGAGGAAACAGGCATAAAATGGATTCACACACAAAAAACTTGGAGGATCTGGACTTCGTCGATGATATATGTCTGATTTCCCACAAATTGGAAGACATGCAAGCGAAAAGCAACAGGTTGGCAGAAGAAGCATCCAGTCATGATAGGACTTCAGGTGAACATAGAGAAAACAGAGGTGATGAAGATTCCTGGCCAACACCACCAACAGTAACACCAACAACAACAGACAACAATCAGCATAAATGGAAGGAACCTGAAAGAAACAACCTCATTCACCAACCGACCTGGGAAGCATCGTTTCAACTACAGGCGCACCGAACTGACGAGGATATTAAAGCAGCGAGGATCGGGAAAGCAAGACAAGCTTTCACTACTCTCAAGTCTGTGTGGAGGTCAACACTCAGCACTCAGCATCAAAAATAAGATCCGGATTTTCAACTCTAATGTGAAGTCAGTGCTACTTAATATAAGGATCAGAGACTTGGCGTCGAGTCATGAAGGGCACTTCGAACAAACTGCAGACCTTCATTTACAGTTGTCTCCACTGAATAATCAAGATCAGATTGCCGGCCAGAAAAGATCAGCAACAGAGATCTCTGGCAATGAGCGAACCAACTCAGCGGGAACCGATTGTGAAACAAATAGGCAGGAAGAAATGGAGATGGATTCGCTGGCCATACTCTGAGGAAACAATCCATCAAGTGACATCACTAGACAAGCCATTGCTCGAGTGGAACCTGACTGTATTGGAAGCGGCGAGTTGGTCGTCAGTGCAAGGGTGGGTGACTTGGAGTAGGTCATGTGAAGAGGAGATAAAAACGTGTGGGCAGACTTGGTGCAAGGTGAAGACTCTAGCAGAGAACCGAACGCAATGGAGACGCACGGCTGAAGCCCTATGTTCCTCTAGGAATCAAAGGAAACAATAATAATACATAAGTATTGGCAAACAAAAAATAATTAGTTAGTGTTAGTTTTCAAGTCATCAAAATATTTCTAAAATGCAATGAATAGTTGAAATTGTAATTAGTGGTGAAGGGTGAAGGTTGGTAAGTATTGACAAGGGTTGAGTAGTATGAAATAGGATGGCAATGAAGACATGTGTCCAAAAAGCATATTACGTAACAGGTAGGAAGAGTAAATAAAGGCTTCGTTAAGAAGATGTTAATAAGATCCCACACAAAAATTCAGAAAGCAAAAAGGGAAAGAAAACATTATAAGCAAAGTCGTAGGACTTGCAATTTTACCCAAGTAAAAAGAGGGGTTGGAGAAGTTTCTTCGATGTACCTAAGTTAGTGTTTTCTATTCTGATCATCAAGGCCTCGGCAGTTCAAAGTATTTGGAAGCTTACCGTTTTCAGGAGTCTTCTTTTGACTCTGTAGACGACTTTGAATGAATTTCCCTGAATGAGGTGTTCAATTACACCACTCTTCATTTATCCACTCTTAGTTTTTCGTAGCCAAGCAGGATAATGTTCTTTGACTCTTTTAGATAGAAAACGCACCGAACTACCTATTTATCTCACTCGCTGCACATGAGCAAGTAAATTGATAGATACCCATAGAAGTGCTCAAATGCGATAGTTTATCTTTGAAGTTGTTGAAGAACAATCGGTGGCTTGAGAATTCCAATCGTAAATGAATACTATCTATCCCACTGTAGATGAATATATATGTATATATATGTCTATGATTTGTTACTTTATATAGTAGTGTATATAGTATTGCCTTACATATATCACTATAATCCTACGACTGAGATACCTTTATTTTCTGCGTATGAGATAGGGTGTTAAACTTCAAAAACGAACACTGCGAGTTACACTTCCTCCCTACTAAAGTTAATCAGAAGTTGAACAAAAAAAGTGTAATAAAGATACGCAAATAAAGACAGTAATCACTTGTCACTGGAAGTGAAAAAAATCGAAAGATATTGTCTCTTTCACTTACTTATTTGTCTTAATCAGCATCACCTCAACTACAGGTGTGCCATGAATGAGGTAACCAGTGTCAACTACGATGCGAAAGCAAGAAAGATATGCATTAATCTAGAGTCAGTGTATAGATCTACAACATTTAACATAAGGAACGAAATCCGAAATTTTAACACTAATATCAAGTGACTGCTTCGATTCCGTTTAGCGACTTTGGGCGTCAAGAAAAGCATTTTGAAGAAACCACTGTGAACTTTAATCCACCTCTATCTTCTTTGAATACTGAAGATCAAATAGCCAGCGAGGAAAAATCACAACTGCGAACTCTAGTAGTAAAGCGAATTAGCTAACAACATGATGTCTAGCAAATATGCGGAGGGAAATTGAGAGAGAGATTAGACGTCCTCTTAGGAGATATCCAAGTGACTTCATATGCTAGAAGGGCTTGTGGAGACCGAAAAATATCATTGTAAAATAGTAAAAATAATGAATTCACTACACATCACGGGCCAGAAATGATTGGCAATAATGGAAAGCAAGATGTTGAGTGGTGGGAAGTTGTGTCGTCCGTACCGAGCACTGAAGCAGGTCGTGTCCTTATTCAATCTCAAATAGCAACCATGATGTGCAGTGAATTCACTATTTTTTGCTATTTTACAATGAACGCATAGTTAGATATTTTTTGGCCTCCGCAGGTCATCGAGTGAAACCTGACTGAGAAGTGATGGGCCGAAAATTCAAGAGTGACATAACAAAGATTATGTGAGAGAAAATGAAATCTTGTGGGCAGTGATGGAGCCAGATCCATATACAAGCTAAGGAAAGCAATAAATATCAAGCAGAAGAAAGGCTAAGAATAGTTTTATTGGAGTTATCAAGAGGTTATTAAGAATCATTCAAGAATCTCAATGCTCTATTTTCGGGTAAACATGATTCTACCATATAAAGGAAACAGCAAGAAACCAGAAACATGGGGGGAAACATGAAGACTTATATCAAATCATAGTCACAGCTAGAAAACCATCAATCAGAACTGAAAATTACGGTAATCTTAAGACCGACTTTTATAAGATTGTACCTCAAAATGCTTGCAAATACCTGATGAATAAACCACCAATTCTAAAAAAGCAGTCAGTCAGTTAAGGATCAGTTGCACTTCCACCACAAAAAAAAATAAAATGATAAACTTGTTTCCAGGTTACATTTTTGATTTTCCATTGACTGATTATGTTGCACCGAAATCCTCAGTCTGCCTTCATATATCAGTGCCAAGTGATTACGCTTCAGTGATGATTTAGGATTCCCATGAAGTTTTCTTTTGATTAGGAGTGACTAGAGTTAAAATGAAGGCTGTGCATTTCGTCTTATAGGGAAGGACTCATCACTGGATGTACTTACATTTCTGGTGAGTGATGACGTTGCCACAAAAACTCGAACCCTGAACCCATCTTTCCTAATGTGAAAGTAATATATTCTAGGCCACGAGGACCATGAGATCCACATATTTTGGAATGTGCATCAGTTATCATTCTTTCAGATCGATTTTGTTTTTCCCGTTGACTATTGGGACCTAAACGTTCTGCCACAGTTAATGTATATCGGTTCCTAGTACGGACACTTCGATGATTTCTAAGAATTCCCGTGGATTTTTTTGGTGATAAGTAGCCGCCTAATGGAAATTGATTTCGCCTTTTAAACGACGACTAGTTCAGGGTTCGAGTGAGGGTACACCTAGTTGTTGAGTCGTCCCAAAATAAACAAAGTACACACCCCGTATTCCACTGGTGGTCGTCGCCTTTAACCAAAAACAAATTAAATTATCCCTTTCATTATCAAGACTCTCGTTGTCTATCTAAAACAAAGTATTATTCATCATAGATTAGCCGAATGGATCTACTTATACGACGAAACCGTTACGATTCTAGGCCAAAACAATGAATTGCTTTTCACATTTGAACAGAGAAATATAAAGACGCACACAAAATGAATTCACATAGGATTGATTTCCTGTCGTATGACTTCTATTTGTACGCAATGATGCGAAAAAGAGAACTAACAATACCACTGTGTATTCCATTATTCATTTCGAATATAAATGCTTACACCGTTAAAATAGTCGAAAGAATAAATAGAATACAAAATACTTTCAGCACAGTCTAATTAATACAAAATATACTCAGAGAGGAAATTCCCCGAAGGATAGAAGTGCTTCATGCTGTAGGTGATAAACGTTTTGTTTACACACTGTATAAAATTTACGGCGTTTGGCAATATGACGAAGAAAATTCCTACTCTTTCTTTGTAAATAATAGAATTTATATCTTTTTCATATCTTTTTTCATATCCCAAGTATGAAAATCATAATGCCTTACTGACAGTATAAGCGTCGTGTTATAAATTATTTATCAGTGTGGAATAAAATGATAAGCTTCCTCTTGTCATATGGGCTCTTTGTATGGATGATACGATATTATCAGGCTTACTAAACTAAAAGTCATTTGTTGAGTGGAGACTGGCAGTGACTGGTATTTGGGATTAGCGTTTCATCTTATGCGTGACCTGTCAAATAAATATATACCTTCCCTAGAGAGTATAATGCAGTCCCCAGACATGAGAAAGTCAATCAAGATTAAGTTTTTCTACATTATGTTTATTACACACATAAAGTGGCGCTAGTGGGTGAATAGACTATTGGTTAGCTGCCTGTGTATAAAAATGTAAGCTCTGACTTTAATTCTCAGTGTGTTCAACATCATTTACTTAGCAGTGGCGCAGATGCATGCACTCCTTGTGACTTATGATTTCAATGAAACTGTTTTTTCGTCGTTATTACTATACCTTTGTCTCACACCTCTGTTTACTGTCTATATTATGCATTTCTCCTTCTTTCTTCTCTTCCTTTGTGTGCTACATGGAGTGTGGAGACTTGAACTGCCGCACATATGTGCAAAGTTCTATGTCGAAAACTGACCGACCATTTACTTAGCAGCAGGTACATCACACTGAGGAGTCTCGGATGGTATGAAATGAACAATCTGATTTCCACTTCTAGGCACCACGAATAAGTGAAAAATAAGTGCAGTCAACGAAAGCGATTGAAATCATTCCTCTTCTGAATTGGTACAGTCATGAACTTAAATCATTGTTTTGGTTTTCTTTCTTTCCATTTTCCCTCCAACTTCAAAATGTTTATTGTATTATGGTGACGAGGCAGTTTAGCTAAGGTGACATTTTTTCTGTAATTTTGTTATTAAATAATCTTTTGATGTCAGTCAAAAAAGTTATTTTCAAAGCTACTTGTCAACAGGATGATATTGTCATATTTTTCAGGAGTATATATACCTAAAATTTAATCTGAAATGAATAACATGGTGATGTCTAGTGGGTTCGTTTCTTGACTTATCTGTACCTTTGTAGGTTAAACTTGCCCGACTCTAAGTGAATTTTTGAATTTCGCCTGTTTGTTACCAGTGCGGTGAGTTAAATAGTCCGTCTCAACTGGCTCGATCGATCAACTGGTATATATATGTTGTTTTCATAAACTGTCGACTCTCACCTCTTTCCTTTTTGAGAAGAATAAGAAGTTCAGCAAAGATATCTTTTCGGCAATTTCATTTTCAAAAGCTGTACAATCGCATTTAAATACATAATTTTACATGGAGACAATTCTTGTTTGATTCTACATAATTATGACAGTGAATAAAAGGTGATAATTATTTCCAACTAGATATGGTTATACGAGAGGCTTAGAAACAAAAATTACGCAGGATTAGAACGGATATCAAGTGTGTAAAAATGAGCATGGATACAAAATTGAAATAATAATTTTCAACTTGAGATGGGAATCAGGAGGTGCGAATATAGATTACAAGAGCCTTAGAAACAAAATTACATGGAATTTAGCAAATTACAGGTGTGCGGAAAGTGAGCATGGAAACAAAATTGATATAATAGTTTTAACTTAAAATGGAAGTTAGGAGGTGTGAATATAGATTACAAGAGCCTTAGAAACACAAAATAATTGCACAGGATTAAGATATAATTGCAAATTTTTTAAAAAACGGATTATAAATGTGAACAGGAAAAGCATGGAAACAAACTTAAAATAAATGTTTTTATAACTGGAAAAAAAAATGGGCTGAATCGAATGAAGACTGAGGGAGTAAGAATCACACACATAGCGAACGAAAAGGGATCAAAAAAAAACAAAAACAAAAATGGAAGCTACGGTAACATACCGAACTAAGTCCATGGTAGTTGTAGAGGTTGAACTAATTTCTTTTGGACACACAGCTCCGGCTTCTCGATGCATATTGAGAGGGCTTCTGCAGTACAGAGAAGTCGGAAACAAACTGCTTTCGGTAGGTTTCTGTTGACCTTGTAAATTACTTTGAATGAATCAGTTGAGATGTTGTGGGAGGTATTGATCAGATGCTCAGTAATGGCACTTCTGATTGAACCGGTGCCTCCTCTTTGCAGCCACGCTGGGTAGTGTTCTCTAACACGTTTTGAAAGGACGCGCATACAACGACCTATGTACCTTGCTCCGCACGAGCAGGTGAACTGGTAAATGCACATTGAATTGGCCATATGCGACAGTTTGTCCTTCCCATTGCTCCGAAGAAGTGGGCGGCTAGAGAATGTCACTCTTAGAGTTGCTGCCGGAAAAGTCTTCTTCAGGGATTTGGAGACTCTCCTTTTAAGGATATCTGCTGCCAGGTCTCCCCTGAATTCCAGATTCAGATAGAGTGTCTTCTTTTGCACTGAAATGCATTCTTCTCTTTTTGTCCTTGGTTTCATGTTCTTCTCCACGAAACGTGGCGGGTATCCGTTTTGAATCAGGATGCTTTTTAGGAATAGGAGCTCTTCTTCTAGACAGTCATCACTGCAGATTCTTCTGGTGCGGTGGGCTAGTGAGATGATGAGAGCTCTTTTACGGCTGATAGGTACCCAACTGTAGAAGTTTGTCAGCTGGCCATTCCATGTTGGTTTTCTATGGATAGATCTTTTCAGAGTTCCGTCGTCTCTTCTTGTCAATTCGACGTCCAAGAATGGAATCTTTGATTTATTTTCAACTTCCATTGTGAATTTAATTGAAGGATGACAGTTATTAAACTCCTGTAAGATGCAATTTAAATCGGAATCGTCTTGACAAACTATAAAAGTGTCATCGACGTATCTTTTGTACAGCAACAATTTGTTCATTGTTGGTTTAAGGATGCCGTTTTCCATGCTGGCCATGAAGCAGTCTGCTAGGAGTGGGCCAAGGGGAGAGCCCATAGCAATCCCGTCTTTCTGTCTATAGATGACGTCGTTGAACGTAAATTGTACGTTGAGTGTGCATCTTAATAACAACTCTTTTAGGTATGAGGTTGGTATTCCGATGCTCAGGTTATTGTCGTCAATATACTTGCAAAGGAAACAAATTGTTTCTGTGAGCGGCACATTCGTAAATAGAGATTCCACGTCCAGTGATAACATTCGTTTGCCATTTACATTCAGGTCTTTTATGCACTCAATAAATTCAAACGTATCTCGTAGAGAGTACTTACAGAGTTGTCGTCTCACAGGCTCCAGCATCTCGGATAACCATTTGGCAATGGGATGATACGGTGATCCCTCCATGTCCAAAATCGGTCGAAGTGGTAGGCCTGCTTTGTGTACCTTTGGCAGACCATATAGTCGAGGGATGATGGATCCTGTTGGTCTCAGACGTTCAAATAGGTCCTCAGTTATGAGGTAGTCGTTCTTCATTCTCCTAAGAACATCTGTCAGTTGCTGTTCCATCTGCTCTGTCTTATTCTTCTCATTGTCTGGTTTTGAAAATTTATTATCATTAGAGATTAAAGCTGTCAACTTGTTGATATACACATCTCGGTCCATAAGGACCACTCCCGAACCTTTGTCTGGACGTGTAATGATCAGGTCTTTGTTGTTTCTCAAGTCTTTAAGCTGCTGTTTGTGTTCTTTTGTCAGGAGGTGTCGGGCTTTAGTTTTTGAATTGAGGTATTGATTGCAGCAGTCAGAAATTGTAGACTTGAAATGTAAGAGATCTGCATCAGAGACGGGTGTGATGTCTCTTGTTTGACTCATAAGATTTTCAAATTGGACATAAGTGTGTAGTCTGTCACTGTATGGGTTTACATCACAAAATTTCAACCCTAAAGATAGGGCTTCTAGTTGTAAGGTAGACAAGCTGACGGAGGAGTGATTGAAAACAAATTTATCGGGGTCGACGGGAAACTTTCTCTGTACTTCGACGGATTTGAGGCTCCTATTCAATTCGGATTTGATATTCTCAGCTCGTTTGCTTTGCACCAAGATAACATATTCATTAAACGATTCTCTTTCACCTGATGATAGTTCGGAAAGAGCAGATGACCATGGACTTAGTTCGGTATGTTACCGTAGCTTCCATTTTTGTTTTGTTTTTTTTTTTGATCCCTTTTCGTTCGCTATGTGTGTGATTCTTACTCCCTCAGTCTTCATTCGATTCAGCCCATTTTTTTTTCCAGTTATAAAACATTTATTTTAAGTTTGTTTCCATGCTTTTCCTGTTCACATTTATAATCCGTTTTTTAAAAAATTTGCAATTATATCTTAATCCTGTGCAATTATTTTGTGTTTCTAAGGCTCTTGTAATCTATATTCACACCTCCTAACTTCCATTTTAAGTTAAAACTATTATATCAATTTTGTTTCCATGCTCACTTTCCGCACACCTGTAATTTGCTAAATTCCATGTAATTTTGTTTCTAAGGCTCTTGTAATCTATATTCGCACCTCCTGATTCCCATCTCAAGTTGAAAATTATTATTTCAATTTTGTATCCATGCTCATTTTTACACACTTGATATCCGTTCTAATCCTGCGTAATTTTTGTTTCTAAGCCTCTCGTATAACCATATCTAGTTGGAAATAATTATCACCTTTTATTCACTGTCATAATTATGTAGAATCAAACAAGAATTGTCTCCATGTAAAATTATGTATTTAAATGCGATTGTACAGCTTTTGAAAATGAAATTGCCGAAAAGATGTCTTTGCTGAATTTCTTATTCTTCTCAATCTAATGTTCCAATGGGTATTTTCCACGATCTTTCCTTTTTGATGAACTTTACTATTTGTGGGATTCTAAGGCTTATAGTGTACCTAAATTAAAATGAAGTGGACCTTCTTTTCTCACCTTAAGCACATTTAACTCCTATTCGATTTTGTTAGAGTCAATGAATGACATTTTGATTTTAATAGCGTTTTTAATGAACATTCGCTGTTCTCTGTTACTTTTACTGTTCTTTGATCAGGTTCAGAACATTTCAAATAACTCTGTTTAAGCAGCAGTGTTGGATTTAAAATACTTTTCTGAAGTTCATCGGTTTTCGATTGCTTGATATTCTCAATACTACGTTTATATGAGAGTTCTTTTCGCTCTTCAAAGAAGCTTATCTTTAGATTGAAGAATTCTACAAGTGACTGCACATCAAAAGCCTAAATGCTGCCCGATGTACAGTTGAAAATACTAGCCAAGTTGTTCAATGCAATTAACGTCTCATTTATTGAATATAGCAAAAATATTCATTCAGACATCTATAAAACACAAAATAATCGATAAATTCCTCTTCCACGCTCTACAATTATATATCTGTATGTTTATATACACAGAATATTTTAAATTAGTAGTTAATAACAATATTAGCGTTTTTTTAATAATATCGATTTGTAAAGTATGATCAATGCAATTACCACAGTTCATTAAAGATGCTTAAATTATAATAATAATAATAAAGATATAATAGCGAATAGAATATCAACTGAAATTACGGAAATTCCACAAAAATTCCGGATTATTCAAACCTGGATGGCCAAGGTAATGATAATGTCTGAACTAACTTCTTTTGAATGCATAAATTAGGCTTGTTAATATGGATCCCCACAGCCTCAGCAATATTTAATAGTCGGACTCTTAAAGCGAAATTGGGATTCGTTGGTATGCGGTAAATGACCCTGAAAGCATGATTAACGTCAATCTTGTGTTCTGTCTCCCCAAGATGAGCCAGAATAGCCCTATATGAATGGATTTTGTTTGTCCTTTTTACTTAACCAGGAAATTTGACGAGAACCACGCCTAATTGTACAGCCTATGTAACTGGCTGACTCCACAGGAGCAGTTAAATTGATATATACACATGGAAGAGGCAAAATTAGGCAGTTTGTCTTTTATTACCGAACGCAGAAGAGGAGTGTATATAAACATATATATAATTGTGGAGCCTGGAAGAGGAATTCTTTGCTCGATCATTTATTGGAGTTATTTCAGGAATTACGCTTAATTTTATTTACCTCATTTAGTTATGACCGTTTTCGGTCAGCTATGTTGAATTCAGCAGTTTCCCTTGATCTTAAAAATAACCTATCCTTCAGTAGTTTATCCTCTGTCCTTCAAAAATATTTTCATTATACATAGGCAGTTGATTTCTCTTATTATTAATTAACTGTTCAGTGGTTGAAAATTCACATAATCATTGCATGACAAAATTTATTCCGTGCCATTTTCATCGAAACTAAATAATGTAGGTACCTATTCTCGGTTTTGTTGAGCTCTTATGCATTAAAATGGTCTTTAATACATTCGATAAGCAACCCGTCCATTATTTTATTGGACTTATAATGTTTTAGAGAAAGGTATGATTTGCATGGGTTAACCTGCCCTGTTTTCTATTGTCTTCTTGTAGTCTGAATATATGAACAGATATCATAGTTAATTTTCAGACTTGCAATCCTTCGGGAATTTCCTCTCTGAGTATATTTTGTATTAATTAGACTGTGTTGAAAGTATTTTGTATTCTATGTATTCTTTCGACTATTTTAACGGTGTAAGCATTTATATTCGAAATGAAGAATGGAATTCACAGTGGTATTGTTAGTTCTCTTTTTCGCATCACTGCGTACAAATAGAAGGCATACGACAGGAAATCAATCCTATGTGAATTCATTTTGTGTGCGTCTTTGTATTTCTCTGTTCAAATATGAAAAGCAATTCATTGTTTTGGCCTAGAATCGTAACGGTTTCGTCGTATAAGTAGATGTATTTGGCTAATCTATGATGAATGATAATTTGTTTTAGATAGACGAACAGAGTCTTGATAATTGAAAGGGATAATTGTATTTGTTTTTTGGTAAAAGGCGACCAACACCAGTGGAATACGAGGTGTGTACTTCGTTCGCTTTAGGACGACTCATCAGCTAGGTGTACCCTCACTCAAACCCTGAATCAGTCGTCGTTTCAAAGGCGAAATCAATTTCCACTAGGCCGCTACTTATCGCCAGCATCGACGGAAAGTAAATTCACGGGAATTCTTAGATATTATCGAAGCTTCTGTTCTAGGAACCGCGATGTCAACTGTGGCAGAACATTTAGATCCTAATAACCAACGGGAAAACAAAATCGGTTTGAACAAATAATTAACTAATGCCTTTTGAACAATAAGTGGATCTCATGGTATTCGTGGCCTAGAAAAAATGGGTTCATGGCCCGAGTCTTTGTGGCAACGTCATCACTCACCAGAAATATAAGTATATCCGGATGATGAGTCCCTCCCTATAAGACGAAATGCACACCCTGAATTCCAAGTCTAGTCACTCCTAATCAAAAATAACTTCATGGGAATCCTACAACATCATTGAAGCGTAATCACTTGGCACTGATATATGAAGACAGGCTGAGGATTTCGGTGCAACATAATCAGTCAACGGAAAATCAAAAAAGTAACATTTCACTTTCTTTGGTGGAAGTGCAACTGATCGTAAACTGACTGACTGCTTTGAGTATTGATGGTTTATTCATCAGATGTTTGCAAGCATTTTAAGGTACAAATCTTGTAAATATCGGTCTTAAGATTACCGTTATTTTCAGTTCTGATTGATGGTTTTCTAGCTATGTGTATATGATTTGATTTAAGTCTGCATGTTTCACCATTTTTTTTGGTTTCTTGTTGTTTCCTGTATGTGGTAGAATCATGTTTAGCTCAAAATAGAGCATTGAGATTCTTGAGTGATTCTTAATAACCTATTGATAGCTCCAATAAAATATTCGTAGCTTTCTTTTATTGTTATATTATTATTATTGTTTCCTTTAATTCCTATAGGAATATAGGGCTCCATCCGTGCGTATCCATTGCGTTCGGTTCTCTACTAGAGTCTTCATCTGGCTCAAAGTTTGTCCACACGTTTTCATCTCCTCTTCACATGACCTCCTCCAAGTCATCCACCCTCGCACTGACGACCAAGTCGCCGCTTCCCTTTCGGGTGCCGATCGAGCAATGGCTTGTCTACTGATGTCACTTGATGGTTTTCTAGGGGTATGGCCAATCCACCTCCATTTCTTCCTGTCTATTTGTTTCACAACCGCTTCCTGGTTAGTTCGCTCATTGCCAGAGATGTCTGTTGCTGATCCTTTCTGGCTGGCCATCTGATCTTGAGTGGTATTGAGTGAAGACTGTTGTTAATGAAGGTCTGTAGTTTGTTTGAGATGCTCTTTATGATGCGCAGTGCAAGTCTCTGATCCGTTTATTGAGTAGCACTGACTTCATATTGGAGTTGAAAATCCGGATCTTATCTTCGTTTTGATGCTGAGTGCTGTTGACCTCCACATATACTTGAGAGAAATGAAAGCTTTTCTTGCTTTTCCAATCACCACTTTGATACCTTCAGCAGTTACGTCTGCCTGTAGTTAAAACGATGCTTCCCAGGTCGGTTGGTGAAGGAGGTAGTTTCTTTCAGGTTCCTCCCATTTATGCTGATTATTGTCTGTTTTTGTTGTTGCTGGTGGTGGTGTTGCCCAGGAATCTTCATTACCTCTGTTTTCTCTATGTTCACCTGAAGTCCTATCTTCGATGCTTCTTCTGCTTCTACTTGACATTAATTGCTTTCCTTAGCTTGTATATCGATAATAAGATTGCTGCAATGATCACTGTCAGTTGGTTCTTTGAGAATACTGATTTGACTTAGGTGTAGACGAACACGAGTATACAACGTCATCCATATTCACACTTGGCATTCAACATTTTCCATTTCCCTTAAACTTATAAACATAGGATTTAGTACCTAAGTATAAGTCAGCTGTCAGTCAGGTTTCCGAGTCTATACCTTCGACATTTAAGACAGTTTCATATCTTATGTGAGGTGTCGTTTTTTTGTAAAGATGTCATTTTTTAATTGGTCATAGAAACCTAGAAATACTAGGAGAGATATGTGACTCAGGTGGGTGATTTTGACTTATTTGTATTACCTGAGGTGGTCGATTTAATTGAGAAGCTTTCATTGTCCTTCTAGATAACACCTTGAGCAGATCATTTAAAATGGACTTGTTTGAATTCTTTCTGCATGAACGGTATAACTGTATCTCCTGACAACTATTTGTGTGATTAGTTGTCGATTTACATTGACAATTTTTTATTGACTTGGAACCTGTACTTTCTTGTCATGTGGTTTTGTTGTATTCTGTAGTAATGTGTTTTTAATAGCGGATTCTCATCTGATTTTTCTGGAAATACCTTGTTTCCTTTTGTGTATCTTTTCTCCGTTCAAGACTTCTATATTTTCTCAATACACATTTTATCTCTTCACATATAATTTATGTCCTTGGCTTGTGATTCGAAATGGACACCCACTATGACCAGTATTATGTTCATCGCAGTTTATGCTACTTATTTTATAAATGGTATTGATCTTGTCTCCTTCTGTTATTGGGTGACTGTGTTGGCTTGTGTGCTACATCTATTCCAAACGGTTTCATCATTCTGGCTGTTATTTCAGAGGTATTTTTTATATATAGTAGAATGAATTTTCTTGTAGTTTTGAGGCTGGTATCTTCTTTCGTATATCGATTTGAGCTTAAACACTTTTTGTTGACATTTTATGGGCATTTATTTTTCTTGAAGATGATTAGCAGGTATTTTTCTTTTAATCTCTTCAACATTTGAGTGCTACAGTTTCATATTAGTACGTATTATTTCCTGGATGACGTTTCGAACAAAATTTATTGTTCATAATCATATAAATTATAATCACACGACTTTGACACTTGAGTTTTGTAGTTTTCTTTGTTCTCGCATATTTGTCTTCATAGAGGTAGTAGAATTTTCCTGATATCTGGGTGGACAGGTGTTGAATCATTCCTATTACATGTATTTGCAGTTGATTCGATAAACAAAGCTTCTGTTATCAATCTCTCCCTCCACTCTGTGACATTAGATTTTAAATCTGTCATCCTATCCCATCCCATCCTATTATATGGTTGTGTGTAATTGCATGTGGTGTAGTGCTATAGCTGAACTATTCTCCTGATTTCTTATCTTATTCAGGTCAACCAATCTAAATTTTGCTATATTTTTATGCTCGGCTAGTCTGACTGCACGTGTTCTACTACTTTGACCTATGTATTTGACCTGACAATCATTCCAGGAGGGTATTACATAAACTAAATTGTTTTGTTTTAAAGGCTCTACAGGATCCTTTAACAGACAAAGCTTGTTTCTAATTGAGTTTGTGGGTTTGAATGCCACTTTTAATCCTGCCAGCATTGTTAAGAATTCTGCGTAAGGTTTCCGAGGTTCCTTCATTGTGTGGAAATAATACTGATGATTTAGATTCCTTATGGTTGGTGTCGTCATTAATATTATTATTATCACTATTATTATTATTATCATCATTACTATTGACTATTTTCTAGAGTGATGACATCTCCCATGGTTACACAAATTATAATTATTATTCTTGTTTCCTTTAATTCCTAGAGGAACATAGGGCTTCAGCCGTGCGTATCCATTGCGTTCGGTTCTCTACCAACATTTTCATCTGGCTCCACGTCTACCCACACACTTTCATCTCATTTTCACATTACCTCCTCCAAGTCACCCTCGCACTGACGATCAACTCACCGCTTCTCATTCAGTCAGGTGCCACTTGAGCGATGGCACGACGTGTGATATCACTTGATATTTTTCACAGAGTATGTCCAGTCCACCTCCATTTCCTCCTGCATATTTGTTGCACAAATGGTTCCTAGTAGGGTGGTTCGCTCCCAGAGATCCCTGTTGCTGATCTGTTCTGGACATCTGATCTTGAATAGTATTGAGTAAAGACAGCTGCTGATGAAGGTCTCTAGTTTGGTCAAAGTACCATTTGAACAGACAACTAAATGTTTCAGTTCCACAGTCTGGTATATTTTTATCATTTCTACTATACTGGATATCATAAAATGAAAGGAAATACGAAACCTGCTTTAGCTGTATTATGATGAAGTTATTCGGAACAGACTTGGCAAGTGTCAGGCTATGAGTACCACTTATCACTAAAAACCTGATAATGGATGGCACAATGTCACCCAGGCTGAAGTAGATGAAGTGGAATTTGAACTCACGACCCAGTGGTCAGGGAGTTACATCTTGACTACTGCTTTAGCAATAATACCGCTCAAACAATTAAGAAAATTAATTTTTGCAGCTAAAATCTGTCTGTATGGAATGAGAATAGAGTTATTTTCTGAAATGTTTTTTTCATTTGTACAAACTGAAGCTTCCAATAGATTATTAAACTGAAAAAAGGTTTTCTCTCTTCAGTCCTCTATATGTAAGTGAATTCTGCTATGTTTTGCATCTCAGTCACAATAAAATATATTTACAAGAGCTGCTTTGTAGGGATTGATGACGGATTGATACCAGTTAAAGAACCATTGGATGCCAGAAGATAGTACTGAACACCTGTTTCGTCATAGTCTCTGAGACTGTTCAGAAGGACACACCCGTGACCCCACTAGAGATGAAACTGACAGTCATGCGCGTTGGCAGCTCAAAGTCACAAAGCAATCCAGAGGTTCTATTACTGACCTCGGTCGCTGATGAAACAGGAAAATATATTTTCTTTTTAATTGTTTTTTTTTGAAAAATTTAGATTTGTGGTACAATCTAAAGAGAATGAAGGCAAAGGAAGATGCTGTGAAATATCAGATAAACAATGTGGAGGAGGAGGATTGGTACATTGCATTTGTTTCTCTTGGTCATTGGGCATCATTTCCATTAGTTATCCAAGATGATTCACTGGTGAAAGTAGACTTCAATGTATCAATGTCTACGCTTAATATGCATATAATTGCTAAATCCTACTATAAAATGACAAATCTAGACAAAGTGAAAGTTTAACCGATAAATATTTATCAAAAGTAATGACTGCTTGATTAAGAAGACAGGATGAAGAAATCAACAGTGGATACTTCTAACTCGTGTTCTTCTTGTTTTTTTTCCGTTATTATTGACAAGAACTTAGTTATTAAGTGTTTCTGTTAATTATATGCATGTTAATGAGATTTTTCAGCAAACAGAATAATGATATAATTTGAGGAGAGGAGAATAGAAGCTTTGTTGAGATACTCAGAATTATTGATTTTTCTTGTTTACTAGATACAGTTGTCTATTTTAAGGTAGTAAAAAATTTTGAGTACATTAAAGAATAGTGATCTCAGAAAGTAGACAAGCGTCGGTGGCACAGCGGTAGAATGCTCATCAACCACGTAGGTGATCCAAGATTCGATCCACGACCGACGCACTTCCGAACCTCGCTAAGTCAGTAATAAGACTGGTATAGAGGGAAGGATCGGCATGAAGATAGCAACCCTGTCAATGATTGTGAACATTGAACGTTTGTTCATTGGCCTTGGTCGCCATTGACGGGCAACTTGAAGGCACGAATGATTCATTCGTGTACAAGTTAGAAGAAGACGAAAGAATTCGAATAAAATTACAGCACATTATTTGTAAAACATTTGTTTATAGACTCAGTACAGAGTATTGATTTGAACTGTCAAAAAAAACAATATCTTGTCATTCATTGCGTTTTGGAAATGAAGCCGATATTCAAGTACTTAGTCGTTATCGATCCGAAGCGTCTTCGGAAATGATAAGAACTTAGGATTGATAATAATAACAGTAATAATTTGCCTTATTCCAAAACAGTACTTGTGATACAGAATGGAATTCTCAGCATTTTTACTACAGTATCGCATCCAATTATTACATAATCAATAAATAAAATTCTACATAGATTAAGGAAATCTCAGTTCATTATGACAACAACATATTGGCATGTCGGTAGCAAAGCCAAAGTTGAACAGTGTTTGAAGGTGTTGAAAAGTAGGTGCTATCATATTTACTGGCGTAAGCGAGAGAAAGAAACAAAGCAGCACATAACGGAAAGAAAGAATAAAAAGGGAGAGAGAAAAAGAAAAGAAAGAAAATGTTGTACCTATAAATGATATGAGTTGAAAAGACGAGGTCCAGTTGTTCTACCGACTATTTAATGACTTATAGGCGTCACGCCTAATGCTTTCTTTATCGCACAGAACACGAGCTAAGTAGGGTATGGTTGAGTATTTGTACTTGCTGGTGTGAGCACATAGTTTTCTATATTTGCATCTGGTCTTGCCTGATGAGATGCAAGGGGAGAGTTGTGAGTGAAGAGGGAGGTGTGAGTAAGATAAAATGGATTTGGCCCAATTTTCACATGAGTCCATGTGCCTGTCAACCAGAATATTAACAAGCTGGTTAAGTGGCACGTTGCTTACCCTGCTGACAACCTTCAACATCCTGCGTAATAAGGTATAGTCTTTCTTCAGTAGCCCTGGAAAAACTAAGGGTGGCCAATACAGAATAACAGACAGAATGCGAGAGTTAACGAATTGTAGGAGTATGGTTTGGGTTATACCAGAATGTTTTAACTTCTTGATGTAGAAGGTAAGACGGAATATTTTCTTGGAAATCGCCAAGATATGAGACGACCAGGAAAGATCAGCAGATAGAATGACGCCTAGGTATTTAATTTCCGACTTGGTTTCTATTTCCTTGACAAACCCCATCCCATAAGAATAAACACCACTGCTCCTGAAACTTCAAAGCCCTAGCTTGAAGCCCAATTTTTCACTGGGAACGTAAAGGAATAAAAATAAATAAATAGAAAAGAAATAGTGCCTGTCAAAGTTGGACATTGTTTGATGGTAACATTGATAGCTTTCCTCTTGTCAGTTCTTTTATAATGTTCAGAATATACTACATAATAATTTCTCTTCTTTTACGAGTTTGACCACGGATTGATATCAGTTGTAATATCAGTCCACGGTCAAAAATAGATCACATGACACTGTGTCGTCTGATATGTCTTCCTTGTCCCCTTTCAAAATATGTTCGTCATTTGTTTGAAAATCACTTGCCAAAAAGTGCAGGATTACATTTAGTGATCTGGAAGACACACGGGGAAAAACTGAAGACTGCAGATGTTTAGTTCTGTTTCTCAGGCAGTAGCAGTTTGTAGCGAAAATCTCATCTATTGGGATATGTTACTACCCTTGGTTTGGCTTCTTCAAACATTTAGTGGGAACTTAAAAGTCAATAGTTTGCAAAAAATTTAAATACTCGCAAGAGTAAACACGAACATTAGAGGTCATATTTTTTAATAGATTAAAACAATTCAAACAAGAGAAATTGCACACAAAAATAATGATGCACTCTCTTGGTAGCCCAGGCTTTCTCAGCATTTTTACTACAGTATTGCATCCAGTTAGTACATTATCAATAAATAGAATTCTACATAGATTAAGGAAACCACAGTTCATTATTACAACAATGCATTGGCATGTCAGTAGCAAAGGTAAAACTGAAACAGTGTTTGAAGGTGTTAGAAAAGTGTGAGCTGTCCTATTAACTGGCGCAAGCGAGAGAAAGAAAGAAAATGTTGTACCTATAAATGATGTGAGTTGGAAAGACGAGATCAAGTTGTACTACTGACTATTTAATGAGTTATTGGTGTCACGCCTAATGCTTTCTTTATCACACAGAACACGAGCTAAGTAGGGTATGGTTGCGTTTTTGTACTTGCTGGTGCGAGCATATAGTTTTCTATATAGGCTTCTGGTTTTGCCTGATGAGATGAGAGGGGAGAGTTGTGAAAGGAGAGGGTGGTGTGAGTTAGATAAAATGGACTTGGCCCATTTTTCACATGAGTCCATGTGCCTGTCAACCAGAATATTGACAGCAACACCAATATTGTATACCGAAAATAATATGTTGGAGTCCTTGGGACTGACGTAAAGGCTCAACAGCCGTCGGAATGTTGACTTATGAGCCTACTAGTGCTTTCTTTATATCTTGAAGCTAATTTGATCTTATGTTGGTACATCAAGTGGGAAACAGACATCCTCACCAGGAAATGAATTCGTTATGAAATTTTTCTGTGCCGCGAAGTTTACAACTGCTACTAGAAACAGCTGCTTACATTCCCTGTGGTCCATACTGTATTAAATATTCTGCTCATTGAATGTTTCTATGGTCAAACGCAATAAGAGAGATGCTGCCGTAAGTAGCACATATAAAATTCGCAAGATTACCATTATTATATCTCTGAAGTTATCAAAGATATTGTCTATGACAGTACTTTCCATGAATTATTGCTCAGTAAACCTTTTGGCGAGCCAAGAAGTTGCCTACATGGATAGTTGGCACCTCTGTATACGGTATGGTTGAAGACTGATAGATCTCAGATCTAAGCTTTTGGATCCGGCATTTTAGCGTACCATAGTGTCAGTATCTGAACACAGTATAGTAATTCGTCTGTTATTCAGTGTGTTCTCATAAGTGTAAACTTGAATGTAACATAAACGTCAGGTGCGTTGGTGATTTGGCGATAGAATACTGGTTAAGAATGGATATGGCCTAGGGTTCGGTCCAAAGCCAACACACTCTCAGACCTCGCTTCGCTGGTATCAAGCCCATTGAAGATGGAATTTTGGGTGCGAGTCTAGTAACCTCATCTCATAAAAAAGTAAATACCACTGCTACTGAAACTTTAAGACATAAAGTACTATGTTACACACACTGGAACATACGATTTCAAGCTAAAGAACTTCGAAGCTTCTAGAGCAATGGCGTTTAATTTTACAGGATAGGGTTGCTAGCTTCATACCCAACCTTATCTCTATACCAGTCTTATTACTGGCTTAGAGAGGTAAAGGGGTGCGTCGGGTATGGATAGAACCCTAGGCCATATTCATGGTCGGCCAGTATTCTGTCACCAAATCACCGACGTGTGATTACTTATGGTGAACCATTTAAAAAGTAAACATTACTCAACAACAGATGAACCCCTATGGCTACTTCTGTAGCGGCCTATTTCTCTGGCTTGCAGTGTTATTTTCCTGTGCTGGTGTTGTTCTGATTGTTTTATTCCTTGTTATCCTGGTTTTAAGAGGAGAAACCCACAAGGTCGCTCCTCTCTAAACTATAATTTAATATAACAATCCCCTTCCCAGGCGTGAGGCTAGCAACCCTACCCTGTAAACAAAGTTGCTACAGAAACTTCAGCACGATGAATCTCCTTGCGCCAAAAGAAATATTATAATTATTACACATATAATCAGTCGTACTTCCCTGTTATATTGTCTTTTCAATGGAGAAATAAATCCTTTCTTTCTCAGAGTGTGAGTAGTATCCGAGTTATCATTTGTAAATTGTTGTCTCTTGAAGTGACAATAAGAATCAATCAAAATTCAGTATTATCACGGACACAACAGTCATACACTAAAGTTTAAAGCTGGACATTTTTTATCCTTAGCCCTCTTCACTCAGACACTTTAGTTTATGAATTATAATGAGACTGAATTCTCAAGTAGTATATTGTTCAGTATAACAGTGTCTGCTGATATAATTGAACTCAATTAATTCAAAAATTTTTAATTTCTGTGTTTGATTGAATATTTCTATGTAAGCTTAAACATGAAGAGCAATTTCTATGAACGAAACACATACATAGTAAAGTTTATACACTCAAAATGTTATTGAACTAATTGACTAGTCCCTGAATAGCAGTAACGAAATTTCTCGATTTCTGTGTAATTACTTCGATATCTGACGCTATCCTTTGCAGACCACAGTTATCTGTTTGCTTCTTTGCCCAGTTCTATACGGAAGTCATCAGTGGCATACCCGGGTTGAGTTAGTTCAAACCAAATGAATTGTGGTAGAGATATATTCACTAAAATAAAGTCAGCAGGAAATTGTTAGCCTAGATGTGACTTATGCGGGCATATCTTTCATCATGTTGTTTCCGGAGCGCGAAAGAGACTGATACCTCCCAAATATCCAATTGAGAGTGAATTTCTTCCAATGACTCTGCTACCTTCAATAAATATAGCAAAGAATATGGTGGTTTTTGTAGACATCTCACAAACAGTCCAGACAACAACTTCAGAATTTATTAATATACAACGGTATGTTGATATTGTCTGTCTCGCGTCAACATCGATTAAAACGTTTATATGAGGGTAAATCGTTGGATTATACAAGTGAAAGGCTGTTTAAATATTCAAATAAAGGTTATCTGCCAGTGTTATGTGTTCTTCTATATGGGTCAGGAACTTGGTGATCGCGTCATGACAGGCACTTCTAAGAGGCTACTACCAACTTTATCAACAGCCTCCTTCATTGCCTCCATAGTGAAAGTCACATGGCCAAAAAGAATTAGTAATAACAAACTACGGGAGCAAACCCGCCAAGATCCTGATGTTCAACAAATATGTAGTAGAAAATGGAAATGGCCTGCACACATTTTGAGAAGACCCTCAAATGACATCGTGTGTCAGGCTATTCAGTGGAACCAGGATTGGAAACGACTATTGGGGCATCTGAATGTGACATGGGAGAGATCATGTGAGCAGAAGATGAGAGACAATGAGAAATCATGAGGACAGCTAAAGAGAACCACAGAAAATAGAACAAAATGGGGAATTGCTGTTGAAGCCTCATGCTCCTCTCAAAACCTGTTATTCCTGAGCGCCTAACTATAAGATTATTCAGGAGTGGTAAGAGGTTATTTTTTTTGAAAGATGTGATTCGCGCGTTTCTAGTTAAATTCGTCTTTTCCTAATGTCTTTTTAACTACACAAGTAGGATATTTTAAACTGTATAGAAAATGGTTACATTTTTTGTTGTCCTGAGGTCCTAGTCGCAGCCGGCACACTCTTTTACCTCCCTTAGCCGGTTATAATCCCGACAAGGAGGAAAAGTTGGATTTGAGGCTAGCAACCCTACCCCGTGAGAGGAAACACCACTGCTAGTGAAACTTCAAAGGTAACGCTTGAAACCTTATGCTTCACTGGGAATGCAAAGCAATAAAAGATAACAATAAAAGTACTTAAATAACCAGATATCTTTTGAATTCTGCGCCCTTTTTGACATCTTATAAAGTCGAAATTACTAGAAACATTTTCATGTTTCTTCCATTATCTCAACTGGTCAGTAACCACTGAGCTTGTGAATCAACTGTCATTCTCTACCTTGCTTTTATCGTTCGGGACAATTCCACTGATTCTTACATTATTCTCATGTGGTGCTAGGCTGGTTAATGAACATTCTGGGTAAATTTTGTTTTGATAAAGTCTCACAGTGTTATACAGTAATGTTTACTGATGACGACGTCTCGAGCACAATTTATTGCTGCTCACAATCATATCAAGGTAATCACACGACTTCCTAAATTCATTTATATAGTTCCGTTGTAATTCACTTGATTTGATTGGTAGTAATATTTTCCATATTTTGAGTATGAGTGGTGAATCATTCCTATTGCATGTGTTGGGTGTAGATTCGATGAACAAGGATTCCGTAATCAATCTTTCTCTCCACCTACCTAGATTAGCTATCCTTTAAAATTCATTAGGAAGATTGAGAAAGGCCAAAATAAAAATAAAAATAATTGTGAAACTAGTATTGATAACACAAATAAGAGAGAATATAAGTCATGGTCCGGGGTTCGATTCCCAGCCGACGCACCCCTTTACCTCGCTAAGCCAGAAATAAAAGCTGGTAAAGAGGAGATGTTGAGCGTCAGGCTATCAACCCTATCCTACAAAAATTAAACACTGCTACAGAAACTTCAAACCACTAGCTTGAGGCCCTATGTTCCACTGGGAACGTTAAGGAAAAGAAAAAAAATAGGTAGATTTTTCGAACACATTAACTCAAAGGTGGGGGCAATTCAATTCACTTATCAATTGGAAAGTCAGGAAGGGGAACTGCCAATGTTATATTGCAGTGAAAAAGGAAAAAAGATGGGAAGTTCAACACTGGTTTCTACAGACGACTGACACACTCAAACAGATATTTGGACTTCCGATCATCCCATCCTATGTCAGTAAAAATAGGATTGATGAAATGTTTAAATGACAGAGGACAAAAACTAACTAGTACCAAGGAAAACCCAAGACAGGAAGTGATGCATATAAGAGAAGCTTTGAAACTTACCAATTACCCTGATAAATTGGTCAGATATTATGTAGTAGTGATAGTAATAATAATAAAATAATAATAACAGTAATATTAGTGACGATAATCATGTCAAACATGCGCAAGATAATGTCAACACCAACAATAAGGAATCTAAATCATCAGTAGTAATTCCATACAAGGAAGGAACATTGGAAACCCTACGCAGAATTTTTAACAAGGCAGGAATAAAAGCGGTTGGCATTCAAACCAACCACAAACTCAATTAGAAGCAAGCTTTGACGGTTAAAGTATCACTCCTGTGGAGCCTGTAAAACAAAACAATTTAGTTTATGTAATACCCTACTGGACTGATTGTCAGGTCGAATACATAGGCCAAAGTAGTAGAACAGGTGCAGTCAAACTAGCCAAATATAAAAACCTAGCAGAATCTAGATTGGTTGATCCAAATAAGATAAAAAATCTAGAGAATAGTTCAGCTATAGCACTACATGCAATTAAACACAACCATGCAATAGGATGGATGGGATAAGATGACAGTTTTGAAATCTAATGTCGCAGCAGGGTGGAGGGAGAGATTGATGACAACGGAAGCTTTGTTTATCGAATCAACTTCAAACACGTGTAGTAGCAAAGATTCAACACCTGTTCCAGATATCTGGAAAATCCTACTACCCCTACGACAAATAGGAGAGGACAAAGGAAACTATAAAACACAAGTTTCGAAGTCGTGTGATTATAATTGATATGATTATGAACAATAAATTTTGTTCGAACCGGCAACCAGTTTCACTGCGTGATACATATAATAAACATAATAATAATCTTTGTTGTACTTTGCAGTTCACTTACTGATTTAAAAAGTTAAAAAGTTTTTTTTTCCGACATTTATCTCTATTCACACAAAACCCACGCTAAATATGGTATGATGGAATTTTTATGTTTTGCTATACGAGCATAAATTCTTGTGAAATTTCTTCTGCTTCCACCTGAATAGATCCAAGGAGATAGATGTGCATTAAAAGGATGTTTGGCGCCAGAGAAGATAATTTTAGCCGACTGCTTGCAAGAACCAAAATGTTTATGAACTAAAGTGTCAGTTAATTGAGTCAAAGGCACACCTTGTAACCCCATTTAGAGCCTTCAGCGTTTCATGAAATATGACACAGTCAAGTATGAGAAGTCCAGGGAAGAATAACGGAGAACAATAGAGAATAATGGGCAGAACATACGAAATAATAAGTTGTAAGAGAAGAGGCTGAGTTATGCTGAAAAATCTCTTAGAAATCAGCAGGATATGAGACGACCAATAGAGATTTGAAGAGAAACTGATGCCGAGACGAGATATATCTGATTTACTCCCTATCACAGTGCTGTCAATATTACAAATATCATGCGATTGAATAAGACCACGCAAGTACTGCTCGCATTTGAAACTAAAATCAACAATGGGACATATAGATGGATTTAGTTTAAGACCATTTACGTGAGACCATTTATTAATTTGAGATAAGAATCTATTCATGAAAGAACAATCGAATGCAGAAACTACTGGGACAGAAATGGTTAGATCATCGACATATTGAATGAAATTAGCTTTGGCAGAATACTGAAGGTCACGGAAAAAGAAAGGAAAAAGAAATTGAGAAAGTAAAGCACCATGAGGCACACCACTTTCTGTTAGCAACAAAGTGGAGAGCTTTCCATTTAAAACAATATGTTGTTTTCTACCCAAGAAATAAGAGGATAGGCACTTTTTAAGTAGTATGATGTTGACGTCCTCCGCAAGAGTCTCTAATAGTCGATCTACAGATAAATCTGGAGCGAGAAGTGATGTTGATTGTGTAACATTATTAAAAAAGTGTGAAATAAAGATAGAAGAAGAGAAATTTGCGCAAATTTCGAGAACTGAAATTTCAATCTCTGGTTACAGATTGCCATCACATTAGATGCTTTCGGCAGATGAACATTTCTGCTGCTAAACACCATTGTGTTCTCTTGTAACGCAAAAAATACTCGTGCTTTTTTTCCTTGATGCTTTCAAGTTTGCCCACGGATTGACATCAGTTAGAGAACCATTGAAACCAGTGACCAGTTTCACTTAAACCGCATGTGCGCTGTTACCAACTGAACTGACCTGTAAGCAGTGATCACAAAACACAATACCAGGAGACGGAACTACTTAAAACATTGCTTTCATGTGCAGAGCATTTGATACCTAAAAGTCCATTTTGTTCAGCGTAAACGTTTAGTTAATCTTCCGGCCAGATAAAACGAGCTAATGACTGAAAGTTAGAACAACGAGAGCTGAAAACTGACAGCTTTGCCGACAAAGTCGGTGAACGTAATGTTAAAATACTTCAGCCATTCACAATGATTCTACTATTTTGTATTACCAGTATTTGCTTATTTTACTACAAATCCGTGTACAACAAACCGACTTGAAAAGGCGTTTGGAGGGTATCCTACGGTAGCTTAAAAGTTAGTCAACTTGTCTATGTAGAGCAGAAGGCTGATAAGTTCAGCTGCTCATTTTGAACAGAAGGAACTAGTTATCCCTTCACCAGCATAACTTAGCAGTGAATCGTTCACCTTTCAACAAAACAAGACATAGCATATTTCATTACGGACTAAAATCAGTTATTGGTGCAGAATAATATGGTACCATCATTTATTTCATTGACTTCTCATCAGCTGCTTACAGCCTAAATAAATAACGAGGTTTGCGTTCAGAAAAGTTTTAACATACTTGCAAATTTTATATGTTGTCAGTTGACAAAAAGTTCCACAATAAGTGAACAGTGCTCAGAAAATTGCGCTTATATAGTTTTTACACAAGCAGTTCATCTACAAAATAAATTGTAATAATTACGAAAAACACCACGTTGGCCAAAGTGGACGTCCTCTTTGTCTTCGTATGCATGAACATAAAATAGCGGCCAAAAGACATAACATCAACTCCTTCATATTGCTGCATGCAGACATTGACTCGACTGGGACAACCAACGTTCAAATATTAGACAGAGGAAACACCAAGAATGCTAGGGAATTTTTAGAAGCCTGGTATTTCGGGGAATCGTCAATCAACAGACGCACTGACATGGACAAAAATTTTCAATCGATTAGAAGGAAATCTCATACACAAAGGTTCAAACTCAGATCAAAGAAACAATCAGCACCAGTACCAATACAAGTAGCCTAGAGGGTGTGAAAACACATGAAAACAACCAATCACGACGATCAAGGGTACCACCTGCAGAGATGACTAATAAACTTGTGGAGAAATCTAAACTATCACTTCATCAAATTGAAGTATGCGCTGAAGATGTTGCCTAGTAGGGCAATGAAAGCTTCGCAAATAAACCATCCAGCTAGCTCAAAGAACACAACCACATCAAAACCATCCACCTCATCTACAAATCTTCTTCCCTATATATAACTGTAGAACCTGACGAGGAAGTTATCGAGAAGAATATTCTTCGCTCGATTATTTTGTGTTTTATAGATGTCTGAATAAATATTTTTGCTATATTGAAATCTTCTGAGCACCATTTTGCGTTAAAAGTACTCAACGAGTATTTTAAGTATAGCGCAAGGCTCAGCGAAGCAAAGACTACTGTTGACTTTATCCACCAGTGTACTGAAACAAAGCGGTACCCTTAATCTTATTGGAAATGTCTACGCTGTAAAGAGTCCGGCCTAATGATAAGACACTCAAACACTGTGCACGTAATCAAACTGACTCAATTCAATCATGTATTAGTGAGTTATCGAAGAACGTAACAGAAAGGTTCTATGTAGTTGACGAATTACCAGAAAACTTAAAGAAGCTATTTCTCGATTATGTGGATGTAACTGTGAGTAATGGGAAAGAAAAGAAGCGCATGAAGCTGTTACAGAGTTTAGAGAACAAGGCACCTGAAACAAGATTTCCTCCGAACCCAACTCGTTTTGTGTTTAATTTTTTGGATGTACTACTTAGTGAAGTGGATCTACAGGTTCTATTGATTGACCCTAAATTTTGCAATATCCATGTAAAAATTAACAAAATAGATGAACAGATTCAGTTCGAAAGTCTCTACACTCAAACGGAAGGCCTAACAACCTCATCAGCTGAAGATGTTGAAAGACTTAAATCAACATTGGTCGATTGATGCTATTATTACATGAATAGTAAACGCAATTCGGATAGTATTTTGAACAAAAAACATAGAGAAGCTCTTGATGTTTTCCGTAAAAATGATAACATAATAATAACAAGACCGGATAAAGGCTCAGGAGTGGTTATTATGAACAAAGTGGATTACTTTGAGAAGATGAATACTATTCTTAATGATAATTTAAAATTCCAAAAAATCTCCTCTTCTCTGGATCCGATTGAAAAGATAGAGAAACAGTTAGAGGAAAGATTGAGAAGACTTAAACAAAAAGCCTTCATCTCACAGAGTCAGTACACGTCACTTTAACCCGCCGGAACGTTCACACCAAGACTATATGTCTTGCCTAAAGTGCACAAAAATGGTGTGCCGCTTCGACCAGTATTAGATATGTTAAATTCACCATGCCATCCCGTAGCCAAATGGTTAGCCGAATTCTTACAGCCTCTTCATACCGAGTTGGTGGTACACGGTGTAAAGGATACTTTTGGAAGCACCACATGCTCCAAACAACAGAGGCTATTGCAATTCACCTCAAACAACCAGTGCTCTATGTTCAAAAGAAACAAGTCCAGCCCCTATTACTGCCCTGGCCCTCAGTGGAAACTATAAACTCATGAATTTGTAATATTATCTTTCCTAGTTCTTCTGACATTCAGCTTATTTTATGTTGATGCTGTTCAGGTGTAATCTATCAATATTATTGATTTGATGTTATTTAAGCAGCATTAATGTCGTTCATAACACTAATTCATTCATTCGCTATAATGTATATATAATTGTAGAGCCTGATGATGAATTTATCGAAAAGAGTACTCTTTGTTCAGTATCATTTATTTTGAAAACTTTTGGATTTGTTAGAAGGATAAAAGATTTAAATGTTGATAATAAATTCATGATATCATTTGACGTATCTTCCTTATTCCCCAATGTACCACTTATGGAAACAGTGGACTTTATATGCGAAGAACTCATAAGACATCGATGTTGGCATTCCTATATCTTTCATGAGAGAGCTTCTCTTGAAATGTACAATGAATGTCCACTTTTTATTTATTAGGAAATGAGGTCACCACTAGGACCCATTCTAGCCAACATTTTCCTTGCGAAACTAGAAATTGGGCCTTTGAAGGATGTTACTAATGAACTCGAATTTTATTGTTGATATATGGATGATACTTTTTTGATTATAAAGAACGAGAAGGAAGCAAAGAACATCCCGGATAAATTTAATGAGGTACATCCTGCAATAAATTTTACTATTGAGAAAGAAAAAGACTCTAGTATTTCATTTTTGATGTCCTTATGACCGGAAAAGAGGACGGCACAATAAGCAGAAGTGTATATAGAGAACTTACATCAACTGGTCAGTACACCCATTTTCTCAGCTTCGTGCCATTGAAATACAAACGTAATCTAATAAAGTGCTTGGTTCACAGAGCAAGAGCAATTTTCTCGGACTAATGTTTTGATGAGGAACTTAATAACATTGAACGGTTGCTGAGTGAAAATGGGTATCATGGAAAGTTTATTGATAAGAATCTGAATCTGAAACCAAAGCAACCCAAGTTACCGACAGTTCCAAAAAAGGCCTTGTTCTTACAGATGCAGTTCCTAGGAGACAACACCAGTGAGATACTAACACAGCGCTTTAGAAATACGGTAAGAAGAGCATTCCCTGCTGCAAAATTACGCTGTATCATCAAACCATTCCTCTTTTGCGTTCGGGATTAAAGACAAACTGCCTAATTTCGCCTCTTCCATGTGTATCTACCGATTTAACTCCTCCTGTGGAGCCAGTTACATAGGCGTGTTTCTCGTCGAATTTCCGAACATCACCCTGCCTGGTTAAACAAAGGACGAACAAAATCTATCCGCAGCGCTATTCTAGCTCATCTCGTGGAGACAGAACACAAGATTGACGTTAACCATGCTTTCAGGGTGGCTACCGCATACCTACGAATCTCAATTTTGCCTTAAGAGTTTGACTACTGTGGGGATCCATATTAACAAGCTTAATTTATGCATCCAAAAGAAGTTAGTTCAGTCATTATCATTACCTTGGCCATCCAGGTTTGAATAATCCGGAATTTTTGTGGATATTCTATTGATATTCTATTCGTTACTATATCTTTATTATTATTGTAATTCAAGCATCTTTAATGAAGTGTAATTGCATTGATCATAGCTTACTCATCGTGAATTAACAGAAGTTGGGATTCACGGGCCACTGGATAGCGTCTCAGTGACTTAATGGTCTGCAAGCTCACCTTGTAATCAGAAGATTCTGGATTCAAACCTCAGTGGCTGCGTACCGATGAAAAGTCCCAAACTAGGATGAAGCAACTATTCAGTACTCCCAGGTTTTCCAATGGTCCTTCACGATGAAATCCTGAAACCAATCAAATACCTTCAAATCAATACTTGAATGCGCACAGATTTTGTTCCAAATATAACCATGCATGCATTACTATGCTCATTGTGAAAGAGAAAAAGAAAAGACTAAGTGGTTTTGGAAGTGATCTACACTGACATCGTCTGGAATTTCACCTCTGTGCATAAAGTTTTTAGAATAAATCTTGGGGGACCTACAATTGACCTAATGCTATACTAGTTTTATTTTAATTGAGTACAGTTGAACTATTTATTGTTTTGTTCAGTAGTCCTTATTCGAAAACTTGAGTTTAAAGCTTAAGGATCATTAACACATCTTTATTCCAGTGTTGATATATCTGATATATGTCTGATTTCCCACAAACTGGAAGATATGCAAGCGAAAAGCAACAAGTTAGCAGAAAAACCATCATAGATAGGAATTCAGGTGAGCATAGAGAAAACAGAGGTGATGAAGATTCCCGGGCAACACCACCAACAGCAACAGCAACAACAACAAACAACAATCAGCATAAATGGGAGGAACCTGACAGAAACAACCTCCTTCACCTACCAACCTGGGAAGCATCGTTTCAACTACAGGCCTACGGAACTGACGAGGATATCAAAGCAAGAATCGGAAAAGCAAGAGAAGCTTTCACTACTCTCAAGTCTGTGTGGAGGTCAACAGCACTCAGCATGAAAACGAAGATAAGATCCGGATTTTCAACTCCAGAGTGAAGTCAGTGCTACTCACAGTAGGGATCAGAGACTCGGCGCGTCATAAAGAGCATCTCAAACAAACTACAGACCATCATTAACAGCTGTCTTCACTCAATAATCAAGATCAGATGACCAGCCAGAAATGATCACCAACAGAGGTCTCTGGCAATGAACAAACCAGTAAGTGATTGTGCAATAAATATGCAGGAAGAAATGGCGGTGGATTGGTGGCCATACTCTGAGAAAACAATGCATCAAGTGACTTCACTAGACAAGCCCTCGATTGTAACCCGAACGGGAAGCGGGGAGTCGGTCGTCAGTGCAAGGGTGACTTGGAGGAGCTTATCTGAAGAAGAGACGAAAGCATGTGGGCAGACCTGGAGCCAGGTGGAGACTGTAACAGAGAACCGAACGCAATGGGGACGCACGGCAGTAGCCCTATGTTTTTCTAGGAATTAAAGGAAACAAGAATAATAATTCCAGTGTTATTCGCGATTTTGAATTACTCCTTACTGCTTGTGTCTTATCAAGGAGCTGATGATGGGACTATCTTAGATAGGAATAAAGTGTTTTTTCGTCGGCAGTAACTGAAAATCAGGAAATGATTACCGGAGGTAATGATGTAGTTCTAGCAGACTACTTTTGATGGAGGGGAGTGATTAACACAGTTGAAGGAAAACACACGGATGATAGTGGAAATACAAACTCGTAAGTTTCATTTAACAGGTTGAAAATCTACCAACCAACTAAAGAAGCCAAAGCCTTTATGAAGTTTTATAACGGATGTTTCTGTTTGATGATATTTGAATATGCAATCACTGTCGTACCTTCACTTAGACCAACACAGTCAGTTGTTTTGAAATATTTTCGATAAACCTCATTTCATGTTGACCTGATCCAACGGCTCATTACTTCTGGCTTCTGCCACTTCACGATTTATGGTGCAGCCAATGTTTTAGGTGAGTAGGTGTTCTCTTACGTGACTACTTGTCTGTATGTCTGTCTGTTTTCGACATAGAACTTTGCACATATGTGCAGCAGTTTAAGTCGCCACAGGCCCTCATTATAGCACACAAAGCAAGAGAAGGAAATCGGAGAAATGCATAATAATGTTAGTAAACAGAGGTGTGAGAGAAAGGAATAGTAATAACGAAGAACAAAAAAGTTTCATAGGAAATCATAAGTCACGGGGAGTGGATGCATCTGCGCCATTGAGAACGATTTTGAGCCATGTCATCAATTGTTTCCAACCATTGGTTTTTACCATCCCGAGGACCCCAACCAGGAAGTCTACATCTTCCAACGTGGCTTAGACTAACTGTTGTAAATTTCATTGACTGATGATGCCATGTTTTGGTTTGACCACCGCTAGCTCTTTTCCAGCCTGAAACTATATCAGTTAACATTGCCCATCGAGGAAGGCGATGACTATGCATGCATGCATAACACATGTCCTAACCATCTCAATCGATGTAATTTCGCAGTCTCGTCGACTGATTTCCCCTCCTTACCTAACACTCGACGCCTGACCTCAATATTGCTCACCTTATTATACCACTTCACGCCGGAGACAGAACGCAGACACCTATGATCAAAGACAGCTAGTCGGTTTTCTCATGTCTTCCACTCTCAATGGCCAGGTCTCACAGTCATAAAGTAGGTCACAGCGGACTGATGAGCAGTACACCCGCCCTTTGGTCGATAGCCAGCTGGATATCACGTCTACGCCAGAGATGGCGTAAACTGGCATATGCGAAACTAGCCCTCTGTATTCGTGCTGAGATTTCGTCAGAAATCAACCCGTTGGGGCTGATAGTACTTCCCAAATAAGTGAAGCGGTCAACGTGCTCTACCACTTCACTTCCTATTTCTAATCTAGGAGTCGTTGTAGTCCAATCCTGTAACATCATCTTACATTTGGCAGAGGCGAATCGCATGCCAAACTGATTACTTGTTGGACTTGTTAGTAGAACCTCAAGTAACTTTTTATACAGAGCCAACCAGTTGTGAGTATCAGAATAATTACCAAGTGTTGAATTTGCAGAGATTTAATTAGTTATACGTTTCATAACCAGTGAGAGCTATTTCGTCCCGATTTGAAATTCTTCACTGTCTACATCCACAGGAGTTCATGTTTTCAAGGTGCGAACTGAAAAGTTATGCATATCAAGTATTTTTGCAAGCTTTTAAACTCTGAATTAATCAACAGTTAATGCAGCCGATTTGTTTAGGCATAAGAATAAGACATGGAATGGCTCAAGATACCTTCACAATTGTCTTTAACGATGTTTGCCTCATAAAACGTAAACGCAGAATGATGACAACACGAACAGGATGCATTAAAATATGAGACAATGAACAAGAATATTCAAATTATCATTCTTACAGGTGAATTTCATTCATGCCAGCTGCTAAAGCAGTTTAAATTGATTTACTATCATCCCAAAACTGAATTTTCTACCATTTCTGTGTCATATATATTGATAACACGCAGATGTCTGGTTATTATCATGATGTTGCAACAAAAAAGGAATTTCAAAATCGATGCTTTATTTAGAAATTCGGCATTTGGTTTAGAGAAAAAAATTAAAGCAAACAGTGCTTTCATTCTCTATTTTAGTCTTCATTCATTCAAGGTGTAATAACAAGATGTGGAAAGATGTCTATCTCATGCAAAATAATCTGACACCTAGCCAACAGGGCAGGCGAATTCAAAAGTCACGTAATAGCAGGGAAGATGAATAAAACAGATAATTATGGATATACTGATGTAGTCGATTGTTCCTATGGCATTAGGCCATCAAGCGGCTCAGAGTAAAACATTTTGCCATTTTTATTTGAAACACTTACTTCCCTTTATGAATTTCGATAAAAAGCAATAAGAAGACGTTATTATTTTTAAAAATTTGTATGCAGGGATTTGACTGATTGGTTACAGGATTTCATCATGAGATGACATCGGTTAGAGAAACATTGGAAACCAGCAGGGCATACTGGATAGCTGTTTCGTCGGCCTAGTTTAGGACTCTTCATCAGTACGCACCCAATGGGTTTCGAATCTGGGACCTTCTGGTTACAAGATGAGCTCGGAGACCATTAAGCCACTGGGATCCGATCCACTGGCCGATGAATTCCAACTTCTGTAATTTATCTGAATCGTATAGTGAAACTTTGAACAATCTAATCAAGCACAAACTTTTAATAGGAATATATGGAATATTTGCAGAATTAACAACACTTTAAGGGATGAGAGAAGAGAAATGGGTTAGGTTAAAAGGTTATACTGATCGTCAAAATAGCAATGGAGATAAATAAACCAAAACAGGAGAGAGCAGTGTATCTGACCTGGCAGGAGAACAAAATTTATCTATGGAAGTTGAATGTGATGACGAATGGTTTCTGAATGCACCAAGGTGATTTAAACTTCATAATCCCTAGGGCTCCCTTAAACTTCAAAAAATACATCCCACTTACGTTTTATAGATAGGCATGAAAAAGGTGTAAGCATCAATATTATGCCCTGTTTCTATAACACGTTTCACAACAAGAGAGCTTGGGTCGTCCTTCTTTATCAGTAATGGGTTTAAGGGATTGGATATGCTTCTGAAGCCCTTGCTTTTGAGGACCGTTGAGTCCTCCACATGTATGCCTGACAACACATACATTATTATTGGTAGACACAGCGGGATATGACATCTTTTCCGTATATTCTAAGGGCTCAGATAGGTATAGAGGCTTCACATTCTCAATTACTCAAGTCTCAGCTGCACGGAAATTCTTTTTAATTGCAGAGTTGAATATATACCTCAGCTATCAATCTGTTGTGATCCCCCAAGTTGGGTAAGTTTATGTATACGCCCTTCTTAGCGGCAAATCAGGGAAACGGTCTTGATGTTCTAACCACCTTATGCCTCTTTATGTATTTCTGTAGACAATTAATATGAAGGGCATTTTCTGTTAATTTTATCCCTTCGCCTTCTAGTGTATCCTTTGTGCACCCTTGTTGAATACTACTAAAGAGGTGCCTCACTAGAGCTCTTTTTTATTTAACAAGCAAGAAGCTGTCCTGTATGGGTATGCTTTCTGCAAATAGGTAGTCCTATTGATTCATAAGGCAGTCAACTAAGCAAAATATCTATGAAAGATAAACCGTTGCTTTTCTTTTCTTTTTGGACGTAAGTGATATCCCATTTTACACTTCACTCATTCGATCTAAAATTGAAATGGCAGAACTAGGTATGTCACTGATGATTAAAATATCATCGATATATCTTCTGTCAAGTAGTTCATTTTCAGTTAGATATTTCGATAAACTCCCAATGCACCACATGTCTACTGAAAGAAATCCACATCTGCAGAAAGACCATCCTTGGAAAACTTCATTCCAATGTTCCCACAGGTTTAATATTATCTCTCTTCTTTGCTTTATCAATCTTCACTGTTATGTTGACTTTCAATATGGCCCTTTAACGTGACCCATGTCTATTCTCTCACCCCTTAAGGGCTTTATTATATATATATATATTCCTATGACAAGCTCGCATGTGGTCAGATTGCTCAAAATTTGATGCATGAATACATAACAAGATTCAGATAGTAGTTTTATCGCTGTTATGGCAAAGGCTAACTCTAATAATTCTAAAGTGAAACCACTGAAAGAGGCTTTGTTTAGTCAGACATATACATATATTCAAGCATTGGTTTGTAGGGATTTGATTGATTGGTTACGGGATTTCATCATGAGCTGAGATCGGTTATAGAACAGCTGGAAAATCTGGGAGTACTGGACAGCTGTTTTTAGCTCGCCTTGTAGCCAGAAGGTCCTGGATTCGAACCTCGGTGGGTGCGTGCTCCTGAAGAGCCCCAAACTAGGATGAAATAGCTGTCCAGTACTCCCACGTTTCCCAACGATTCTGTAACTGATGTCAGCTTTTGATGGAATCCCATAACCAATATACATATATATTTTTATATGCTAATTAGTGTGGGATAACTGTGTCAGTGAGACACCAACTAAAAATCAGCCCATCTATTTATTTCCATATATGAACATTAAGCTTCTTCTATTGATTATATCCTTGATTTGATATTTCACTATATCTGTAGCTCCCTGCTTTATGCCGCCTATATCAAACCACTTCTTCATGAGTTGAATTTCAGCGAGTGTAATGAAATTCATGTCACTAGTTTGAATCTCCAACCTTAACACAGCGAATGCATCTCAGTTTTACTCAAGTTAATACACGGAAAGTTACTGAACATCTGCACAAATTAGTAGATAAATACCAGAAGCTTAGTTTAAACAAAAACTTGAATACAAAATAGTAAATAGTAAGCAGTCTACCGTCAATTCATTCCTAAGTATAATAAAACAACTTTTGAAATCAGGCGCAGATTGACTATTATTATTGTCTCCTTTAATTCCTAGAGGCATATAGAGCTTTAGCCGCACGTCTCCATTGCGTTCGGTTCTCTACCAACGTTTTCATCGCCTAGCGCCACGTCTGCCAACATGCTTTCATCTCCTCTTCGCATCACATCCTCCATGTCACCCTCCCACTGACGAACAGCTTGCCGCTTCCCATCCGGGTTCCACTCGACAGCCCAGCTTGTGATGTCGTTTGATGGTTTTCTCAGAGCATGGCCGATCCAACTCCATTTCTTCCTGCATATTTCTTGCACAATCGGTTTCTGGCTGGTTCGCCCCCAGAGATCCCTGTTGCCGATGTTTTTTGGCCATCTGATCTTGAGAGGAGTATTGAGCGAAGACAGCTGTTGTTGGCCGATTGAATATTACAAGCACGAAAATATATCTAGCCTTCTGTCTAATCTATTGAATGAGGACAAAAGCTTTCGTGGGGTTCTTCTGCGAAGAGCATGGCAAATGCTACAACAGATATTACAGCCTTATGAAAAAAGTCGACAAAGCCCCTTTAAAACAGCGGAACATAAAATCTGATGTCATTATAGCTTTGCGTATAATGAAAAATCACATAAGAACAGCTACCTACCTCCGTTCCGCCTTATCATGGATATTCAGACAAAAGCGTGGTAAACTTCCCTTGCTTTGACTTGTATTCTTACTCAATCCATTCATATCAAACAATCCGCTCATGCGTAAGTCTTGGTTGAAGAAATAACCACCTTCTTTCAAATCCAACTGTATTCATTTTAAGCTTAAGCTGCAGAAGCGCATCCATTGAAGGAATAAACAGGGTAATAGGGCCCTGTCCATAAAATGGCCCAAAGCACAGCTTTGCGTCATCTTATGTTAAATGTGATACCAATAAATACAATCCATGGAAACCAGAGAATTCCAATGAAACGTTTTGTATAAAAGCAACTATATCAAAATGCTAAAACCTAATTTTTGCTGTCATAAAGATATTCAGTTGTGTGTTAGCCTTTATATCACTCAGTTATTATAACTTCTACAATAAAATGGTAGCAATTTTGTCACGTCACCTGGTGCCTAGGATCAGTTTATAAGAAATAAAACAAGATGTCCAGCAAAAATATCCTTTCCACAATTGTATACTGAATATTTGTAAAAAATTGTATTTGTAAAATCTCAGCGAGATTGAAATGAGTAATTCCAACGTATCGTTCGACAACCAGTTTTCAAAAACTGGTGATGTTTCTTTTATATATAAACCTCTGTTATGTTAATTTCGATTAATTTCCCTGAAGAAGTTCGGACCAGATTGCTGAACGAAACGTTGGAATTACTCATTTCAATCTCGCTGAGACTTTACAAATATAATTTTTTTACAAATGTCTACTTCTCACTCGGCGCCCAAATATTTTAGAACTATTCTGTCAAATGCTGACGACAATTTATTTGAATGTATACTGAATAGTTGTACAATCGTAGTTCCAATGAATTCTTCTTCTAGAATGTTACAATTATTATTTAAGTGAAGGTAGAAAACAAAGGCAATAATGATTTTTTCAACTTGATATGAAAATTTCCAAGTGTGATGGGCGATGAATATTTAATCAGATAGTGGCATGGAAACCAAAATTATACAGGATTAGATGTACAACAGTTTTTTTCCTGGAAGAAGGTGTACTCAGAAAATGCATAGAAACAGATTGGAATAATATTTTGTAACTTATTTTGAAAAAGAAAGAAGACTAAACGAAATGGATCAATGGTAAATATAGTGATTGAACTCATTGGTTTGAAAGCATACCTCGGGTTTCTCTTTTCAGATACGCGACGGCTGACACAGTACAGAGATGCTGGAAGAATACTTTCGATAGATTACGTAATACTGAGAAAAATACTACCAGTGATGGGTTGGTTGAGATATTCCCGCACGTATTAACAAGGTGAGAAGGTGCTGCGATCCCCTAAGATAAGTTTACCATTTCTCGCTAACCACTTCCTCTGTCTATCACTTAAAATTAAATTGTTCGCAGAATATCTGACGTAAATATATTTAATTACTCTTGATTTGTGCATTGATGGCACGGCAGTAGAATGCTTGTCTATCATGCATGTGGTTCGGGGTTCTATCCGCGGCCAACGCACTCCCAAACCTCTCTAAGCAAGTAATATGACTAG